>UYYA01001344.1:0-15701 GCA_900624975.1 Angiostrongylus costaricensis
AACGACAACGAAGATCTGTACCAACCTCGCGTCAGCTTAAGAAGATCAGTTTATAAGATCTCATAAATAAATATATCAAAAAATCTTTACCTGTAAACGTGCTACTAGTTGCGGAAGCATCAGTCTCCTTCCTGTAGTTCAGTTGTAGATCGCTTCCTCATGATTACCAGGCACTAAAATATTTGAGCACTGCTATATTCTACACCAAGAATAAGAAAAAATAACGAATAAATGAAAGTTTTCCGTACCATAGGGTAGCACAATAGCACTTTCCACTGCCGACTCCTTGCCACATTTCGAGCAACCGATGCTGTAAATGTTGAAACAGGTGGGTTCAGGAAACTCCGTCTTATTCAACATACCCACCAGACTCTCGCCTACCAATTAAAAAGCTCTACCAACCACTTCTTCAAGCATCTTAATATCCTTTTGCCCAAGAAATGCTTTAGAAATCAAGCCGAGGCCAAAACTGCCTTCAATGCTTGAAGCCTTCAACGACTTCGTTGTTTCCAGAATTCCAAAGCTTTATGTAACACAAATTTATACCATGTAGGGAACAACCTGTTGAATCTTATTTTTATTTCGATTGATAAAGCTCATTTCCAGCTGAGATGTCGCTTGAATGATGACTTATTGCATTAATTTCCGAATTACGTAATAATATAAAGAAAACTTGACCCGGACTTCTGTCTTCTGTAATTCCATCTTCATTGTCATGAATCAACTTGAATATACGAATGCATTCGATTCTTTTGTTTGATGACTACATCGTTTTAAGAGACACTTGTGAAATGTCACCTAATCAAAGACAGGTTTTCTTTTTCCTAGTGTTCCTCAATGTTTTCTCCACCGTTTGGTGAAAATCGAGCAAGGTTATTCAACTCTACAATGTATTCTGAGGCTGGCATTCCATATCGTTGACGCTTTCCTTGGTAGAGACTACCGCAAAATGTCAGCGGTGTAGGATATTATTTGTTGAATTCGATGCAGTACTGTCGAAAAATTCTTTGCTGCCATTTTTATAGTCTGTTACCAGGGCTGAAAAATGGTTGTTGTCATAAGCAAGAAGAAGCTTAAAAGATGATTTTATGCGGCATAAGGTGCGTGCGACCGTTTTGTTACCAGCTTGGAATTTTCTTCATCTCACAAGGTTTCTACCTAGATGAAAAGGCGCATTGCTGCTCGAGGCATTCAGTTGAAATGAAGTTACGGCAAACTCTAAAGGATAATTAAGCTCTTATGTAATAAATGGAGATATAAAATGGTGTACCTACAATCATTTTTTTTAATATGACCCGTCTTCACGTCTAACGTGCGAATCCCAGCGCATATCACATTCGGTTCGTTTCCTCGCATCCATTACCCACGAAGACCTTCCTAGTTTTTACTTCTAGCTTCGGTTGCCGTTTGGGATTTTCATTTCACTGGGAACGTCGCAGAATGTTGGCCGAGCATTTCTCCTTGGAGTGCTGAGATATCCGGGCTGAAGTGTTCCCAACTGGATTGCAGAGAGTGATTCTTTCTGGTACAAGTCCGGTACCGATTTCCCGACCTCGGAGAGATGACAGGCTTAGTTGACCCGGAGCAGAATCGAACTAACACCATGCTCGTGATGACCAACACCACTACCACTGTGCTATCCACACCTTCATATAATCTTGATACTTGGTACTTGAGTGGCCCCTACTCACTGGTTGTGCGGGTCTCAGCTCAACCTCCACTCTTCGGCGATTCGCTGGTTAAGCCACTTAGATAGGGAATGTTCCCCATAGTACAGGGAAAATTCTCTATAATCTATCCATACTGTTTGCTAAGGTGATACTGTCATGGGGTATTTGTTGAGGAGAAGTTGTTAGCAATCCTGACAATATATTCAGCATAATTAACACCTTTAAAACGCCAATTACCACCAAAAAAAGTGATTTCGAGTGGTGAGAAAGGAAAATCGGAAACGAGAAGGAGAGATCCACTAAAGCATAAGGAAAATCGAAAAGTTTCTAGATGATGAGGAATAAACGATGGATGTGAGGAAGATCTGAATAGGAAAAATCGATAAGCAAAGAAGAGAAACGAAGTTCAAAAGGCGAGCTGTCATATAGGCGAATGCGTTCCACGTCGTCCAGCCGGTTCTTCTAGAATGTTCTTCAACACGATAGAGCGTCTCTCGACAAGTTCGATAGGTCCCGCATGCATTCATTCTGAAATGATGCTGAATTTACTGATTTTTCTTACAGTCACAAACACGACTGATAGAACTGGTTGGGTGGTTGACGAGTTTTGCTTGTAAAATGCAAAAGTTGTAGATGTTTAAAAGCATGAGACAATACACAAAAGATCTGAGATCACATAGATGACATAGGAATTTCACAGACTGCCGATAAAGATGAAAAGGAGCACAGTAAAATAGTGCAGCAACATTTCGGTTGTGAAGAGACTGTTGACAATTTTTTTATTTACTGCCTTTTTCTTTTTAATGGCAAGGTATGTTGCGAAATACAACTCGTGTATAATGCTGAGATATTTGCAAAACTCCGGACCGCAGGTGTATGCGGTGGAGAACAAACGCACTATTGTCGTTTCCGGGGAGTAACGCGTTCACCACCACACCATGCGGCAAAAGATCGATAGAACCAGCTGAGAGACAGTCAAAACGAAGGACTCGGATGGTGTGGTGGTGAAGTGCGCTACTCCCCGGAAGGGACAATAGTGCGCGTTCGTTCCCCACCGCACACACCTGCGGTCGGGAGTTTTGCAAATATCTCAGAATTATACACGAGTTATATTGTTGACAATGTTGGTGACACGTTTGGAAATGCAGAATATCGTTTACGAATCAGAGGTTAGTCTCTATATCCGTCAGAGACGAAGATCTTCAGCCTTCCGTGTGGGTGTGGTTGTCACTCGATCACTTTCTTTTCTTTAGGAATATCACTGAATGCTCGTTGAATTGATTCTCCTTGGGAGTCTGGGATAGCTCCATTAGAACGTTCCCCAGAATTTCACTCCAGTTAACCAGCAGTCTCTGTGAATCGGAAAGAACTCCTTGTAGATCAATCTGTTTTCCCTTTTCTTTCAGTATCAATTCTTAAACACTGAGCGCCATAATTCCAAAACCTAACTGTCAGTTTTTTTTGGAATACTCTGCTACGCGGTTGAATACCCTTTGGTACGCTAGGCACATTTCACGCGCGTCCATTCAGATTGTATGCTTCGGCTTCAATGGTTTTTCTTATATTCACAATCGCTATGATGAGTATAGTTATAGCACTGCATTGGTCGGAATGGGTGACACGTAATACTAGTGACTAACAGAACTGTGGTTGGACGGGTGATGAATTTTGTTCATCAAACAGGAAAGTCGAAGTTGTTTGAAAAATGGAAGAATACCTAGATCTTAGATGACACGCAGGATATACGAGTTTGAGAAATTACCAATAAAACTGAGCAGTACAAAAAAAAGGCACAGCTAATTTGAAAGAGCCTCATGGCCAGTGGTCGTGTGTTGGGGAAGGGGGCCGTTTGCTTTGATAAATCCATGGATTGCTCTGAAGGATAACCCATGAATTCGACATTACCATGCATCGTGAAAATGATTGAGTCCCTTCCTGCCCCATACAATAGTTAACAGTGGCCAAGCTATGAATAAAATCTGTGCGTGGACCCTCATCGACAGATTTGGTACGATTTTTCCTACTCATTAGGCATGAGGGGCTTGGCATGGTTACTGCGGCACACCTTAAAGAAAGAAAATCACCCACTATAGTGCATCAATGAAGCTGGGTGTTGTGCAGTAGCCGGAGGCGTCCTGAAGAACACACGGGATCGATCCCGCGCCCGTGGTTCACCAAGCTTTCCATCCCCTCGTGGTTGGTAGATTGGTACCAGGCTGTTCTGAGACGATAGCAGCACTGTCTCGATACATCGGTAAGCCATCGCTAGTCATTGTGAAGCCTAGATATGCATCTAATCACCTCTACTAGCACTTAATGAGGTCGAATACATGGTGCATCCCTCAGGGGTTGATCAACTCACAGAGCATCTTTTCATTTTTGTGGTTCGTCAATGATGGAATATGTTATTGCCGGTTGTGTCATAAGACGATGCTAAGAGAATAACAATGAAATTCCTACCGAGGCATCGATCTCTTCATGTAGGCTTAAAATGGAGGGTCCTTGTACGAAAATCGTTAAGAAAACTAGTATAGAGGTGTTTTTAATAAGCAGAACGGCTATTTGTATACACACCGTGCATTCTTCACCATGTAAGCAATGGGAAGACAGCGTTCACATGGTATTTCACCGATGTTCTAAACACTGCACGCAAAAACGTTTATTACGAAATCTAAAGCTTTCAGTCAGCATTTTCTCAACGTACACTTTCATAGCATTTGTACATATTCTCGAGAATTTCCTCTTTCCAGACAAATAACACTGCTTATGGCCAATATTGAGACAATCCAAGTAACGATACTTCTTACAACTTCTGTTTAACAAACACGAGCAGAAAGAACTATTCAATCAATCCCGAGGTTAGTAGAAAGTCGGACGTGGGAGATACATTTTTTACATCTGCTGCACCTAGTTGTTACTTGCCTAGCAAACCCCTTTCATGTCCTTGTAAAGTCAAACCCAACGTCTCCATCTTTTTGAGTCCAGTCTTTTCAAACGACGGACGATCGATAATGGCCGATCACAGTTAGCCTCAGCTATAGCTGCCAGTTGAAGTCATTCTTCAAGTGTTCACTAAACGCATCTGCGTGACCAACGGAAGAGGGACAGACCGTGTTAATCATGGGCAAAATTTGATATTATAAAGTTATAAAGAAGTGAAGTATAGAAAGATACTACTATATTTGACAACTAACTGCTCATCTCGTCACTATCGTCTAAGCGTTACCCTTTTTCCTAACCATTCGACAAAGCATTTTCAGAATCTTCACCATCGGATACTGGGTGCGCAAGATATTTTTTGCGTACTTCACAAGATGGTTATTTGGACCGCCTAGCTCACTTCTTTGTTTCTCTACTCTCAAAGAAAGCTCTAAGCATTGCATCTGTTGCTGTTCGAAAGCCACGTTTCGTGAGTAGTAGATGTTACGTATGCGAGAATGTGACACCTCAAGCGGAAAGAGGTATGATCCATCCCTAAATGCTTTGTTTTCGCTGTGGCGAGACAATTGCAAACTTCAGACCCCAGACTGGGACGATTTTTTTGTCGGACCCGGATCTTCCGGTTTTTTGACAATAAAAAAATTTTCAATAAGTGTCGTGTTCTAGGAGCTATGACAAAAACAGAATTATAAAAGAGACTTCGCTCCACCGTTCTACTGGTATGAATGACAATTGTACTACTATTTACTGTGTTTTGCCACTGTCCATTATAGAAATATTTTGCTGTCAACACTTGCATTTTGCACGCTGTATTGCGTCTAGTTCAGTGTTTTTTCTCATATCCGCACATTCTGTACGATGACAATAGTGCTAAAAGTCAAATAACTGTTCATTCATTATTGGTCAAATTGTCGGCTGATGAACTTTTTCGAAGATTTTCTCAAATCAATGAATGCAATTTTTACTGGTCTCCACCTCATTACTTTGATCTGTTGAAAGTGGACCTATTGTGCCCTACGAGGGTTATAATGTAAGCGATAAAGCACTCATTACTTGTTTCAAGCAGATATTCGTGAGCAACAATAATAAGATGACACCTTTTCTCAAACAAACAGCTTTACATGCATTTTTATTGCTTCTTGTTCGATAGAAAATTCAAAATACAAAATCAAACGATTGCTTTCCTTGACAAATGTCGCTTAAATCATTATAAGTCCCAATTCATACTCAGAAAGGATTTTTGAAGAAACCAATTCTCATCAAACGTGAGATGGAGTCCCTCAGCTCAACTTCCACTAAAATCTTGAAATTTACTTAGAAAAAATAAGTAGGAAGGAAATTCACCTCTCGGTTGGCGTACAAAAGGGTCTCTCTTAGGTGGAACAACCTGATAGCGTAGAGCATAACTTTGCTCTTCCAAATAATCTGCAAAACGTTCTGGATCTCAAATCGAATGTACTGTACGAGTAAGGAAACACGTCAGTACAAATCCCCAACTACCATCACTCTCCTTATATGAGAATTACATAAAAAATCATACCTTGAAGAACGAATTGAGTACATAAATACGACAGAACTCAACCAAACAGAATTTAAATTCATACTAACAGAAACCCGCCACCCTGCACAATTTCTAGTTAAAGTAAAGTTCCTAACTTTTCTGAACATTAATATAAACGGTGCCCCAATAATCCCACAAAACACAAGAAACTAGGTTAACTATTAAGCTAGAAAATTCCGTAGGTATAACCACAACGATGGTGAGAGTCAGCGTTGGGGATCGAACTCGCTATTACCCCTTGCGGGGATAACGCATTCATCACCACACCACGCGGGCCCTTCGTTTCGCCTTTCTAACAGCCATGTTTTTAACTCATAGGTGCCATCAGCAATCACCTGTGAACGGGATTTCACATTGTCATACTCTGCAATGATTAGGCAGCAAAATAGAAATGATTATGTTATGATTTCTACTACAGCTTCAGCTTATACTTACTTGAATACTTGGATGGCCCGTCCTCACTGTTTTTGCTGGTTAAACCATTATTTTTCCCTGGAGTCCCGAGGACAGCCTGGCCAAAGTCTGCCTCAGGCCTTCACCACCTCGGGCGGTTCCAACCTTTTGTGAGTCAGAGGGAGATTTGCCACCATGCGACTTCGATACCAGGACGGTGGTGGACACTGCTATTGGCTTACTCTTAGTTAGGCTTCCTGATGGAAACGCCAACTTCAGTTTAACTAGGTACAAAGCCGATTTGTGCTTCACAGACTAATCCCGTTGGCGGGTGATTGCTGATAGCACTTATAGATTAAAACACGGCTGAGAGACAATGGAAACGAAGGACCCGCATGGTCTGGTGATGAACACGTTAGCAACTGCAAAGTGTAATAACCATTTCGATCTCTACCACGGACACCTGCGGTCCGGAGTTTTGCAAAAATCTCTGCATGATTGTGGTTATAATCCACATCAGACCCTTCCATGGAACAGCATCGACACCCGGGAATACCTCCTAGCCATGACGAGGCGACTACTATGGACATGGTTTGACCGTTGGGCACATGCACGACGAGAGCTTTATCATTTTTTTATGATTTGATTGTTACCATTAAAGCAATAAATTCTCATCAAGATTCATAAAAGAGTTAGTTATAGGCATACCCGATGCGCCAAGATTAGCTTCAGCTCTTTCGTCACGCGGAACATCTTCCCAAGTGCTGCAAATCCATTCCGTTTATTCAAAAACAGGCGATTTTTATTGCAATTCACATAGAATCTTTGAACGAACTTAGATATAGTGTAGCCAGTTTGAAAGCTGGGGGAATCAACAGAAATATTGCTCATCGAATGTTTCTCGGGATCGCAAAAATCGCGAAAATTAAGCAAATTACCAGAAAAACACAGTCTGTAAACCACGCCACTGAAATCAGTAATTTATCAATGCTGACTAATCCATAAAAAGACCAAAGAACTACTGAAAAGATAGAGTTAAATTAAACAAACAGCTGCGAAGTACAGGTCACCTTTTGTGAACGCTCTACGGCCAAACACAACGAAAACATGGTGCTGCTAAAACTAATTCGCCATGACGAAACTTTCAAAGCCAACATTGCATTATGTCTTCGCGAAAATTTCGTCTCCACTATACAGCATTAACACTTTGAGATTCCTGCGCTTCATATGACCAGAACAACTAACATTAGAACAGCAGTCCTTGCCACAGTGCAATGCTGTCGTGATTCATGATTTGGGGGTTTGCTATCATGATAATCGCAGCATTTTAAACACTCCAAAACACTCTGAAAACAAAATGGTCACGATTTCGAAGAAGGATGTTGCATTTTATTAGATCCTTGAAATTCTCACTTACCATCGCAACCCCTATTATCCATTCAGTCTATAGTTTTTTTAAACAAATCTTTTTAGTGCTCGGTTCAGATCCGATGACAGTTTGGCTAGTTGATCTATTACAAGGAATTCAAAAAAGTTGAGAAAGCCTTATCAAAACGGAATCCTCGGCGCTATTTCTTTTCCAAAGTGTGCCACTTACGAAGAACACAATACTCTTTAAAGTGTAATACCAAGGGAAACGATGTTTTACGTAACATATTGGTGAAAAACCGCTTTAGCAAACATTATGCCAACTACGCTGCAACAATGTGTGGAGCCGAAAATGCTGGAAAAATATCACGTAACACAGAAACTGTCCTTCTGTGGGTGCAAAATGAGCTTTGTGTTTGTTATAGCCACTTTCAGCAGTTTCTAAACGAAATCTTGATGAAACCTAAACTACATAACAATCCGGATTCAGTAAACTACTATGCTACAGATCTAATACTGGTATTGGCTGCAGTGGCGTTCAAACGGGCTGCATTCCATCAACGTTCATCAATAGGAACCTAGATTAAATCAGAAAAAGGGAGTTATTTTATCGCCGTTACATCACACTTACAAACATATTCCCCTCAAAAATAATACAGTGAGAGTATGGTTCAAAGATACCTGGTCTGAAAAACAATGAGAAATGAAACGGTCGGTCGAAAAAAAAATCTTGAGTGAGACCCAGAAACCAACGAAAACGATCTTAATGAAGGTCGCTTCAATCACGTAAGCATTTTGAAGTCACAACTGATGTTCATCCTAGAAATCCCTTAACTTTGCTCTAAATTACATACACCGCTTATCATTTCAAGCGCAAACAAAGAACAGCTGGTGTGTGCTGGATTGAAGAAGCGCACCGAGAAGTGCTGGACTGAGCGTTCATAGCGATATCTCGTTTACCTGTTTTGCATTAGTAAACTGTCGATCGATACTCTCATCCGTGAGATAGCGAGGTAGACGCTTTTCTATTACATCATAGTACACACAGCCAAGAGCAGATATAAAGTCTTGTATTGTGATCATTTTATCCATAATTTCTGGAAAAAAGAAAAAATATAGTACGGCAGTCCTGAATTTTTTCAAAACGGTTTACCGGCGTGTATTTGAAGCTGGTGTGGCCCAACTGTGCTAGCCAGGAAATAAAGTGCACCGTCCTGTACAGTAAAACAAAGGAGTGTAATTAGAAACCACCGGCAAACAAAAACAGCCACAAAAAATGAACAATGCAGCCATATATCAATCTGAGAGCAACTTTTATCCTTCACAGTGACTCTTTCTATTCGCACAGTAATCCCGTACTTTAAGTTTTCAGCACCTAATATTTCACAGAGCACATTAAGGAACGACAAAATATGACTCACCAGAATCTCCATTTGATCAGCATCGCAAACAACTGTTCCATGATTATGGCATTTTGTCACGAACGTTCTCCACACCTCACAAGGATATCTTCCTTGAGCGCTCTTTACAGGGACGCCGAGGAACATGGCTAAACAGAAGCAGATGAATTTTATAAGTCAGAACATACAAGGCAACATATAAAACAGAAAATATTCAGTTTTTATCCTTAATATTTCAGCTAAGCAATACATCTACTCTGTCAATTCACTGTTGCCTAAAAACACTAGCGTAATTTCCAATTGTTTTGCATTTTCAAATCTTTTTATACTCCCGAATAAAGGAATAGTGTAGTATAAACATTTTGAATTCCTGCCATGTTAACGCTTGGGTGAATCCACGCCAGAAGTAAACGACCGCATTTGAAAAACGCAACGCTTCTTGTAACCTTCGACCCCGCGATGCGTACTGACCAGCTCTGTTGGGCGAGAAGCACGAACACCACCTTTACCACTGTCCTCATGACTGACTTAATTACAAGCATGATAACAGAAAGGATATGAACAATAAAAAAGAAACAGTACCGTTCTCCTCAACAGTACTTTGATGAAAACGATGACGAGTAGCGTCAAGAATGTTAGGATCAAAATTGATTAGTGATGACCAGCAGGAAATCGTACCTAAATAACCATGTCTAAAGTGAAAAGTACTGAGATATGCAATGAGAAAAATAAAGAGCAGGAAACAAAGATCGAACGGAAGAACTAGTCCCCATATCTCTCTGTGCCACAATGATATTAAAAACGCCACCACTGTTGGTCGATGAAGGTCTCTCCCCTGAACCTATTGTAATCGAAATTCACAACGCGTATTAATACAGATTGATCATTTTAATTTCTGATATTCATCAAATTAACAAAGCATCTGGTCTGTCGAACTTCATTACGAAATGAAGGAAAAAACAGAGAGTTTGATGGTCTTTCGTTCGATTTATTTCCATATTTCACCACATCTGCCATTTTTTATAAAAGATAATTCAGTAAACATTCTTACTTACTTGGATACTTTGACAGTCTGACCCCACTGATTGTGTGGGCTGCAGCATAATCTCCATTTTTCGGAGTTTTGCTGGTTTAGCCATTGTGTTTCTTTGGAGTCTTGAGCCTAGCCAAAGTCTTCACTAGATCATCAACACCACAACCAGTCCCCGCCCTTGTGGATCAACGGAGGATTTGCAAGCATGCAAACAGTTTTATATCAGGACGGTAGAGGAACCTGGTATATCTTAGCTAGGCTTCCTCATGGCAACGCCGGACTCCTCAGCTTGGGAGACCTTGCGGGGGGAGGAAGGTGATGAACCCCTCCGCTGTACATCGCAGCCGGACAGCCAGGAACGCTTCCCAGCCACGATGACGCGGTAAACTGTTGAGAGACTATAAACATTCACCACTGGAAAATTAACTTGCCACACATAATTTCAGCTCTGAAAATGCACATGAGAAATACAGGAAAGTACTGCTTACCTCTTTCAAAAGTGAAATGTGTGATTGAGATTTCTGCTGGATAAACCAGAATCCCGTCCTTCACTGATGGTGCAACAATGAACGGGTTTATTAGCACGAACTGCAATTCGAAACAAGGAAAATGACCTGAAATATATCACTAAAGATAAGTCCAACATGGTTTACGACCTCTCTGTAGAAACGAGGAACTACCTAGATATATTGGTCTGGTAACTTGATATTTCTGCGATGCTGTAGATAATATTAGTCCTAGAAGAGCTTTCTGGAATTTTAGAAGAAAAGCGCAAAAATAATAGCGTAAATGTAGATTACGCCGAATAACGCACGATGTGTGAAGATCTGACAATGAACTATTCAATCAAGTATTCAGTTCACAATAATACGCGAATATGATTTCTTTTGTCATACTACTTTTAAGTGAGTAACGGAAAGAACAAAGCGCGTGTAGCGCAATGGTCCGAGGCGTCCTGCAATACACATGAGACTGATCCAGGCACGCCAGGCTAACTTAGCCTTCCAACTCTCCCGGATCGGCAAATTGGTAGTAGGCGTGTCTGGAAGGATAGTAGCACTGGCTCGATACATCGGCAGACTAGTGCGAGTCATTGTGAAAGCCAGATATGCATTCAATCACCTAGAACGATGCATAATGAAATCGAATGCATGGTGCATCCATCCAGAATTGATCAACGTCGAGAGCTTCATCCTTGATCCTTTATTAGCGGAAACAAGTAAGTGGGACATATCAAAACGTAATTCTCCTACAGTCAGTTTCACAAAGGTTGGTCAAAAATGTCACAAAGAAAAAAACCTGCACGGAAGACTTCTCAAAGCCACTTTTAATCTAAACATGCTGATAAGATGTGCTTAAATGCCATAATGTGGGGTCTGCTCTATCGTTAACCTAATGAAGTCCCCTTTTTTTTTACCAATAGGAAACATAACGTGAAGAACATTTACAAAATAGCCATTATATTTGCGACAAAACGTATGTTTAACGCAGCTGTTCAACTATTTAAAAGCAGAATTTACCAGAGACAAACAAGAAAAGAAAGACTAATGTGAATATTGCTTAATGGTTTCCACACGGATTCCCATCAAGCAATTTCTCATAAACAGGATCCGGAAGTAAAGTATCATCAAGAAATTGATATGCTACACAGTATTTAGCATGAGTGCCCGAGTGAAGAGCGAGTGTTTCAGCAAGGAAAATATCGATATCTCACCCTATAGCTCGACTTGATTATAAAACTACTTCGTCTTACAGATTTGCTTAAACTATTTCTCCAGAAATTTTCTCTGCTCAAAATATCGTCCCTCTCGACATTCTTGATTGGAACAGCAAAAACTAACCAAATCTGATTTGGTCACGTTGATCACCAAGTAAAAATGTAGGACTAGTAATAACTTGATTGCTACTGACTAAACTTGTTGTAAACATTACTATTAAGCAATACAATATGAGGTATTATGCGAACAAGAAGAAAGCTTGTATTCCTACATATTTCAAGGATGTATTGTGGAGAAACAGAATAATCGCACAGGCACTAAACATTGGAACTAACCTAATGTAAAGTAGCGATACCTTAGTTTGGCCGAAAAATCTCGCTTTGAAAACATCCTTTTCGCAAACGCACTGCGTTGTTGCTGAAACGCGGAAATAGACGAAAAACAACAAAAAAATAGGAAGATATCGGCATTTTCAATAACCAGATTACACGTCGTATAGGGTTGCGAAGAAGAAGGTAGACTGGTTGATGCAGCTTCTATGGCCCTTCTTTGCGGTTCCAGCCATTTAGACTTGATGTCCTGATAAAATACTTCAACGATAACATTAAATTTTTAGTCATAAAAAAGCACAGTAACTGAAGAAAACAGTAAAAATGACAAAGTCAGATGCGCTGGAACACATTGTGAAGAGAAGTCACGATAAGTTTCCAATCCATAAATTTATTTGGGGCAGTACATGTTGATTTAAGTGCTACGGCGAGTAGCACGAATAATAAAATGGATAAACATTTCATTTTACGACAAACCTACCATCTTTCTTAACGATTGCTAAGACCAAACCTCAACGGTTTACAGCTGCATCGTGGTTGAGAGGGGTTCCTGGGGTGTCGGGTTATGACGTACAGCGGAACGATTCATCCAAAGGCAGCGTCTACCAAGCGGACTAGGAGTTCGCTGTTTCTATCAGAAAACCCAGGTAAGAGCAAACCAAAACCAGAAACTACCATCGTCCTGGTGTCGAACTAATCGCATAGTGGAAAATTTCCCCCTGATCGACAAGACTGCGACTGCCTGTGGTGGTGATATAAGGCAGACTTTGGCCAGCCTATCTTCCTCGGGACTCCTGGGAACCATAATGGCTAAACGAGCAAATCTCCGGAGAATGGAAATTATGCTGGAGTCCGCACAGTCCAGTGAACACGGACCATCCAAATATCCAAGTAAGTAGTAAGGCCAAATCAATAGATTAAACTGAGGAAAAAACTGGTCAGGAACCACCATACAATTCGAACACACTCGTTTTGAACACTATGAAAAAAAAAACCAGAAGAAGGAAAAATCTATCAACTCACTGGAAATTTTTGATCCGAACGACCTTTGTGGGAAGGAGCACTAGGTGTCCCATGTTGTTCCACCACAGACCACGACTCCTTATCAAGCTGGAATAAAGGAGAGAGTTTACAGTTTCGCAAGATTCGCCAACAGATTTACTCTCAAAAATAAATTTCCTAGGGCAATGCAGAACTGAAACAGAGGTTATTCAGCTGAAAGCCTCCTCACTTACATCCCAAAGTTCGGTAACTAATTTACGATCTTCCACACAATTTTCATCGTAGTCGTGTCCATGCATGTGACGAAATTTTTTGCAACCGATTTCCCGGAACCAACACCAATAGGAGGATATTCTTCGCGTTTGTTTCCTTACTCCCCTGAATACAAGCACTTTGGAATGAGGTTATGGTGTTCTACCCTTTGGTTGCTCGTCTTTTTCTTAGAATAGACTCACACAACACAGCACCGCACAGCAATCCCTGTCAATAGCACTGAAACCTTATATTGCTCCGGCTTCACAAACGATGTTTATGAAGGAGACGACTTTTAAAAAAGCGAAAAGGAAATCTCACGAGGTGTATGACCACAATCGGACAGAGCAACAGTCATTTTACGACAGGTTAACAAGTCCACTACACACTCACTCTTCAATAACATCCTCTTGCTGGCTCATTCGTTGCTCCTTCCTCTCCGGTGCACTCATGAATGCTCTTCACTTCGCTGAAACAGAAAGTCCACCGAACATGGAAATATTCCACAGAATCTCAATTGCAAACACCCAGAAAATTACGCAACGCATCGGCAGAATAAACACTACGTTATCCGGAAAATAACGTCAACATTTCCACATTAAACTTCAAAAATAGGATGGACCGATTAGTGTCTCTTAAAGGGTTTTCCGTAAGATAGTCCCAGTTTTCAGCTTGAAAGCAGGCAAAATGCCTAACCGCGTACAATTCTATCTGATGTGTTTCATGACTGGGACATGTTTTCTGCAAAGAATTATTGAAATAGAGCATGTTACCTTATAATGAAAGGGTCAAATTTATTCGATAAGCACGAGTTTATTTACTAGCGTAAAATACTAATTAAGAATGAACTCTGTTTTCAGCTGCCTCGGGCGTTTAGCTTGAGTATAGTCAAAAACCCAATACACTACAATCTGTTGTTTTCACAATTGTAAGGCTTATCGAATGCGGCTAACTTGTTATTTTATTGAGGGCAAACCACACGGTTAACCAGGATTTCCTTAGCGATTAGTCCCCGAGATGCTCAAGGAAGTCGAAAATCGTTAGTAACAGGTTTGATGATCGTGCTGAGTAATGGTGAAGACCGAACATGTGGGATGGATCAATTGGCGTTTCTTAAGTTTCGTATGTCAAAAATATACATAAACCTTAGCAAAATAATATGTTCCTCCACTTCTCTTCGAATTTATTGATTTCTCAAACATTGATAACCGTCAGCGAAGCGCGTAGCGTAGTGATCGGAGGAGCACTGCAATACATATAGAATCGATTCAAGCGCCCCAGGCTCACCAAGCCCTTCGTCCCTCTGGGGTCTGCAATTTGGTACTAGACTTGTCTGGAAAGATAGCAGCACCAACTCTATACATCAGTATGCCATTGCTCGTTAGTGTATAGGCTAGATATGCATTCATTCACCTTCAATGGTGCTTAATGAAGTCGAATGCATAGCTCATTCCTCAAGGCTTGATCAACGCAGAGAGGGTCTATCTATTTACCATAATCGCCAGGATGACTGTAGTTAAAGTATGAAGTGGGTAGAAATCAACATGATATACGACCGACTGCCAAGGAGTAACAGAACTGTGGTTAGGTGGTTGAAGAAGTTTCGTCATCAAATACAAAAGTTATAGTTCCCAGGATCGACTTTCTATTAGCCTCGGCATTGGAATATGAATGCGTCGCTTTCTTGTTCAGCAATCGCGAGGTTTTTAAACAGCACCCATTTACTTCCATAAAGAAACACAATACAATACAACAGTAGCTGACGTTTCGGTAGAATCGCCTTCTTCAAAGCGTGGAAGGGTATACTGATATACAATCTACTAGGCCAAACGCTTCAATGACACTTACAAAAAGACGAAAAACTCTGTGGTAATTATATGATCAACAGCTTCTCGAAAAACTCACAGCTTTTATGTGACTTCCAATGAGAAGGTTTAGAACAGCTGATTATAGTTGCATATGGTTGATGACTGCACCATCCCACATCAAAAATCGATGCGAACATACGGGATCAGGTCGCGTATGACCTCTGGGC
>UYYA01001345.1:0-15698 GCA_900624975.1 Angiostrongylus costaricensis
CGTGGAATCGATCCCCGCGTGGAATCGAACAAACAATATTGCTGTTAGTAGTAACGATAACGTCATCTAATTAATTTTTTTGCCCTTCCATCACTTCAGTTAACGCGCTCTAAAACAACTTTGGCTTTCGTTCGCAGTCCTTTGAATGAATTACACTGACATTTTATTTTATCCCGATCGTGAACTAACGTGTTAATGCTAGATTTGTTCCGAAATTTGTACAGAAGATTATCAAAGTAGTAAGCACCTCATCAAAACGTTAGATGTCTGCTTTCTGAAAGTAGCAACTAATTGTCCAGAACTCCAGCTGTTTATTTCTCGATAATAAGTACTTAGCAGGAACTTTAGCCGCCTTTATCTAAAATGGTAAAGTAGCAACAGTGAAGGCGTAGCTGACTGCCATCGAGTACATGCGTGTTTTCTCTGTGCCAATTCGCTATATCCTACATGAACAGACAACTCTTCACCAAATGCTGTAAGGTTTATTGTTCCTAGTGTAACTCTCTCCCTCCGAAAACCACAACATGGTGCGAAATAAACACAGCATCGATGAATAGATTAAAGAGGATTCATGGGAAGTCAAAAGAAGAAAGGTTTACGGCCAAATCATGGATGAATAATAAAGTGAACCGACCCGAACACTACGACTTCACCGACGTATTTATTCCTGGTCGTCGAAGTCAAAGACTCCATTCATAGCCATGTTGATCTAAACGATAAAGATGCAAGACAGTTCCAACTTAACTTATAAAAACACAAACAGTTATCCGATATAATGTATGCAACCATAGCCAATGAGGTTCTTAGGAGAAAGTTCTAGAAGCTCAAAAAATTTTCATCCCGGCAGAAATTCACTTGCGGATCAATAGATCGAACAACCACTACCGTAGGGCACGTTGTGAAATCGTTGTGGGACCCCAATTCACTCAACCATCGCTGCGCCTATAAAGGTGAAATTTAGAAAATTATAGTCTCGATGACGTGTATTACCTGTGTATCGTACGAGTACATGGAAGAATGGATCTAGTAGATAAAGGAATACAGCCCCAATGATATGGAAGCCTGAGCCATTTGGAGAACTCAGATTCCAGGCCAGGTTCGAACCTTCGACTATCCTTTCCGGGGACTCACGTGTTATTCATTGCACGGTCCGAGACCCTTGCCTTGCTTTTCATCAGGGCGGTTTTTCACTCTAGCCGTGCCATGAGGTAAAGGAATGTTTGTTCCTATCGCTAACATATGCCAGCGGAATCCTTGGTCGATATTCAAATTCCTAGATTACTCGTTTTCATCCACGCTGTATGGAATGTCAGAATTGTTGAGTTCGATTTCTTTCCTCGCATCCATCATCCATAAAGGTATTCGAGCTTTTCGATTATTGTTAAGCCGCAGCTTGACGATTGCTGTTTTCTTTGTGGATGCTGCTGAATGTTGTCGAGCCGATTATCTCTTGCAATAATTGGAAAACAAGTTCGAGTGCATGGATTGGAGCGAATGGGCCAGGCCCAGACAAGTAGTAAAGTTCCGACTTCACAACCCCGAAGGGGTGAGAGACTTGCAGTGGTGCAGTGCGGTTTCGAACAAGAACGGTGCTCATGTTGAATGGCATCGCTACCACTGCGCCACCACCTCCTAATTTGGTTTCCTTCTAAAATTATGCATGGGTCTAGGCCACGTATATTGCACTTATTTCATTTGATTCGTTTCTTCGCATTAATCATCCACAAAGGCTTCCGCATTGCATTCGGATGCCTACGGAATTTTCATCTTCATTATAAATGTCGCTGAATACTGGTCAAGTTGATTCTCCGTGGAAACCTTGAAGACCAGTGTATGGCGTTCTCACCTGTTCCAGCAGCCCTTTTAGATAAGGAGTGCTCCTCAGATACGACTGTAGCCACCCACTTAACCCGGAAAGGATCTTGTTAAGATATGACATCGACCCTGATCTTTTCAAACATTAAACGTCGTCTCTGCTACTACGCTATTTGCGGGAGTTGTTGCCAAATTATTAGCCACTCAGGAAGATAATATCTAAACAACCTCATATGCACTTATAAAAAAGAGTTCGAAAAACATATTAACTTCTAGATCAGCAGCGGTATGTCTCTGGTGTTCGTTCACTTACTGCTTTATTTACGTGATACTTAATGGATGCATGAATGGCCCGCCGTCACTGGTTGTGCGGGCCCCAACATAATCTCCATTTTTCGGAGATTTACTAGTAAATCTATTGTGGTTTCCTGGAATCTCGAGCTCAGTCTGACCATAGTCTGGTTCACGCCTGCACCACAAGAGGCAGTCGCAGCCCTTCTGGATCAGAGAGAGATTTGCCACCATGCGACTTTGACACCAGGACGGTGGTGGATGCTGGCAATGGTTTACTCGTAACTAGGCTTCCTGATGGAAATGCAAGACTCCTTCTCAGCTTGGGAGACCCTGCCAGGGAATGAATCTTCCGCTGTGCATGGCAGTCTGGCTACTAGGAACATCTCCCAGCCACGGTGGTGCGGCAAACCGTTGGGAGGTTCCTAAACAGCTCCTAATAAGTGTAAACGCGGCTTAGAATCATTTTTTGATACAGAAAAAGAACAAGTCATCTCATTTTTTGAGAAGAGATTTGGAAAGGTCAACTTGATGTGGATAACTGGAAGCAAACATGTTGTGATAATACTTATGATAGGTAGGTGATTTTCAAGTCAGTTCTTTAGAAAGCAATTACAAATATTACACAGCCACAACGATGCTGAGATATCGCAAAACTTAGCCACAGGCCAGATTGAATCACAATTACCCCTTCTGGGCACTACACACTGCACCATTGAGGACCTTGCTTTGCGCTTCTCTCATCAACTTTCCCACCTAACGCAGTTATCAGCAATAACCCGTTTAAATATGATCACTTCATGTTTCGTAATCACGAGTATAAGTTGAGAGCTCAAGGAGGTACGCCAAAAAGTAAGTAAGAGTAAGATTAGTTGATATCTTATCACGGAATAGGAATAACCTAAGAGATTCTTGCACTGGAAAAGATCGTGGCTTCCTTCAAAAGTGTTAGTACTGCTATAACTGCCTCATGAACTAGCATTATCTAAACTGCATATTTTCAAGGTTAGTAATGAAAATAGTAATAATAAAGAAGAAAGAAAGTAGATAATAATAATAATAATAATGAATATTAAAGGTTAATCATAAGTGATAAATAAAATTTGAATAATCACGGTAAGTAATACCTACAAGCAACAAATGATAATAATAAATATCGACAACGATATTAACACTGATAGCAACGGTTGCAATAATAATAATAATAATAATAACAATAATAACAATAAAATAAAGAGAAAAAACAAGAAGAAGAAGAAGAAGAAGAAGGAGAAGAAGATGAAGAATAAGGGAAAGAATACATTAGGACTTGACACTAACTGCTTCTACTCTGATTAGAGAGAGGAGCTGAAGAATCTTCTTCACTTGCTCCTCACCTTCTTGCGATTATTTCAAACGGATTTTCATTTGGATTCTCCGGAATAAAGCCTCCTTGAGTCGACTTTCCAGCACTCTTAAGGAATATGTTAATAACCATTTTCATGGATTTTTTCCATGTCCTCCATTCTCTCTCATTTTCCCCGAACTATCGCTGAGATCAATTACTTCTACATAGCTCACTAAACAAAAACAAAAATGAAATATACCCTATTTTCTTAACTCTACATTTCACTGCTTCATTGCTAATTCCATTAATTTATTCTCTTTTTTCACGTTTGCTTCAAAACCGCTTTCATAAATCGGCTTAAACTATATAAAATTACTAACCTGCTTGTAGCTGTGCGTTATGGATTTTTTTCTCTTTTCCGAACAAAATGATCCAGTCTATGAGGCATCCATTTGCTAATCGGTAACAAGAATGCTGGGATCGTCTTGGATTACATGAGTGGTCATGTTGCAATCCATAAGGGCTGTGAACGACTTGAAAAGAAGATAATAGTGGAATATAGTATATTGATCATTTACTGGTACATGGCTGTTATAATTGCTGTGGACTAATAACAAAAGGAGACTCCTACTGGAATGCATAAACAATACCTTTGTTGCCAAAACAGCTGTGATTTTAGCATCAGTTAAATAAAAATATTTGTATGAACTCTATATCTCATCGGGGACCTCCCTGTCGTTATGAAATGACTTCACGGCATGTGTTATAACTAAAAAAAAACATTGTAAAAGAATTAAATGCAGCTTTTTTCAAGGATCTATATAAACTGAGCAATAGCAGTGCATGTAATCGGTGCACCGGAAGCGCAATAGAAGAGATTGCATTTATTACGGATTAGGTCCTAGCTCAACATTGTCCGAGCGGATCGAGTATCACATTCTCCAGGATTGGGAATTAGGTACGAACTTATATGTAAAGCGTTGTCTCCGATCGACAACGTTCGCCTGTGGTGAAGTACTGGGAACACCCCAGCACGACTCGAGAATGGACTCGGCCAACATTCAACGACATTCATAAGAAGTGCTAAGGTCCTCAACCAACATCTTAACTGAACCGGAAATTCGATGACCTTCGTTAATGATTTATGCAAGAAAACGATTCGAATGGTAGAAGTACTAAGATTCGCACATTATACGTGAACACGTGTTATGTAACGAGTAAATAAATAAATGTATAGATAGATGAGGCTTCTTTATAGGCTTACGGTTATCAACTTTTAGTAAATTGTTTATCTCCTTCACCTTTATCACCTGTAGTCTCGTTGATCGTCGAGTGACTGGAGCGGGTGCCAGTAAATCTTCCATTTTTCCCTGTCGCGTGCAAGAGTAGCCCAGTTGGTTCTGCTCGCTCTAGGGATCCGTCGAGCATCATATCTTTCTTCAAAGCTCTTTGTGAAAGACTCTGACTATGGTCGGTGGTCTTCCTGCTGCACGTTTGACATCCCAAGGAATCCAGTCACTAACGGCTCTTGTCCATGGGTTGTCACTAACACGCATTGCGTGTTCGGCCCACCTTATCTTCGGTCGTTTGGCGTACAGAACGCCATCTTTGATTTTTGATCGTTGACGCAGATCGGAGCTAGGATCCCATCCTTTACTTGTGCGGAACGGGTTATTCCTAGCATCGTCCTTTCGGCTGCGCTTTCTATAACGCTGAGTGACTGTTTATACTGCTTACGCAGCGACCAGGTTTCTGACGCATACGTTAGGACAGGAAATACCGCTGAGTAGAAAAGGTGGGCACGGAGTCGAGTGTTCATTATTCTCTTCACTACATCCCCGATGCTCTTGAAAGCTCCCCAAGCCACTCCCTTTCTTCTGCTCAACTCTGGAGTTAAGTCGCTCAACATGTTGATTTCAATACCAAGATAGACATAATTGGAGCATTCGAAAATATTCGTTCCGTTGAGCATGAATGGGGCATGCGAGACTATTTCGTTTTTTATAAACAACGTTTCTGTGAGATCTAATCGAAAATCAATCCTTCCACGGGCTTCATCTAATCCGTCAAACATATGTTCCGCTTCGCTAATGTTTGGTGTCATAAGGACGATGTCATCAGCAAAGCGAAGATGGTGTAATTGCCGACCATCCATTTTCACTCTCATATTGTCTATACCAATCTTCACATGACGTTCTTGAGGGTGACGGATAATTTTGGAGAGATGGCATCGCCTCGCCTAACTCCTCTCTTGACGTCAACGTTAATATCGCTGTAGAATGGTGATACCTCGGTTGTGAAATTTTTGTACAACTCACGAAGAATCTTTGTGTACTGAGTTGGGACCCCTTGACTATCAAGAGATTCCAAGACTGCTTCTATCTCAACTGAATCAAAGGCCTTCTGTAAATCGATGAAAGTGAGGGAGAGCGGTCTATTGTACTCTCGCGATATTTCAATGAGTCGTGTTACCGTGTGGATGTGGTCCATCGTACTAAATTTTCTTCGAAAGCCTACCTGCTCACATAACTACTATTCGTCCAGTGTTTTGTGGGTTCTGTTTAGGATGACTCGAATGAAAAGTTTGTAGAAGACAGACAGCAAGCAGACTGAGCGATAGTTGCCGATATCGTGTAGGTCGCCCTTCATGAACAATAACACGGTCTTGCTGGTCTTCCACTGAGTAGGGACCTTGCATTCAGACAGGTAACGTGTGAAGAGCCGAGCCAGTGTGTTCACGAGAACTGGCGGAAGGTTCTTCAGGTGTTCTGGTCTTATCTTCTCCGGACCTGATGCTGTTCGACTTTTCACCGACGAGATGGCATGTCGGATTTCGGAAGGGAGAACCGGTGATACAACATATCCTTCCTCCTTTATTTCATACGGCGAAAGGTGGACGTGGATATCGAAGAGATCTGAGTGGTATTCGTGACTGATTTTCTTCATTGCCTTTTTGGACACTGTATTTCGTCTGGGCGTCGGAGTACAATTATCTTGATCTTGTAATTGGCGAAGCTTCAGTGGGCTTTGCGAATGCTTTTCCAGCCTTTACAGCTTCGACAGTAACTACTGCTCTTCTCTCTTTAAGATCTTCTTTTATCCTCTGTCTGCATTGTTTTGCAAGTTCGGACGTTAGTTCACGGTTCCCTGCCGCTCGTTCGATTCCACACTGGCGTATCAGCTCGAGTGTTTTTGAAGAGAGACGTCTTCTGGTGACTTTCGAACTCTTAGCTTTCATAGTGCTAACGTGAAGATGCTCAAAATCACAGCTGTTTTGGCAACAAAGGTATCGTCTATGCATTCCAGTAGGAGTCTCTCTTTTTGTTATTAGTCCACAGCAATTATAACAAACATGTACCAGTAAATAATCAATATACTTTGTTCCACTATTGCCTTCGCCGATGTCATCGACAACGGCATCTTCCCAACAGCCGACTAATGAATTGAGTAAGCCCCAGTTTGCGGTGGTTTTGGGATTTCGGTTTTGGAGTTTAACGGCTTTTTTTTACTTTCCGCCAGAAATAGAATCTTGCGCGAAGGAGGCGATGGTCTGATCCCGTGTAGAATTTTGGGTCAACACTAACACCGGTTAGGCAAAACTTTTTATTTACTATGATGTGGTCTATTTCGTTATGGTACTCTCCACTGGGAGACTCCCACGTCCAGCGCTAAGGGTGGGGCTTTTGGAATTGCGAGTTACCATGGATTGTCTGGGTCGCCATGATAAACTCAGACAGCCGCTCACCCTGTTCGTTCCACTCTAATCCGTGGGTCCCAATGTGACATTCTTCAGGCGTTGTTCTTGGTCCAATCTTGGCGTTGAAATCTCCAATGAAGACTTTGAAGAATGTGTGGTCTTGTCTGTAGAACATCTCCAAGTCCGTATAGAACGTTTCGACTTCTTCTTCGTCATAGTTTGATATCGGCGTTTAAAATACGAAGATTGTCAAAGCCGGAATTGATCCACGTCTTTTTAATCGTAAAAGTTCGAATTGGGCTGTAAGTTGTTCGATGTTCACAGAGAAACTCGTGCTGACGAGAACGCTCCTCTACTGCCGCCAGCTCCTCTACTGCCGCATGTTCAGAGGAACAGTTCGTCTCCAGTGTCATCGACGGCGTTGAAAGGCTGGCGTCCTCTCGTCTCGCCCAGGCCGACTACGTCGTACCTTGTCCTTCATGCTTGCATGAGTAAGTCTTCTATTGAGGACTCGGTTGCAAGTGTACGTGCATTGTAGGTGCAAATCGTCACCATAGTTCCTTGAAATCCAGGCAGCTTCCATTGGCCCTGAAATTTTAGCAGCCTCTCCATACTCATCCAGCTCAACGCTGCGAAATTGGGGACTCTTTCGGGGTCAAGGGATGAGGCCCGTTTTTTTTTTACTGCGTTTAGCATTTTTGATACCCAGGTGTAGCTTGCTAGGCTCTAAACGTGGGGGCTGGGTGTACTCACGTGTATCTGACAAGTCTCTCCCAGAGTGGACATGGAGCTTATTTGTTCGGGGCGACTCATAACTTCCTCCCATGTACTTCCCAGTCGCTTGATTGCAGGCTTTTGGCTAGACTTAGACTACAATCAGCATAAGCAACTAACGCGCCAACACACGCATGCTAGAATACGTCTGGCAAATAGAGAAAGTATATGCCAAATCAGCGCAGTAGCAGCAAGGAGTCCATCCCCTGGATCCACCTCCGTCTCAGGGAAGCAAAGGTCGCTTTTGGTCTGCGATTAACCCGCTATCCGCCACCTGGGGACGCGCCGCGAAGCCTCGCGGCTAATCGGCTCGAGATCCCTCATACGAGGGAGATCTCTGGGTCTTTAACGATGCGTAAAGCTGTGACTAAGTGTCGAGGCTCAGTGAGCGAGGGAGTATTCAACACCGGTAAAGGTCGCTGATGCTGTGATTGACGTAGACATTTCTATTAATCAATTCATTTACATTGCCAAAGATTGCTGTTATGCCGAAAAAAAAATCCCTTGAGTCACCGTGAAAGCCTGGAATTCTCCTAAAGTGAATATCTTCAGACTATAAGAGAAGAAATGTTTTCTATGTCGAATAGAAGACGGACCACTTTTAGCGATAGCGTCTGACTGAGTGGACTGCTGCTCAGTTTGACGCTTCGAGGCTCTGAAGAAGGCGAAACCACCGAAACGTCAGCCAGTATTATAACGAATAATTTTCGTTGTTGACAACCTCGTGCCTGCTTATAGAAAAAAGACAGTGAATGGTTAAACTTGACTATTTCCTCGGCCATTCTTTAGACAGCAAGATTCCAATAATGAAGTTGACGTTAAATTTCGGATGTTTACGAATAAAACTTTCAAAGTCTCTAATCACTATCGCGCGAAAGGATGCAGCTCAAACCTCACTGAAGTGCAAAAACGTGGTGTGCGAGAGGTACGAGAGCTGATAAGGTTGAAAAACATAAGACTATCTGTTAGTGTTAAAGGTGGACAGTTTGTCGTTATTCCCTATTAGTTAGATGTTGAGATAACGAAAAAGCACCTTGAAGATACTTCACTTTATCGCCCACCATCTGATAAGGAATTTAAAAGTAAATACCGAAAATTGAACCACGAATGGGTCAAAATGGCAAGCGCTGCTGGTTTAAAGCCATTAGTTATCTCTCAACTAAAAGTTGACTTACCAACATGCTCCGTCTTGTACTTGCTCACAAAAACTCATAAGTTAGTATCCAGCGATGATCTTGTGTCTACCGATCCATCATTGTTTAAAGTTAGACCTATCATTAGCTGTGTAGACGGGCCAACGGATAGGATAACGTGGTTTTTAACCCTAATATTTAGCCAGTTGTTGAAACACATCACAGCCCATCTTAGGAATATACAGATGTTTCTGGATCGTCTACGTATTGCGCAACCCAGCAGCATGTACGTGATGGAGTCCTTCGACGTTACAGCCCTTTATACAAACGTGTCGAATGACTCCGCAATGCAAGCCATATTCGAGCTCCTTGTGCAACACGAAAGAGAAATAAGCTCGTATGGTTTCAAGATAGAGCAGTTGATGGCACTCTTAAAAGAACGCTTGAGCTGCTCAATCTTCAGATGGTCCGGAAAGTACTACGCTGAAATAAGAGGGTTGGAAATGGGACAGCGACTGGCACCAAGTCTTGCCATTGCGTTTATGTCTAAGGTGGAAGCACCGGTGACGGATCTCGGACCACTACTCTACTGTAGATATATAGATGACTGTTTTCTCCTTTGCCCAACACAAGAAGAAATTGACAGATGTTTCGAGTTGTTGAACAAACAGTCAGAGTATACCAAGTTCACCCGAGAGAAACCGAGAGAAAACTGGTTTCCATTCCGGAACGTCCAAATTAACCTGTCAAAAGTGGCTACCTTACGAAGTGGTACCGAAAGCTAAGTAGTAGGAACATCTTGGCTCATTGGCTCTCCTCTCACCCCTCTCACACGAAAAGGGCGCTTGTAAGGAACATGTTTCGAACAGCAACCAACGTGTGCACGGGAAGAGAGCAGAGAGAGGAGTCCCGGAACTTGGCACGGCAAATAGCCGTTTCTAATGGCTACGAAACTGTAGCTCAGCATAGGTGTAGAGGAAATCGTAGGCCTCCAAACGACAACTCCAGCGATAGAAGGGTCCCGTTTATCCTACCCTTCATCTCAAATGATGTAAGTGCAGCTATAAAACGCTGCTTAAGAAGGGCGGATCTAGTGAATTCGGTAAACATTCTTGAAATGCCACCGAGTAGTTTTAGGCGCCAGGTAGTTCGTAACCGCCTATGTGACTGTCTATGCGCAACGCAAAACTGCACAATTTGCCCCAGTGGTAGAGACGGTGACTGCATGAGCTCGGGTATAGTTTATCTGATCTCCTGTAAGGCATGTGGAGACGAGTACATTGGCGAAACGGGCAGACCCCTCTGTGCCCGCATAAGTGAACACCTAGCCGGCAAACATAAACCAAATACCCCACTAGGCACGCATAGGACCCAGAAACATAACGGAGGGAACTTTGATGTACGTGTCACGATCCTCGCACAAGAATCGAGAACACAAGCGCGCAAAACGAGGCGTTCTGGATTAATTCCAGAAATCCGAAGATGAGCCGCATGGAAGAATGCCTCATTATAACGCGTGATATTGGACGGTATATAAACATGTTATTCTAATGGGAGGGGCACATTACGTTTCCATGTGAATTCTGTGCAGTTGGTCTTCACGCGACATACTCAGTGGAAGACTCATAGAAACCGGTGAGTGTGCAAAGCTGTGTTCAATGTGATTGAAATCTTGGTTTAGCGTTCTCTCTGTTTGGTTATGGAGATGTTTGGCCGAATAGATCGCTGTCAACTTGACCTTTCCAGGCTCTGTGAAAGGCGAAATCCGAAACGTCAGCTTGCACGTAAATAAGGAAATAAAATAACACCTCGTGTTTGACGAACAGGAGTAGGAAGAAACTTGACTGCGTTTGATTCCTTGATTATTAGAGAACTAATGGTACTTATTTTCTTACTAAATTACCTCTTACAGTCATTAATCAATGTCGCTACTTCCTACTAACGAGTTGCGTGTCGCGCAGTGGTTAGGCCCTGCAATGCACACGGCACGCGCGATCCGTGGTTCCATAGCGCCTTTGTCTCACCAAACCCTACGTCTCTCTAGGTTCAGAGAATTGCTACCAGATTTGTCTGCTAAGCTCTCAATGGTTTATCGCCTCATCGTGGCTGAGAGATGTTTCTGGGTGTCGGACTGCGATGTACAGCGGGAGGATTCATCCCTCGGCAGGGTCTCCCTAGCTGAGAAGGAGTTCGGCGTTTCCATCGGAAAGCCTAGCTAAGAGTAAACTAATACCAGGATCCACCACCATCTTGGTATGAAAGTCGCATGGTGGTAAATCTCCCTCTGATACACAAGGGCTGCCTGCGACTGCCTGTCGTGGTGACAACATGGGGCAGACTTTGGTCAGGCTGTCCTCGGGATTCCAGGAAACCACAATGGCTTAGCCAGCAAATCTCCGATAAATGGTGTTTATGCTGGTCCCCGCACAACTAGTAATGACCGGCCGTTCAAGTATCAAGTAGATGTCAACTTGTCTGCTAAGACATCAGCTTTCAATTAATAGATTGCTAGATCACTTCGCCTGTCAGTATACAGGCTAGATAAGCATTCGTTAACCCCGACGGTGGTATGAATGAAGTGAGGTGCATGGCTCGTCTCTCAGGGGTTGATCAAAACAGAGAACTTATGCTTTTGTCTTTTAATAGCTAGTAATCGATATAGGAGTGGATGGCATAAATTTATAACGCCATCCGTTATCGTTGGCTATGAAAACAAGAAAACGCTGTGAGATTCCTAAGTTGGGCAAATTTATAAAGAAAACTAATTCCTATATGAAGTGCAATAAATAGTTCCCAAGCACTTCTGAGTCATCAGAGAAACTGTCAGTTAATTCCACCGCCAACAGAAAATTCTCTTTTTCTAAGAACTACCCTTGCGCTGACAATATGTTATTAGAACTAATGCTTGATTTTCGATATCTAACATGTCAGCGACTTCACCTTCTTCAAGGTCGTTATCGTTTTCCCTAAAAGCCAAACACCTGCATTTTGTTTCGGTTTCTTCAGAGACTATTCGTGGTAGTAGGATTTTGTTGCACTGCAGCATTTGTTGAAACCAAGGCGCACTATCAACATTGTTGAATTTTACAGAATTGATGTAGGTCAATCGACAATATTTCTCTCGGCAACTGGATGTTGAGAAACCCATCAATTATCAAACTCTTACTTCTGACCATAATCTTGCTTCAGATGAGTGGAATGGCTGAATGTTAATCAACCACGACATTATTAATCAATGTGTAATTTTGCATTGATAAATTAAAACGAGATTGATGAAGCATTCGGATCAGACCTGCCCTTAGCAAGGCTAAAGAAGCCGAAACAGCCGAATAAAGTTTCCTATGAGCCTCGCCGTTAGCCTATCGGTTGAAGAGTGCAATTTGATCTGTGATAACGAGAGTAAAGAAAAGTCGATTCTTGGAACATTGATGATCAAGTCTTTTTTGCTTTTATAAAATCTCCTCCATGCGCTGACGCGAAGTTGTCAATATGCATCGTTAAACGTATCGTTTGTTTTCGATGCCTAACATTTCGGCGATTTCATGTTCTTCAAAGCCGTTTTCGTTTTTTCCTATAAGTGAAACCACTCGTATGTTGTTCATAGAGAGTTAGCAAGTTCGCTTCAGTTCATCGAGAAGAGCTCGTAGTAACATAATAGCATTCTAATACTACCGAGCACGGATTCGAAGGAAACAGTCAACCTAGAAGTTCTGTAATTTAATTTCTGTGCTAATAATTTACGAGGTCTTATAAATAATCATGCCTATTAGTCAATAAAACAATAATTTTTTTCGTCCACCACCGATGTACCGGCTTAAAAATTGTGAAGACAACTTTAAGAAGAATGCCTGGGTTACATTCGTTCTACAAAACCAAAGCGAATCTATTAAGATGTTATCAAGTAGGATTGATTTGTCCTAATAAAAAGCTTTGAGGAACTTGTATCGAACCTTATGTATTTTTCTTCCTCAACAACTTCTTCCCTAGAATTCGAAATACTTATCGTTTCTTTTGCAGACTTTCTTTACGCATTAAATGATGTGATGATAGGCGTTGTCAAAGCTATCCAGTTTGTGATGAAAACTACACCTAGTGGCGTCACACAATCGTGATTTCAACATGCGATA
This sequence comes from Angiostrongylus costaricensis, assembly GCA_900624975.1. Taxonomy (NCBI): domain Eukaryota; kingdom Metazoa; phylum Nematoda; class Chromadorea; order Rhabditida; family Metastrongylidae; genus Angiostrongylus; species Angiostrongylus costaricensis. The sequence goes on from UYYA01001345.1 coordinate 13,165, forward strand.
GGTAAAATCAGCTGAAAGATGTCTCTAACACGAAATAAAAGTGATTAAGTATATCTAAAACACTAGAAAATAAAATGGCGAATATGGTAACGAAGCAACACAAGGCAACCGGATTGCTCACGGATCAACGCGCCATTACCCCTCCTGGGACTCACGTGTTATCCATAGCACCATCGAAGACCTTGCTTTTCCTTTCGACCAGTTTTTCGTCTTAATGCTATCACTTGCTGGTGCGGGTGGGATTCTGGCCAAAGGTTCAAACTTTGTAAATGTCATACCATCATAAGTTTTTCAACTTAATGAAGTATGCCTTTGAAAGTCTAATAGAGCCTCTACGTTGAATTGGTTCATAGTTTCAAATGGAGTTAAAGTTTATATATATATATAACTTCGGCTCTCATGTACATATACATATGCATATATTATATAAATACATGAGCCGAAGTAATAAATAATGTTTTTTAAGGCCAAAGTTATGTACTGTTCCGAATTAATTATACACACGGTGCTAGCACAGGGGTAGCAGAGTGGTTGGTGATGCAGTTGATCAAATAAGAAGGATGCTGTTTCAAGACCGCAAGGAGAATTGACTCGACCAGCATTCAAGGACATTCAACGAAGAAGACGAGGTCTATAAAAAGAAACAGTAACGACAAGCGAATTCTATGAAAACCATGTGGACGATAAAGGCGAAAAAAACGAATCGAACGCAAGAAGTACTGAGATCCGCACAGTAAATGTGATGACTGGTGACGTAAAAAAATTGTACATAAAAAGTAAATAAACCTTTCCAATCCTCAAAGCTGATGTTACTAATACACTGAGCGCCGTTGCATTGTTAGCACGGCACATTCGCTTCTGAATTGAGCTGCAATGTGATCGTGGGAAATCAGCTGCTAAACTGATTGCCGTTGTGTTGTGAACGCGGCACATTCGCTGCTGAACTGAGAGGAGCAGTAAATTGGTCGTAGGAAATCAGCATTTAAACTGAAGGCCGTTGTGTTGTGAGCAATGCAAATTCGCTGCTGAACTGAGCGGAGCTGTAAGGTGATCGTTAGAAATCAGCTATTGAACTGAGAGCCGTTGTGTTGTGAACACGGCACAATCGCTGCTGAACAGAAAGGAGCTGTAATTTGATCGTGGAAAATCAGCAGCTGAACTGAGAGCCGTTGTGTTTTGAAAACGGCACATTACCTGATGAACTGAAACGAGCTGTAGTTTGATCGCGGAAAATCAGAGCCTGAACTGAGAGTCGTGGTGTTGTCAACACGGCACACTCGCTGCTGAACTGGAAGGACTTGTAAGGTAACCGTGGAAAATCAGCTGCTGAACTGAGGGCCATTGTTTGTGAGCACGGCGCATTTCCTGCTGAGCTGAGAGGAGTTGCCTTGTGATCACGGAAATTCATATGCTGAACTGAGGGCTATTGTGTTGTGAGAACGGCGCATTTGCTACTGAGCTGAGAGGAGTTGCCTTGTGATCACGGAAATTCATCTGCTGAACTGAGGGCTATTGTGTTGTGAGAACGGCGCATTTGCTACTGAGCTGAGAGGAGTTGTGTTACTATCACGGAAAATCAGCTGCTGAACTGAGGGTCATTGTGTTGTGAGCACGGCGCAATTGCTGCTGAGCTGAGAGGAGTTGTGCTACTATCACGGAAAATCAGCTGCTGAAATGAGGGCTATTGTGTTGTGAGCACGGCGCATTTCCTGCTGAGCTGAGAGGAGTTGCCTTGTGATCACGGAAATTCATCTGCTGAACTGAGGGCTATTGTGTTGTGAGAACGGCGCATTTGCTACTGAGCTGAGAGGAGTTGTGTTACTATCACGGAAAATCAGCTGCTGAACTGAGCGCTGTTGTGTTGTGAGCACTGCACATTTGCTGCAGAGCAGAGAGGAGTTGTCTTATGATCGCGGAAATCAGCTGCTGAACTGAGGGTCATTGTGTTGTGAGCACGGCGAATTTCCTGCTGAGCTGAGAGAAGTTCTGTTACTATCACGGAAAATCAGCTGCTGAACTGAGCGCCGTTGCGCGGTGAGCACTGCACATTAGCACCTGAGGTGAAAGGAGTTGTCTATGATCGCGGAAATCAGCTGCTGAACTGAGCGCCGTTGCGCGTTGAGCACTGCACATTTGCTGCCGAGCAGAGAGGAGTTGTCTTATGATCGCGGAAAATCGGCTGTTGAACTGAGCGCATTGTGTTGTGAGCAGGGCACATTCGCCGCTGAACAGAAAGGAGTTGTGTTATTATCACCGAAAATGAGCTGCTGAACTGATCGCCATTGTGTTTTTAGCACGGCACATTCGCCGCTGAGCAGAAAGGAGTTGTGTTACTATCACCGAAAATCAGCCATTGAACTGATCGCCATTGTGTTGTGAGCACGGCATATTCGACGCTGAACAGAAAGGAGTTGTGTAATTGTCACCGAAAATCAGCTGCTGAAATGAGCGCCATTGTGTTTTTAGCACGGCACATTCGACGCTGAACAGAAAGGAGTTGTGTTATTGTCACCGAAAATCAGCTACTTAATTGA
>UYYA01001346.1:0-15691 GCA_900624975.1 Angiostrongylus costaricensis
TGATACATATTTGATTAAGAGCCAAAAAAATTGTCGTGAAATTATTGTAGAATAAGAGAAGGTTTAAGGACTATTTTATGACCTAATTTTAGAACCGTAAATGAGCTTATACCTTCCTTCATTACCAAGTACTCTGAAGTTTTTACTTCAGTTTGAACAACGGACCAAGAACGTTTTTTATGGGGAATTCAGAGGTCATCTAAAGTCCAAGTCCGTTAGTGAGAGCAACTCGTTAAGAACTCGCATGGAGTCTAGAAGTTTCTGAATTTTATAGACATATGTGAATCCACCTTAAATTTCGCTCTTTGAGGAGATGAAGACCGGCACCAAGGAGAGGTGGGGACCTAGGCAAGGTCATTATTTACGAAAGATTTTTCACCTAAGTGCTTCCAGGTTTAATACACATCTAAATCTCATTTCTCGTTATATTCTAACCAGTCTTAGAAAACTTGGACTAAGCAAAACATTTTTACCTATGATTTTAACCAACGCTGACACATAGTTGATTAAGAGCCAAAAAAATATCGTGAAATTATGGTAAAGTAGTAGAAGACTTAAGGACCATTTTATGACCTAACTCTGAAAGGATGAATGAGTTTCGAACTTTTTTCATCACTAACTACTCCAAGGTTTTTACTTCAGTTTGAACAAAGGACCAAGGGTGTTTTTTATGGGGATTCCACGGGTCCAAGCCCGTTAGTTACAGCCACTGATCAAGAGCTCGCATGTAGTACAAGGTTTTCTGAATATAATACGCTGATTAAGCTGCTTGCGTTAAAACTTTGTGCTGGTTCTCTGAGCAAATGAAGACTAAACCAAGTAAAGTTGCCTTTAAATTAATGTGCAATAAGAGAAGACTTACGGACTAGTTTACTTAATTTTAGAAAACTAAACGAGTTCGAACTTCATTTGTTTCCAAATACTCCGAGGTTTCTAGTTGAGTTTGAACGCACCGCGAATATTTTCTCCGGGTAATTTATGGGTCAACTGAAGTCCGCGTCCGTTAGTGAAAGCTTGTTTTTGTTACTAAATCGTTATTAGCACTTAAGTCTTTATAAATTAATGAACCCACTGTACTGAGGACACGGTTCCTTCCGAGTTTTAGCCCTAGTTCTATTTCCTCACAGCCTACTAGGAGCACGACTCTATCAAAGTTCTTGAACAGTCTCTGCCCTGAAGCAAATCTAAGCACTCCCCCCTTATTCTTGAGCATTCCTAAATTCTTACGACGTTAAAGACTAGGACCTGGACCTTTTTTAAGCCTTTTTACTATTACTATTGCTCTTTAAATAAAAAAATGAAATTCAGGATTGGATTAGAAACCATATTTCACGAAGTTTGAAGTTTCTACTTCCTCCAGTGGTAACTTCACTGAATTCTGAAAGAGAATGAATAAATCAACACATCAACATTCCAGCTAGACATCCTAGCTATTTATTGTGTTTAGCATATAAACTTGTGACAACGAAATGATAAGATGGAACAGTAAACGTTGTAGCAACCTAATATCATTCGTTACATCTTATCTTCTTATTTCATCAATTACATTCACTCCATGGTTCTATAGAGTGGGAAAACATGCTCTCAGTATTGTTATCACAGTAGAATTACCCTTATCATTACCGGGAAAAACAATGAAGTACCTACACGTCCACATAAATAGTTCCTGTAGTATGAAGTATAGATAAGAGACTAAATGAACGTTTACGCATTTGAACGTCTAGATTTCAATAATGCAATTAACAACTACGAACACTTGACAGTCCAAATTATTATCTGCATGCGATAGCTACTACGTCTCGAAAAACTTTCGTTATTGTACGAATAAGCGCTTCAGAGTGTCACCAAATATTTGTAACTTGATCTTCACCAATATTCTGAAAGATGTTTGAAGTGACAGCAACTCTATAGACTATAATAATCATCACTCGAACATCTCGGGGTTTCATCTCGGAAATCATGGGTGGCGAACAAAATCGCCAAGCGTCCTACACATTTACGTGGAGAAAGATGACTGAGTGTGAGTGAACGAGAGTGAGCGCCAAATAAGCGTTAACTCTATCTTGTCAAATGATCACCTGAAAACGCATATTGGCTACTTCTATACCTGAACAAATCACGCTACGTACTAGTGCTAAACAGTTTCGGCTTGTTTCATTTGGCTACTTCTAAGAAGTCATTCTACTATCGCGTAGCACCCTGAATTCACTACATACCCGTTCTGACTAACACAAGGCTACAAGTATCAACTATCACTTCATGTTGCGAAATTTAGCTCTTTTCGAGACCTTAGTGTTAGGTCTACAAGTCCTAACATAACTAACCATACAGGGTTAAGAAACACGGTATATAGCAAAGAGGCATGAACCTCCACCACAGGGTAGCCATCTAATTCCAGCACGAAAGGTTCACAAAACACCAATCGCCAAACCTCAACTCAAGCCGCAACACAGGCCGCGAGACGAACCTGTTACGCGTGGTCACGTGGTAAACACCAGTCACCAATGGTAGAAGTGCAAAAGTACGACTACACATGCAGTTTCTGTCGGATTCCAACAACAAATAAAACAAGCCGAAAGCGCTAACCTACAGCCATTCGATTTGATGGGTAAAGCACTAGTCACCACTCACTAATTTTTTACGCAACACCAACCTTACAGTCCTACGTTGGGCGCTTCACAAGCTGCTTCATAAGGCTTGCTACTCGCTGAATTGAAATCCACGGAAATCCACCACAGAATCAGGTTTAATTTCAACCGATGAATAGCACTGTAGTTCAACGTTTTCTCCAAGATCGCCCATTATGACCAATAAGTTTGCGAAAACCAGTTAACAACCAGCTAGAATAATACATCATAGCTCGACTGTATGAAAATTGAAACAGCCCACCGGACTACAGCTGCTCGCAACTCCACGGCCGTACGCGTCGAACAGAATCAGTCGAATGAATCGACCATCCTGCCAAGCAGCTTATATACCCAGCCACGCCCACTATCGATCCGATGGGCCATGAAATACAGTGGTTAGTGAGGAGACGGTTGATTCTTGAGCGATGAATAACGTAGTTGGAAAGACGCAGACATAAATAGTTGGTTGTCACATCATGAAGGACCTTGGAGAGCACCGACCACGAGAAATCGGCAGCGGCGCGACGCGTGCGGCTGAAAACAATCACCACGCACGAGTCGAGAATATTCCTTCGCATCGATCGAGTGTAGTTTCGAAAGTGGGGACGTTTCGAAAGTTCTTGGCGGTTTGTGTTTTCGAATTTGGACAGCGTATTTCGAAAACTTCACTAGGCTGCAGATTTCAGGTGTTAGGATATGTTACCAAATGCAGTTCGACGAAAAGTGGGTCTTTCTTTACACGCGGGCAAACAAAGGCGTTGAACCGTCGGAAATAGGAAGGAAAATCCGGTGATCACTGAGTGATTTCAAAACAGGAGCAGCACTGTGAGGGAGAAATGATGGTCAGAAAAAGTATGCTCATCGAAGGAAGCAAGCGCACTGGAAGATGTAGTCGCTCATTATGACGTCATTTGCCAAAGAACAATTCGAGGCGATGGGGGCAATCTTAGAATAAGGAGTCAAGGGAATCAATAAACAATGTGTTCTCAGTAACGCCAAATTGATGATGACGGCTAGGGTTCTCTTTAAGAAGAAGGGCAAACACAGAAGAAAAAAGCCAAAAACTTTCCAACAGCATTGACTGGGAACATCACGGGCTTGGACTAGTGCACGTGACCTCAAAATTCACAAATCGATTGCGAGAATAGATAGTAAAGGCAATGAAAATGAAAAGTAATCAGCACAAAACCTCACGTATTTGTGAAAACCTTCTTTCTTAATCTTTTTCATCATGGATAGGAGACCATTGTGGGTTCCAAAGCGCGATATGTAAAAGAGTTCATTGCTCGGTAAGGTCAGCCAAGGTGAATTGTTCGAAATTTTCGTCTTTCACCACGAGCAGTTGGAAAATGGTATTAGGCCACGATCATATTATTGTGTGAAGCTCGTTGTGTTAAGCCAGCATGTGAAGCTTACCGTGCTAGCCTTGCACTACAAGAGAAAATAGAGTTCTCTGAACACCCGAGAATGTGCTGTGACTAACTATATCACAGGTTAGACAAGTGGTGTTTCGCTACTATATTGTAGAAGAACATTGGTCATGAACGTGACAAATACAATCAAATACCAACCATTGATTTATCCATTCCGAAATTAAAACATATAGCTAAACTTGTTCTCCCAACGGTTTATCGCTTCATCGTGGCCGAGAGGTGTTCCTGGGTTTCGGACTTAGGATCAGGATCACCACCGTCCTGTTATCAAACTACTCTCATGCTGGCAAATCTCCCTCTGATCCACAAGTGAGGATGGTGGTAGTGACGACCTAGACCAAACTTTGGTTAGGCTGATCTCAGAAATCCAGAGAACCACGATAGATGGCTAAACCATCAAAACTTACAAAAGTCGGCAAGCATTCGTCCCGCCTGGCTATTATTTGGTGTTATAAGAACGATGTCATTAGCAAAGCGAAGTTGGTGTAATTACTGACCATCGATTTCCACTCCCATGTTGTCCCACCCCAATGTTGGCGTGACATTCTCGAGGGTGGCGCTAAATAATTTTCGTGCAGTGGTATCGCCTTGCCTGGGCTCTCTTTTTACATCGATGTTAATATCTTTGTAGAATGATGACATCATAGCTGTGAAATTTTTATAGAGCTCACATAGAGTCTTCATATATTGCGTAGCGACGCCTTGGATGTCCATCGTTTCCATGACTGCTGCTATCCCACTGAGTTAAAAACTTTCCTTAAATCGATAAGAGTGAAACAGAATCGTCTCTTGTACTCTTGCGATACTTAGATGAGTCTTGTTATCGTGTGGATGTGTTCCATCGTACTGAACCCTTTTAGATAGATTACTTATTCACACGGTTGTCTTTCGTCGAGTATTCTGTCAGTCCTGCGTAGGACGATTCGAGTGAAGAGTTTGTAGGCGACAGGCAGCAAGCAGATTGGGCGATAGTTGTCGATATCGTGGAGATCACCATTGCTAAAGAACAGCATGTTCTCGTTGGTTTTGCATTGAATAGGAACGTTGTATTCTGACAGGTAACGTATAAAGAGTCAAACCAGTGTATTTATGAAGTCTGGCGGAAGACTCTTCAAGTTTTAGCTCTTATCTGTGCCCAGACCTGATGTTGTTCGATTCTTTACCTCCGAAATAACATATCAGATTTGGGAAGGAGCACTGGTCGGACAACATATCCATATTATTTCGTATGAGAGAAGTAGGACCTAACTACTGAAGAGATCTGTGTAGTAGTCGTGAGAAATTCTCTCCATTGGCTTTCTGGAAGCTGTAATTGTTCTGTCGGAGTCCAGCTTGTGTTTATATTGTTGAGCTTACATGAAGTTGATAGAGATGCTTATTCGGCTAACGTTTCAACGTCTCCGTCTTCATCAGAGCCGACGATCCCTGTTGACGGTCCACAGTTGTTCCACTTCTCGATGTGGCGTCTTCGTCTCGCATCGAACCAGATCTTCCGCAGTCCAACATCTCGAATGAGCCGAACACAGCCGGCGACGCTCGTTTATACAGGGCTGTTGCTCTTGATATGATTATCAGTTGATAATAATTTGTTTGTCAACGGATAATCCACCTTATATCATTGGATTAAAAGCAGGTTGATAATGAGGTTAAATAAGTTCAATTTTTGATGGTTTTGGGATTTCGATTTACTTTGATACACTTGGTAATTCGTTTTTTACATTATTTCAGCAGGATCGTTCGTATTTATAAAGGATAAAAAGGATGAAGCTCTCGACGTTAATCTATCCCTAAGGGATGGGCCATCCGTACGACTTTAGTAAGCGTTGTTTGAGGTGATTGAATGCATATCTGGCTTTTATTCGCTGTAGCCTATCGATGTATTGAGCCAGGGCTGTTATCCTCCCACACAAGACTGGTACGAATTTGCCAACCCGAGAGGGACGGAAGGCTTGGTCGGCCTGGACGTGGGGATCAATCCGATGTGTTTTACGAGGCCCAGCCGACCATTGTGCTACACCTGCCCAATGTATTCATATAATCACGAAGTACTATGAGCTGTAATTTAGACGAAGTTCAAGCTAGATTAGCTGGACCAAACATATCAAATAAGGATGAAAAAGAAGGAGGAGGAATACCTTTGCCAACTTTTCTACAAGTGTTCCTTAGCAGCGAGACACCGATGTCGAGGCAGACAGACATCAAGTTCAATTTCGCGAAAAAGCTTGGTTCCCAATCTCGCAACAGCGCAAAATTGTGGCATACGACAAGTTCGAGAAGCAATAAATTCAAAAACTGCTAGGCTATCAGCTAGTGATAAAACTTAAAAAGTTCGCACTTATTCCTCGCCTTTTAGACGTCGAGGTAACGGCGAAGCATCTTCAGGTTACTTCGCTTTATCGCTAATCGTCTGAAAATGAATCCTTAACGAGCGACCGAAAATTAAACGGAGTCGATGTGGAATGCGCGACAGGCTTAAAACCATTAGTAATTTTTCAAATTCAAATTGTATTGCAAACATATTTTGCCTTATAACTACTTATCAAAGCGTATAATTTGGTATTCACTGATGCTCTTCTGTCTACCGATCCCTCATTGTACAATGTCAGACCGATCATCAGTTGCGCAGGCGGCCCAAGGATATAATAACATCGATGTCACCTATATCACTTGCCGTCCTGTTGGCCGACAGATGACTCGAACCGGTGTCAGTAAATCTTCCATTTCTCCCTGCTGCGGGCAATAGTAGCCCGGGTGAGTTCTGCTTGCTCTAGGGAATCGTTGTGCACCATACTTCTGTTTTCATGAAGAACTGTAACCATGGCCCATCCCTTAGGGATAGATTAACGTCGAGAGCTTCATCCTTTTTATCCTTTATAAATACGAACGATCCTGCTGAAATTTTGGTAATTCCTCAGATTACCACGCATGTATAACTGCACATGATAAACTTTAGTCGTTTTTTTCTCCCCAAAAAATGCAGTGTAACACTGAATCAATTCAGGAACTGGATTTATCGGACACGTCGACGACACTTCTCATGGAGACTGCGTCTTGTTCTTCACTTCTAATATCGAAACACTCCCTAAACACCAATCTTCTCGTTTTCTTGAAGCCGCAGGTGACATCAATTTGCACATGATCGCCTTACAAAGGACGAAAATGAAGAAAATGGACATAAGGCAGTTAAGTGTAGGCGGCCTTGTCATTCGTGAAAAAAGAAAAGTTCCCGTCACGAAACATTGGTGGCGCAGGTTTTGTCGTCCACCAGTCCCTTATCCATCGTTATAATGAAGGCGACATCCTTTTCCATCGCTTAGTCATTTGCCCATTTTCAGCACAAGCGTTACAAGAAGATCAACAGAGTCGGCTGCTATTCACTAATCGGTCCAGCTGACGAGTAAGAATTAGGTTAATTTAATTATCGATTGCGGGAATTACTTTTCACCGACTAGTTCCTTCGCAAAATTTTTGTTGAAAAGCTTAATGCCAGAATAAGAAAAGCCAACAACAGCGCCCAGGATCGACTTTCTATGCATACAACACATACATTATTTTTTTCTATGGAAGGTTGTATGCTGTATAAGAACCTCGCGATTGCTAACAACAGCGTTTACAAAATCAGAAATTTTAGATTAGGAGAGAGATGACAATATATTGCCTATTTTCTGTCTTCATCTTCTGAGCTTTCTCCACAAGTTGTACCATCTGTCGTCCCGTTGATCGTTGAATTACTGGCGCCCCTATTCCGTTCAAGAGTAGCCTAATGTGCACTGCTCACTCTAGGAAACCGTTGGGCATCATATCCTTCTTATAGAGATCTCGTGAAGCACTTTGACCCCTGGGTCGGTGGCCTTACCGCAGTGTGTTTGACATCCTGAGCAATAGTTCTTATCTATCGGTTCTCGTTCATAAGCATTACTCGTCCGGACCACTTTATACTCGACATTATAGCATATAGAACAGTGTCTTTAATTTTTTGTCTCTGACGTAGATCGGAGCCTCGGGTGCCCTCTGATTTCCGTCTTTCTGTATGCGTTATTGAAGCGTTTGGCGTACTAAATTTCATGTCAGTATACCCTTCTAAGCTCTGAAGAAGGCAATACTGCCGAAACGACAGCTACTTTGTACTCCGTGTGTGTTTTTGTATGGAACTAAATGTATGATGTATAACGACTTTGCTGGTGCCGAGAAAAAAAAGTCGCATTTATAATCTACTGCCGAGATTTATAGAAAATCGATTCTAGGAACTGGGATTATTGACTTTTTTGGTCTCCTCTGAAGAAGATACAGTCAACCAAAGTCTCAATTATGAATACCATCAATTGATTTCAGAGCGCTGCACAGCACCAGAAAGCTGTTTAATAGCCACAATGTTTAACTCTTCATTTACTACCACCAAGGATGTTGAGATATTTGAAAACTCCGGGCCACAGGTTTTTGCGGTGGGGAACGAACGCGTTATTACCCTTTCCGGAGCTAACGCGTTCACCACCACACCATGCGTGTGCTTCGTTTCGCAACACGCTACCGTGAAAAATTGTAGTAGCAAGCAAGAGGTAGAAAATCTTTAATTACTATCTATTATATTTCCCGGCTAGGTATTATGTGGAATTCCACCACAATAATGTTGAGCTATTTGCAAAGCTCGGACTTCACGCTATATTCGAACCCATGATTACTCTTTCCGCGTGCTCACACGTTAACCGCTGCACCAGTGAGGCCCTTACTTTGGTTTCTTCTCAGACAGCTTTTTTTTGTTTGAAAGTATTCGATAACGTCTCTTTCCCGGAAATTCTTGATTTGTTATAATACCATTGAGCTGGTTGCATTCGACAAATAACTTACTTTGCGTGCAAAGTTCTTTTGAACTGGAAGGTATTCCAAGAACAGCCGAGCGAGCACGCATGTCTAGAAAGAAGACAAGAAAGAATACATATTGATTAGTCACACCGAGGTTCAAGGAAAGTCTGTTTCGAAATATTACTACGCTTTGTGCTAGCTGATAAAAACACCGACTTCTGCACGATGTGCGCAATGATGTCCGGAAGAAATACAAGTTGTTACCACCGGACATTATCATTATACATACACCATCAGCATCGTGTATAAAAGGGCATCACTGTGTAAGGATGCCTCATTCGAGAAGATGGCTCACTAAGGAAGACCTGTCTCGATACGAAGGCGAAGCTGCAACGTCGAGACGAACAACAAGCATGGACCATCGACTAGAATCATCGGCTCTGAGGAAGACGAAGACGTCGAAATGTTAGCCGAAAATAAATATATTTACCAACCTCGTGCAAGCTTATTAAGAAAGAATACATATTGATTAGTCACACCGAGGTTCAAGGAAAGTCGGTTTCGAAAAAGAAGAGTCTATTATGGTGGACCGTATGCATACGATAACAATGATAAAGCTCCGTAAAGCATAGCGAGACAATATGTCAGTTTGTTCCGTTTTAACCAATTGGACATAAGCCTTGTTGTTCATCTTGCAGTAACTGCTACGACCGACTTTCTATTAACCTCGGCATTGATCAAGTGATTTTCTTCGTATTTTTGTTGAGCAAACGCGAGGTGTTATTATTCTTTGTTCACGATTAAGCTGACGTTTCGGCGGATTTCGCCTTCCTCCGAGCCGCTTCCTATGAGGGGTAACGTAGAGACCAACCGCACAGAAATCACGTGGAAGTATAATGGACATAATGGACATAATGGACAGCACTATTATAGAGCTAGCGACGTGGCGAGCTTACACGATTCAATGAAGAAGGCTTCAGAATTCTTCCTGGATAAATATATGGTTAATAAACTTGAACTTTACGTATACAGGATGAAGAAGCTGTCACCGTTGGCGAGCACGGTGCTAGAAGTGTCGCTTCATGTGTGAACACTAACCGTTAAAAAAAGCATTTAACGAACATTATTTGCAGAACAGATAGGCCCTTAAAGGGAAAGACATCTTCACAAAAGTTTTCAATGACAAATGTGGTGCACTTTACATTCACAGCACAACCCACTTCCATATACGAAATAAGACTGATGAAGCCATCTCGGGTCGGTTCACAACGAACCAGAGGGTTCACAGGGCTAAATCTTGTTACATTGTAAGGTAATATCCTTCTGTAAACGACCACTTAGTTCTCAACTCAGGTACTCCAGTTGTCAAAAAATTATCGACAGTTTCCAAACTGACCGTCATTTAATCTCGATAGTGAAATAATCAACATCTTTTTAATCCACTAAGCCTACGCGATGTTGGTAAATTTGTTTATTTTGGCTAATTTTCGACGTCTTGGTCTTCGTCAGAGCCGATAATCCGTGTTGGTGGTTCACATTTGTTCGCTATCTCGGTGTGCCACTTCGTTGTCGTACCGAGACCGGATCCTCTTCAGTGAACACCGCACGAATGAGCCATGCTCACCCGGCAGTTGTTATCGATATAACTATCTGTTAATAATAGTTTACTCATTCGTGCAGTGTTCAATGAAGAAGATCCGCTCTCGCTACAACAACAAAGACGCCACATCGAGATAACGAAAAACTCTGGACCACCGACACGGATCATCGGCTCTGATGAAGACGATGACGTCGAAAGTTAGCCGAAATAAACAAACCTATCGACCTCGTGTAAGCTCAACAAAAATGTTGATTATCGACAGTAATTAAAAAGCCGGTATCGGACGTTATGATTTCAACACTATGGCATATTAACCTCGGCAATGATTGAATAATCCTTTATATTTCTGTTTAGCAAACGGGAGGTGTTGTTTTATTTGTTTATTTACGTACGAGCCGACGTTTCCGCGGTTTTCGCCTTCCTCAGATCCAACCAACTGAATATGCCATTGGTTTCCACGTGACATATCGAAGACTCATAGAAAGCGGCTCTGAGGAAGGCGAAATCCGCCAAAACGTTAGCTCGTACGTAAATAAAGAAATAAAATAACATCTCGTGTTTCCTAAGCACAAATATAAAGGAGCATATTGTCAAGTTATCCGCTTCGTTTCAAACTCTAACTGTCACTGTTTAAAAAATGAACCAATTCCGTAAATTCGGAATACAAATACGTCATACATCTGCGTTTACACCATTTACGTCGCGTATAAGCTTGTCAAGGTGTACTAGGTAACAACAGAAAGAATATTCATTGATTTTCATCCTGTTTAGATACATCGGTCACATCTCGTCTTCAGATCAATAAATTTATTGCGTTGTTTGAACTCTTTCTTGTCGTGAAGCTTTCACGGTTTACACGTTATTTGAGAAAACACACACAATTGGACGAATTTCCGGTGGAGCGAGTCCTTTCCCGACAAGTATACATCATCTGAAATTAAGCAATATTATTTATGCGATCTTATAAACTGATCTTCTTAAGCTGACGCGAGGATGGCACAGATCTTCGTTGTCGTTGTTGTTATTTTTGATCTTACTGATCGATTGCTGACGTTTCGGCGACTTCGCCTTCCTCAGAGACTGGACGTACTTTATGTTAGAATACTTTTTATTGTTCGGTGGAAAAGAAGGTTAAAGTAATTTTCTTCGTCGTGGCAGTTACTGAAGGTTGAAGTGTTGATGAAGATCAAACTTTCAAATAGACGCCATATTGAACAGAAAGGCCACTCACCGTGATGATACGTGCGGGACTGGTCCACACGTAGTTCACGTGAGCAAGACACGCCCCGGGGTCAAAATATCATTTTGAAATAGGGCGCCAGGTCACGCGTGATAGTGAGGCATTCGTCCTTCAGGCTGGTTCATCTTTGAATTTTTGAAATTTATCCAAAACGCCTCAAGAGTTTTGCGCGTTGATGTTTTTGATTCCCGCGCTAGGATCCGCATATTCACTTCAAAATCATCGCCGTTGTGCTTTTGTGCCCTATGCGTACCTAGAGGGGTGTTTAGACGGATTTTAGCTTTTCCATCTCGATGTTCTTTTATGCGGACACAAAGTGGTTTACCCGTTTCCCCGATATATTCCTCGCCGCATGCATTACATGAGATCAAGTATATTATACCTGAACTCATGCAATCCCCGTCTCTCCCGTTAGGACAGATCATACAGTTTTCTGAGCTGCACAAACGATCATAGAGACGGTTTCGAACTAGCCCCATCGCCAACTCTCTAATTTGTGCAAATATCTTCCGGATCACCTAAAGATTGAACAACTAAGACACTGTTTTATGGGTCATTAGTTGCGCAATCGACAAGCCGTGCATTTTTATTTTCTTCTCATGCTCTACGAGCGACTCGAGAATGGCTTGCATTGCGGAGTCATTGGACACGTTGGTATAAAGTGAACTAACATCGAATGACTCCATTATATGCGTGCTGTTTGGTTGCGCTCGCCTTAGGTGATCCAGAAATATTTTGGTGTTAGGTAGATGGGTTGGGATGAATTTTAGCAGCTGAGATAGGATAAGGTTTAGGAACCACGTCATTCTGTCCGTTGGCCCCCTATACAACTGATGATAGGTCTAACTTTATATGATGTTGAGTTCGTTGACGTAATATCATCAGTTGAAGTACGCTTATGTGTTTTAATAAGCAAGTAAAGGACAGGGCAAATCGGGTGTTCGTTCTTAAGTCGAAAAATAACTGAAGGCTCTAAACCCGCGGCCTTTGCCGTGTTGACCCATTCTTGATTCAATTTTCGGTATTGATTTCTCTATTCCTTTTCAGAGGATGTTCGATAGAGAGAAACATCAATGAGGTGCTCCTCTGTTATCCTAATATCCAACTGTCTAGGAAGAACTAAAAATTCTCCGCCTTTATCACTAATAGAAAGTCTAATAGATTTTGAATCCAAAAGCTCTCTAACCTGGCGCATACCACATTTTTGTTGGGTTGTGAAGTAGGAGCTTCTTTTTCGTTTTTGGTAGTGATTAAGTATGCGGAGAATTTCGTCCGAAAATAAACGAAATGGCGCTGACCGATATTGACCTCGCTAGACACGCCCCGGGGTCAAAACATCATTTTGAAATAGGGCGCCAAGCCACGCGTGATAGTGAGGCATTGAGGCAAGCATTTTAAATAGATAAAGCTGCCCAACATGCTATATAGGTAGGCATCAGATGAGGACGTTTCAAGAGATGTTTTTGTCTATTTTGTCTATTTTTGTCTTAGTTCGAAACCTTCTCTATGATCGTTTGTGCAGCTCAGAAAACTGTATGATCTGTCCTAACGGGAGAGACGGGGATCGCATGAGTTCAGCTATAATATACTTGGTCTCATGCAACGCATGCGGCGGGGAATATATTGGGGAGACGGCCAGACCACTTTGTGTCCGCATAAAAGAACATCGAGATGGAAAAGCTAAAATCCGTTTAAACACCCCTCTAGGTACGCATAGGGCACAAAAGCACAACGGCGATGATTTTGAAGTGAATGTGCGGATCCTAGCGCAGGAATCAAAAAACATCAACGCGCAAAACTCTTGAGGCGTTTTGGATAAATTTCAAAAATCCAAAGATGAACCGGAAGGACGAATGCCACACTATCACGCGTGACCTGGCGCCCTATTTCAAAATGATATTTTGACCCCGGGGCGTGTCTTGCTCGCGACGCCACGTGAACAACGCGTGGGCCAGTCCCACTCGTAACGTCGCAGTGAGTAGCCTTTCTATTCAATATGGCGTCTAATGAAACGTTTGATCTTCATTAATATTTTAACCTTTCTTTTCTACCGAATAATAAAAATGTTCTAATAGAAAATACGTCCAGGCTCTGAGGAAGGCGAAGTCAACCATCGACCAACAACATCAACAACAACGACAACGACAACGACAACGAAGTCCTGTGCCAACCTCGCGTCAGCTAAAGATCAGTTTATAAGATCACATAAATAAATATATCAACTATCTATGACGAGGTTTATAGAAAGTCGGTCTTTCGAGTTATTAAGCAATATTAGTTTGCTACACGGCGCAGTGGCGCATAACGCTTCTATCCAAGGCAAAATTGACAACGAATAGTTTCGAGCAACAGTGGAGGGCATTTTTGGGTCTACATGACCACCTGCCCATAGTGATCTACGTTAGTACTATTTAAGGTGATGTATACCACTATGAGTTACCCTCACTGTACTACCACTTCCTTATAAATAAAATGCTTAGAAGCAATAGATATGGCTATTACCTGTGATTATAATTACCAGTTCTGATATTGGAAAGCTCTTCGTGGCTTCTATCGACTCCACAACACTTCGTGATCTACTAATTCATGGTACCTCACGAAGTGTAATGGTCTACAACAACTGAACTTCACAAATACGGCGTAATTTGCATCTGTTGGCACACTAAATACAAGTGTTCTCCCAATTCTTCAGCAGGGAAAATGGTGATCTTCACAGGAACAAGAATTGTATAGCACTTTCCGTTCACATGCAAATCACTATAGCTTAGATAGATCAACATGTCTTTCTTGAAATCAAATCTCAAAGCTCTATTACGAATCAGGATCGGCAAAGTTAAAGAATTTCATGAAGCATCCACTTCTCAATGCTTACCTAGTTCGAAATCTTGCCCAGTGAAGCAAATCAGGCGATTGAGTGAGAGCAGTTAGAGCAAAGTCAGAGTAAATGCTCAACCACGGCCTGCACCTTTGTATTTTTAATTCCAGAATCCGTGCTCTTTTCTCTTCGACTGCACCTCTTAATCTTGAGCCTCCAGCGAATGCTCAGCGTCTGAAATGCATAATCGCCCAGAAAAAATGCGTGGGACACTAAAGAAAAAATAACGTACCTTTTCGAAATTTGAAAACAAAATCATTTCGTTGAACCGTTCTAATCCTCTTTTCAAATAAGACACTGCAACGAAAACCCGAGTATGGACCGGAACTACTACGTAACTGCGCACACGAGATGATCGGCCGCGGTTCCAATTCACCTCGTAAAAAAAAGTAGAAAAACTAAAAAAGTATCCTATCCTGCACACGAAGTTTGAGAGCTACACTTCTATAGCAAATGGACTTGGTCTGTTACATCATCTTCTCAAAGCTCGGTTTTATCGAGTAGAACCAACGAAGAACAAATCATGAACAGGGAGATCTATCAAGAGAAAAAGAGCAGCTCGCAAGAAACCCTCCGTGCGAAAAGGTTAGATGAGAACAATCCGTTCATCACAGAGTGAAATCTCACTAATACCAAGTGTAGCAACGGAAATCAATTAGAACAGAAAATGATCTGGAAGTGAATTGTGCAGGGAAGCAGCATAGCCGGTCCTGTAGCTTAGCAGCTACGTAACTAATCAAAAAGAGAATGTCAGATGAGTACGCCAACGCGACAGTCGAAGTAAGTCACAAAGACGGACGGCGATTGTAAGGAAAACCGTTATTAATGAGGACAATGAGGCTCTTCCAGATATGGTAAATTATTACCTAAGACATAAGCATGGATTTCATGTAGTCCCTATATTTCGGGACCACCACACAGAGAAAGATAATCACCAATTATTCTACAAAAACTCTCCTACCAAGGCCGTGCGAGTCCATCAGTAACTAAGGAATGCTGAGTATATTCATCTCAGATATGGCAATGAATGGAATTCTTCGGTCCTAATCACTACACGAACAGTCAATCTCACAGGTGCGGAACTGTGAAGGAGTTATACACTGGAATAACTGCCAA
>UYYA01001347.1:0-15600 GCA_900624975.1 Angiostrongylus costaricensis
AGTACATACACCTGTGGTCCGGAGTTTTGCAAATATCTCAGCATCTCATAGAAGTTGATAGTCTTCAATGAGAGAAGCTCTTAAAGGACACCAAATCTCAGATTACTCGGAAACGTGGTCCTTCGCACCCTATGTGAAGACGGTATGGGATACCTCTCCTAAAGTTGACATCTATCAGGAGCAGTGAGCGAAAGGCTCCCCAACGATAGCTTTAGCGGCAATAAGGTCCTGTTTATCCTACTCTTTATTTCAGATGAAGTAAGTGCAGCTATAAAGCACTGTTTAAGAAGTGACAGCCAAGGGAATTCGGTAACGATAATTGAAATACCACAGAGAGTAATCTAAGAAGCCAGCTAGTTCGTAACAGTCTATACGATCGTCTATGTGCAACGGAAAATTGCATAATTTGCCCTAATGGTAGAGACGGTGACTGCATGAGTTCGAGTACAGTCTATCTGATCTCTTGTAAAACGTGCGAGGACGAATACATTGGCGACAATGGTAGACCACTCTGCGTGCGTATAAAAGAGCACCTAGTCGGCAAACGTAAACCAAATACTCCACTAGACACGCACAGAACGCAGAGACATAACGGAGAAGTTTTTGAAATAGAGGCTACGATCCAACCGCTAGAATCGAGAACACAAGCGCGCAAAACTTTAGAGGTATTCTGGATTAATTCCAAGAATCCGAAAATGAACAGCAGGGAGGAATGCCTCATTATCATGCTTGATATTGGGCAGTATATGCCTGTTATTTTGATGAGATGGGCACAATACGATTCCGTGTGAACCTTGTGCGGTTGGTCTCCACGTGATACTTTTAGTGGAAGACTCATGGAAAGCGGTGAGTGCGCAGAGCTATGCTAAATGTGAATGAAATCTTGGTTTAGCGTTTTCTCTGTTTGGTTATGGAGGCGTTTGGCCGAATAGATTGCTGTCAACTTGACCTTTCCAGGCTCTAAGGAAGGCGAAATCCGCCGAAACGTCAGCTTGTACGTAAATAAAGAACTAAAATAACACCTCGTGTTTGCTGAACAGAAGTACAAAGAATTATTCAATCAATGCCGAGGTAAATAGAAAGTCGGACTTGTGAGTTACTCTCCACAGACGCCGATCTTCACGCCCTTCTTGTAGCCACTTTAAATTTCATGTGATGGCATTACAAGAAACAAAAATCAAGAAGACCGATATACGCCAACTAAGCAACGGGACCGTTGTGATCCGTGTAGAAAAGATCCCGTCATGAAATATCGGCGGCGTAGGCTTTGTCATCCATCCGTCCATTGTCCATCTCGTCGACTAATACGAGATCTTTTCTATCCTATAGTCGTCCTCCGTCTTCAACTGTTGTATCATAAGAAGATCACTATCATCAACTGCTACTCACCCACCAACGCAGCTGATGAATACGAATTAAATGCATTCTATTATCAGTTCGAGCAAGTCATCCGCAATGAGAGAGCATATCATAAATTTGTTGTCGGGTACTGTCCGCTCCACAATCCCTCTCCCGGACCCTACTATTCCCGCTGGAGAAAAACTACCTGCAATTCTTCCGTCGGATGTTCGAATTGTGATAGAAATCATGAAAAGAGGCACAGTTCCAGAACCCGATAATATTCCCGGCGACTTTTTTAGAGCTGAAAGCCGCAATTTACATGTAGTTCTCGCAAATCATACGGCAGCCTACTTTCAAAAGGAGAAAATTCCAGACCAGTGGAGGGCGTCGCGCACGGTCATCCTCGCCAAGAAAGGAGACCGAAGGGATCTTCGCAACTATCGCCCTGTATGGTTGTTGAGTGTACTCAACAAGCTCTTCACGAAGATTTTCCTCTCGCGCATATCAAGGACACAAAGAATAGCTTCTTCGTACACTCACCGCTTTCCACTATGTCGCGTGGAGACCAGCGGCACAGAATTCACATGGAAGCGTAATGTGCCATTCCTATCAGAAAAACAGGCTTATATACTGCCCAATATCACGCGTGATAATGAGGCATTCTTCCCTGCGGTTCATTTTCGGATTTCTGGAATTAATCCAGAACGCCACGAGAGTTTTGCGTGCGTGTGTTCTCAATTCCTATGCGAGGATCGTGACACGTACTTCAAAGTCCTCCCTGTTAGGTCTCTGGGTCCTATGCGTGCCTAGTGGGGTATTTGGTTTACGTTTTTTTTTATTACGAAACGTACCACCTCGATATTTCCGACTTGTAAAAGAAGCGCTGTCACTGAGACAAAAGATCGTCTTAGCTCGACAGTCAATACACTTTCTCCGCCGCTGTCTAAAACAACGAGTCGTCCCAAAATTTCATCAAACGAGGGCGGCTACACGATGCATGCGGACTACCAGAGGACCGTCACCGAGTACTAGACATCGAATTGCGGGTACTACGCACCTGTCTACTAAGCCGACAAAAGCAGATGTTCGCCAAGTGGAAGAAGTGCGAGAGGAAGGAAAGCTTTTGTGCTCAGTAATTGGAGGACCGCCTCTGGAGGAGAATAGTGGGCAGGTCAGTGTTGATTTGCAACTCTATTAGGTCTAATGCTAAAGTAGCTTTGCGAAGAAAATTCGAAGGCCTCTTGAGTAAATCACATAACACAGCTTCAATAGCGCACAAAAATAACGCTAAGGAACATCACAATAGGATAGGTAATGTGCAAGAAAATTCAAGGCTAACCGAATTATGAGGCATAACTCTCCCTGACGGTGCGCGCTCGTTATTAGAATTGGGGCCGAGTTTCTCACCATCTGAACCCATTTCTAAGATAACCTTGCGTAGGGTCGCATGTGGTTTACATGAACTTCAAGATAGACTCCGCAAAAAAGCTAGAGATGAAGCGCTAAATAGGTGCGAACAACAGCAAGAGGGGGCCCTACCAATAGCACCATTTCTCCCGACGTTCTTTAGACAACAAGAGCCCAATAATGAAGTTGACATGGAATTTCGGACGTTTACGAATGAAACTTTCAAAGTCCTTAATCACTATCGCGCCAAGAGATACTGCTCCAACTTCACTGAAATACAAAAGCGTGGTATGCGGAAGGTACGAGAGCCGATAAGATTGAAAAACATAAGAATATCCGTTAGTGATAAGGGTGGAGAGTTTGTCGTAATTCACCATCAGTTAGATGTTGAGATAACGAAAAAGCTTCTTGAAGATGCTTCGCTTTATCGCCCATCACCTGAGGAGGAATTCAAAAGTAAATACCGAAAATTGAACCACGAATGGGCCAAAATGGCAAGGACTGCTGGTTTAAAACCATCAGTTATCTCTCAACTAAAAATTGACTTACCAACATGTCCCGTCTTGTACTTGCTTATAAAAACTCATAAGTTAGTATCGTCTTGCGTCTAACGATCCATCACTATTTAAGGTTAGAGCTATCATTAGTTGCGTAGACGGACCAACGGACAGGATAACATGGTTTTTAGCCCTAATATTTAACCAGTTGTTGAAACACATTCCTGCCCATCTTACGAATACCCAGATGTTTCTGGATCGTCTACGTACTGCGCAGCCCAGCAGCGCGTACGTGGTGGAGTCCGTCGACGTTACCGCCCTTTATACAAACGTGTCGAATGACTCCGCAATGCAAGCCATATTCGAACTTCTTGCACAACACGAAGGAGAAATAAACATGTGTGGCTTCAAGATAGAGCACTTGATGGCACTCCTAAAAGAATGCTTGAGCTGTTCAATCTTCAGATGGTTTGGAAAGTACTACGCTCAAAAAAGAGAATTGGCAATGGGACATGGAGTGGCACCAAGCCTTGCCATTGCGTTTATGTCTAAGGTGGAAGCACCGGTGATTGATCTTGGGCCGCTACTCTACTGTAGATATATAGATTACTGTTTTATTCTTTGCTGAACATAGGAAGAAATGGACAAATGTTTCGAGTTGTTGAATAAACAGTCAGAGTACATCAAGCTCATCCGAGAGAAACCGAAAGAAATCTGGCTTCTGTTTCTGAACGTCCAAATTAACCTGCCAGAAAATGGCTATATTATGAAGTGGTACCGAAAACCAAGTAGTAGAAACATCTTGGTTGAGTATCTCCCCTCTCATCCCTCTCACACGAAAAGGGCGCTTGTAAGAAACATGTTTCGAACGGCAACCAACATGTGCATGGGAAGAGAGCAGAGAGAGGAGCCTCGAAACTTGGCGCGGCAAATAGCCATTTCTAATGGCTACGAATCTGTAGCTCGAAATAGGTGTAGAGGACACCACAGGTACCCCAACGATAGCTCTAGCGACAATAAGGGCCCGTTTATACTGCCCTTCATCTCGAATGAAGTAAGCTCAGCTATAAAACGCTGCTTAAGAAGGGCGGGTCTAGAGAATTCGGTAAACGTAGTTGAAATACCACCGAATAGTCTTAGGCGCCAGTTGGTTCGTAAACTGAGGAAGGCGAAATCCGCCGACATTCTACTAGTTGGACAGGTTTTTGTGGAATTAGTATGCAGTAGAATTTCCAGGTTTTCACCACAAACATGGACCAAATGGATGTTCAGAAGGAGCATAGCCTTGATGCAAGATTTTTCTTAAGACCGTTCCTAGACTGTGACGATTCCTGGCATATCTTGAACTAGGCTGGGCCTCCCGATAGAAATGTAGATCTGAATAACGGCACTTCTCGGTCAACTGACCGAAGCCGAATGCCATCTCAGCTTTTAGCGGTGAAATTTTCTTGTGGCTGGACTAATAATGAAAGTTGTAGGTATAAACCAACAAAAAATCACTTTTTCCTATCCCATATGCAGTCGATTTTATGATGGAATTAGAATTCTTTTCATTTGTTCACAAACCGGACTCTACTTCAAAGGCGAGATCTCGCAAAGAAAACAACCTCTGGCGCCATCCTGAGTGGTACGAGAGAAATCTGGCACTTAAAAGACAACTTATTTGGTTTCAAACATCGATCAGCTTGTAGCAGTGATACGGCACGATAGCGCTTGCTCCCCAACGACCGATGTCGGGTCAGGCTAGATCACCGGATAATTCGTTGAACCTGTCAAATCCCACCAAATAATTCCCATCGGATACAGTACATAATTTATCTCATTTGGACAAAAGAAATCCCACAGAAATTTAGAAAACGATCCAAATTTTGCAACAGCTGGTAATTTTTCAATGTTCCGTTGAATACCTTGGAATGTGCGACGGCACGCAACTGCTCAATAAGTGAAAAACGTTTGTGAAAACTGAACAGTTCTTCAGAAGTTTTGACAAGCCATCTGAAAGCGGTCATCTTATGGAATCCACAAACAAGCATATCACCCTTGCGCAATCAATTCAACATTTGGATGGTGTGCTTAAAGAAGTTTCCAATCAATACTTGCATTTCAATCCATATTTCTATGGTCATCAACAACTTTGTCGATTACGTGGAATCTATCTAAGAAGCCTAAAGATTGATAAGTTTCTATCAAAGTAAAAAAATTGGTGTAAGAACTTAAATAGAAGGCCAGGAAACGGCCCTTTGACTTGTTTTCCAACCGCGGTCGCACCAACTGCCGCGTCGCGGCGGCCAAGTAATAGTACTGCTTGAGTGATAATTCCCCATTAATCATGTAGTTTAATCACAAACTATCGTGGAATCTGATAAAACGTAAAAACCCCTTTCTTCTGATACCAAACTTCTTGCAAAGTGTAGCAGGTAAACTGTGTTTTGAATGGGAAGAACTGCGTCAGTGTTGTTTTCTCGTTCGGAAAAAATGATCGCAGTGCTAAAGCCAACTGGGATTTTGAAGGTGCTCTTTTTTAATGATGGAGTTCAGTGCATTGATATTCAGAAATAAGCACAACATCGGTGATACTCGAAGTAATTTGAATCAAGTCTTTGATGAAACACGTCCAACTCAACAATTTGCGGCAAGAGCAATGTTCTCTGCATGTTTTCGTGCTAAATTTTAAGACCATGGCACAAAATTTACAGATAATCCGAAAAAACGAATCTTCTAGCTTCGAACAAAGTAAAACTCCTCGATGAATTTTGACCGAGTAGCGTTTTATTAAAATTTTTTCAACAACCACTAACAGCGAGGTGGTGCGTATCGCGCCTACTTCGTGGCCTTAGGACGGAGGCGCAACGGGGGAACCCAGCCTGCTATATTAGTGGACGGCGCAAGCAGCTAAGTACTTTCTACCGTTGCTTCTCGTTGACAATGTCAGAAGCTGCTGCGGATCCTGCTACGACGTCCACGTCCACGTCCGCGGCCAAGAAGAAGACGAAGGTTTCTTAGCATTTTCACATACTGCTAGCTTTTTTTTTGATGTTGTGTTACGTGATGTTAGCGTTCAACTGCAGGTTACGAAGCCGAAAGGAGAGAAGAAAGCAAGGACGATTGCCAGTCACCCCGTTTACGGCACCATGATCAAGTCCGCCATCAAGGAGCTGAAAGATCGAAAAGGAGCTTCAAAGCGAGCCATATTGAAGTTTATCGTGCAGAAATACAAAGTTGGCGAAAGTGAGAAACAGGTTCGTGGCACAATTGTTTTTGCCGTTTTGGAATAACTTCAACGTTCAGTGTTGTCGTAAGGACGCAATTTCTGTAAAATATTACTGTGTGTATCAACTTCTAGATAAATGCTCGACTTCGAGTCGCTTTGAAACGTGGGGTGCGGAGCGGGCTCCTCACTCAAGCAAGTGGCACTGGAGCGGCCGGGCGATTCCGTTTGGCCGAAAAATCGAGTCATGAGGCGGCTGCCAAGATTGCCAAGCCTGAGGTTAAGAGCAAGGCTAAGCCAGAGACGGGTGCAGCTGCAATTTCTGTAAGTTGCCTGTCCGTTTACAGTGTTTTTATCAGTCCAGAAATCAATGCACGGTTTATGGTTCTGCTTTCTGTATATCTTGACAGCGCTTTGTCTTCGAATGTTTTGCTATTATGTATCAACGCGAGACTTGTTCTACGTACTTTCGCTTCATATAATGTTAACATAGAAATGTTAACAAACGCGCATTCTAGCATTCGTTCGGAAGGCTTCGTCTGGCGAATTAAATTTTGAACGTGGGAAAGGTCGTGGACATGCTCGTGTTGAGACTTAGAAATTCAAGCCTTGGGTGGACGCAAATGTACGCACAACTCTTCGAAAATTTGCCACAGAATTCGGGATAAGCTTCTCAACGCTCAAGAAACATTTAAGGATAACTTATTTTTATTTGGGCCGTGTTTCACATCCACTATGTGGATCCCATCACTTCTCACATTCGATTCTTCTCACATACATCACCCATGAAGGTCTTCCAACCTTTACATGTGGCTTTGGATGCTGCTTGAGGATTTGTATTTCATCCTGGATTTTGTAGAATACTGTTTGAGTCGATTCGCCCTGGAGTTCTGGGATAGCCGGGCTGGAACGCTACCAGGAACGATTGCACGGAATGATTTTTTCTTGGACAAGTCTGGTACCAATTTCCCGAGCCCGGAGGATGAGGGGCCTACGGAAGGATTGAACCAGCACCGTGCTCGTGATGAACAGTATCGCTACTACTGCTTGTGGTGAAGAATAAAGCCAACAGATGGACTGGGGGATAGACGAGCAAAGCGTCCCTAGCGTTAAGGCGTTTATATATGTCGCATTTCGCCAAACTGTTCGCTTATAGAGTGCCCACCAAGCATCTCGACACTACAGGGAAAGCTGAGACCAAGTCGAGATAAAAGTTCCCTCAGTAAGTTGATCGACTTCAGAAGTTGAGACATTATACAGCTAAGACACGCGAGCATTCTTTTCATCGATCGACAATTTGTATACACTTCAATGGTTCCTGTATCCATTAGTGAAGTTTACTCTGAGCTAGGATGTCCGACTTTGAAGAAACATTGGGATCGTGCATTAGCTTCTGAACCAACCTGACAAAATTTATACTGAAGATTGTGTGTGTGCCGTATATACCTGTTGTATTGTAATTTGTGCACTTCCTTTGCCAATGTGTTTGCTTGTTTTAGAACAAGAAAGCGAAGAAAGAGAAGTCATCAAGTTCGCCTAAGAAAGCCGTCAAGCCGAAGGCTAAATCTGCCAAGTCTCCACAGAAGGTGGCAATGAAGAAGGTTGCTGTTAAGCCAAAATCGCCGAAAAAAACGAAGAAGGCTTCACCGGCTAAGGCATAGTTGTATGCTCTACGATAAGTGTGCCATTGATCTCTTGCAAATATTGTTGTATGTATGATATATAATTCCTTGACACGTTGCTATTTCCTAGACACCTTGAGATTAACCAGTAATGGTCATGAAATAAAGGCGTTTGGGATGCCATGTGTGAGGTTCAGAAAACGTTAAGAGCCATATCCGTTGGGTTTGAATGTTTAGTGAGATCGGAGAAGAATAGTTTTGGTGTTTTCTTGGGCATTACATGGACTTTGGAATGTCGGGAGAGGGTCTGTAGGTACTCTGCCGTTGTGACGAGAAGAAAAAGCTGAAAGGACAAAGCTGTCGGCGTTGATCAATCTCTGGGAGATGCATCATGCATTCGACTTCATCAAACATCGTTGACGGCAATTGAATGCATATCTGGCATTTATGGTGACTTGCGGTGGTCTGCCGGAGTATCGGGCCTCTGCTGCTATCCTCCTAGACATGTGTGGTGCGGATTTGCCGACTCTGGAAGGCTTGGTGAGCCTGGAGCGTGGGGATCGATCCCATCTGTATTGCAGGGCGTCTCCGAACACTGCGCTACACTAGTCTTCCTTAGTATCCGCATCTGTCCCATGGTGAAGGTGATGCTATTTAATTAACTCTATGGTTTTTGATAAAATATGTGTATAACTATGTGAATCAGCCGTCCTGATAACTACACGTATGCTAAAAACACATGAGGCCAAAGAAAACGGCATTGTACAAGTATACACAGTAATAACAACGACCGGTAATGATGGCAGTGGCAGTGGTCACACAGGGAACAACGCTCGCCGTAGGTAGGGATCCTCTTCGCGTTGGATGGGGTGCTTGTTATTTGGAAGTGAGCATCGTTATAACACGGAATGTTATCTGACTCAGAGCATTCTACTGAAATGTCAGGAAGTCCTTTCAAACAATCCATGAATTGATACCAGTATTGAAGTATTTCGCTTTCGATAAGTGCTAAGAAGAAGTACTTACGTCTTTGCGAGGTATGTGAGCACAGCGTGATTTAATCGGGCGATTTCTTCGTGAAGTTTCACGGTGGACATTCTGAATTGTACTCAAGCCTTCCCCAGTGTTGGGAACTTCGAACTCTTCTTCAGACTAGGTCGCCATACTGAGCGTATGAATCTCGTGCTCTGCAAACCCCATGTCTCGGCGCTCATGAATTCCAGTTAACCACGATGAGTTTATGAACATTGTTACTGCTGTTGTTGTGACGTTAACAACTTTATATGAACACCAAGTATTGGGAATATTAGTTTTTGTAGGGGTCACGCCGGTATTTTGTGTGTATGTGTGTGTGTATGTATTGTGTGTGTGTATGTGTGCGTATATGTGTGTATGTGTGGGTGTATGTATATGTGTATGTGTGTGTGTATGTGTTGTGTGTGTGTATATGTGTGTATGTGTGTGTGTGTGGGGTGTGTGTGCTAATCTTCTGTAAATTTTATGCTTGTAGTAACAATAATAACAGTAGAGTAATAGCGAAGAAAGGTGTAATAGGCGGGTTAGAAGGGCACTGGTTGAACAAATTGAACCGGTTGGACGAGCTGGACGAACACTGACAGCTAACCGCTGTGCTGCCTATAATATTTGTGTGATGCGTGAAGGTTTGACAGAGAGAACTAGAGACATCGCTTAGAGAGGAGTTCAAAAGTTTCTCAGCTAATGCAATCTTATAGAATTACATCCATAGAGGGTTCGTGAAGTCTATACAATAGCTTGTACAGAGAGTACATGTGGAAATGCGCAGCTGCTCGTACGAAAAGTTCATTGGAACGGCAGATGCTGGAAAGTACGCGCAACCGACAGCTGCTCATTCAGTGCCTGAACTGTGGAACAAAGAAGAACGGTTTATGCACGGAGGTGACAGAATCCCTTTCAGCCAGTTCCGAGGAAATTGTATGAGGTGGTCGCTAATATAGAAGATAGGAACTATTTGGGGAATAGTTGCCATAGCCATATTTGTATAGAGAACACATTTATATAGCCGAATAAAGCTTTTTGTCAACCTCTTCCTAGTTTATCAGTTGAAGTCTTGGTTAAAGATATGTATTGATCCGTTATGCCGTGTATAAACAAAAGTCAGTTTTTGCAATGCGATTATATTTATTTTTGCATTTATTTAATTTGTTGTGAGCTCGGTCGTTAC
Organism: Angiostrongylus costaricensis; assembly: GCA_900624975.1. Classification (NCBI taxonomy): domain Eukaryota; kingdom Metazoa; phylum Nematoda; class Chromadorea; order Rhabditida; family Metastrongylidae; genus Angiostrongylus; species Angiostrongylus costaricensis. The sequence continues at coordinate 10,279 of UYYA01001347.1, forward strand.
CTGAAGACTTTATCTCCTTCATAAATGTTGTTCAGTGCTAGTTCTCTTAATCTATCGAGAATATCCCAGCCGATTTGTTCCTAAATGCTCATCACCGGCAACGATCCCGCTGTGTTTATCGGAAAGAATTTTCACTTGACAAGTCCAGTGACAGTTTACCCACTTCAGGTAGGTGAAAGACCTACTCGGCTGAGAGAACAAGTCCCGAGCGGTGAACATGCCTCAATTAAATGACATCTTTATCCGCTGTACATCCTGCGTCTCATTTCTATCTTTATTTAGGCGTAAATGAAAAAAGACATACATTTAAATAATTTTCTTACTGGGGTACCATTCCCTCGTCGTTACATAGAGAGACCAAAGCGCTTGTGGGTGGATTTGTACCTTGCGACCGCCGTTCTTCTAGAAATGCGAGCAACTCCCATGATTAGTCGGTCAAGCGATTCGGGAAGATTCAGCAGGCCGATTTTAAATACACAATAAATTATTTGCTATAATTCGGGGCTGTAGGCTTTCTGTCCATGAATCTCCCTCATATGAGGGATCTCGAGCCGGTTAGTCGCGAGGCTACGTGGCGCGTCCCCAGGTGGCGGATAGGCGGTTAGTCGCGGACCAAAAGCGACCTTTGCTTCCCTGAGACGCAGGTGGATCGAGGGGATAAACCCCCTGTTTCTGCTGCGCTGATTTGGCACATACTTTCTGTATTTGCCAGGCGTATTCATGCACGCGTGTGTGGGTGCGTTATTGCTTATGCGGATTGTATTCTAGGAGTCAATTCTGCCAAAAGCCTGCAATCAAGTGACAGGGAAGTAGCAGTTGGGAGTCGCCTCCAACAAATAAGCTCCATATCCACTCTGGGAGAGCCTGGCAAGCTATACGTGGGTATACCCAGATCCCACGTACAGAGCGCAGCAAGCTATACGTGGATATCAAAAACGCTAAACGCAGTAAAAAAAAAAAACGAGCCTCAATCCCCCGACCCTGAAAGAGCTCCTAATTTCGCAGCGTTGGGTAGGACGAGTACCGAGAGGCTGCTAAAATTTCAGGGCCAGTGGAAGCTGCTTGGATTTCAAAGAACTTCAAGGTCATCATTGGAGACTTTATCGTCAAGATCAGACCAAGAAGGTCTGAAAAATGTCACATTGGGACCTACAATCTGGAAGTGAACGTGTAGGGTGAGCGGCTATCTGAGTTTATCATGGTGACCAAGACCATCCATGGTAACTCGCAGTTCCAGAAGCCCCACCCTCAGCGCTGGACGTGGGAGTCCCCCAATGGAGAATACCATAACGAAATAAACCACATCAAAGTACATAGAAGGTTTTGCCTAGCCGATGCCGCTGTTGTACCAAAATTGTACACGGGATCAGAACATCGTCTCTTTCGTGCAAGATTCCATTTGTCGCGGAAAGGAGAAAAAGCCGCTAAATTCTAAAACCGAAGTCCCAGAACCAGCGTAAACTGGGATTTATTCAATTCATTAGTCGGCTGTTGGGAAGATGTCGTTGTCGATAACATCGACGAAGAACACGATCGGCTTATTCAACATCTTCGCATTAGCGCTATGAAAGCTCAGACTTCGAAAGTCACCAAGGGACGTCTGTCTCCAGAAGCGAGCTGATACGTTAGCGTGGAATCGCTCGAGCTACAGGTAGCCGCGAACTAACGTTCGAGCTTGCAAACAATGCAGACAGGAGATAAAACAAGATCTTAGAGAAGAACGGCAGTAATGGCCGAAGCTGCAGAGGCTGGGAAGAGCATTCGCAAAGCCCGCCGAAGCTTTGCCGACAGAAACCCGACATGCCATTTCGTCGGTGAAAAATCGCCAGGTCCGGACAGGATAAGATCCGAACACCTGAAGAACCTTCTGCCAGTCCACGTCACTGGCTCGCCTTTTCACACGTTACCTGTCTGGATACAAGGTCCTTACTCAGTGGAAAGGACAGCCATGTGAGCAAGCAGGGTTTCGAAAAGGATTTAGCACGATGGACCAAATCCACACGGTAACACGGCTCATTGAAGCATCGCGAGAGTACAAAAGACCGCTGTGTCTCACTTTCATCGATTTAGAGAAGGCCTTTGATTCAGTTGAAATAGAAGCAGTCTTGGAAGCCCTTGACAGTCAAGGAGTTTCTTCCGAGCTCTACAAAAATTTCACAACCAAGATATCACTATTCTACAACGATCAAAAGAGGAGTTAGGTAAGGCGATACCATCTCGCCGAAATTATTTACCGCAACCCTCCAGAACGTCATGTGACCATTGGGATGGGTTAATATGGGAGTGAAAATCGACGATCGGCAGTTACACCATCTTCGCTTTGCTGATGACATCGTCCTTATAACACCAAACATTAGCCAAGCGGAACGTATGACGTATGCTTGACGACTTTGATAAAGCCTGTAGAAAGATTGGTCTTCGACTATATCTCACAAAAAAGATGTTCATGAGGAACGGATTGGTTTTGCACGCCCCCATTTACGCTCAACGGAACGAATATCTCTGATTGCTCCAGTTATATCTATGCAGGTCGGGAAATAAATATGGCGAACGACCTAGCTCCAGAGCTGAGCAGAAGAAAATGAGCGGCTTGGGGAGCTTTCAAGAGCATCGAGGATGTAGTGAAGAGGACAAAAAAAACCCGACTCCGTGCCTACCTTTTCGACTCAGCGGTACTGCCTGCTCTAACGTATGCGTCAGAAACCTTGTCGTTGCGTAATCAGGATGGAAGGTCACTCAGCGTTATCGAACGCAAAATCGAAAGGACGATGCTAGGAGTATCCCGTTCTACACAAGTAAGGGATTGGATCCGAAGCTCCGATCAGCGTCAACGATCGAAAATCAAAGAAAAAAAAGATCGAAACAGTCGAAGATAAGGTGGGCCGGACACGTAATGCGTATGAATGATAACCGATGAACAGGAGCCGTTAGTGACTAGATTCCTCGGGATGTCGAACGTGCTGCAGGAAGACCACCGACCCGATGGTCAGAGTTTCTCACAAAAAGCTTTGAAGGAAGATATGATGCTCGACGAGTCCCTAGAGCAAGCAGAGCCCACTGGGCTACTCTTGCACGCGACAGGGAAAATGGAGGATTTACTGGTGCCCGTTCGTGTCACTCGACGACGACCAACGGGGCTATAGGTGATACAGGTGATAGTCTTCCTGTAGTATAAAATCTACTATAGAATGTTTTGAGGAGCAGTTTTTATCTGGTAGAAAAAGGTGGTCTCTTATCATTTTGTTGCTAATTAATGCACGTTTCTTGGCTTGTGTTGTCACTTTTCCACTGGAATATTCCAGTTAGTCCTGTGGACATTGGAAGTAGATATCGAAAACATACAAGATGCAAATCTCAAAAAGCGAATTCGTAGGATTATATACTTACGTATCTTCACCATTTTCTTCAGATTTACATTGCATAAAGGTGCAATCAAGGTCTTAGCAGCTTCCCGTTTGAACTCCTGTATTAACAACGCCCTCTCATCTCGCTCTCGTATCCGCAAAATGAGATGTTTTGTTTTTAACGTTTTGGTAGGCAAATGGTAATTTCCCAAGATACTCTGAGTGGGTAAGTGTACTCTCGCTATGCTCGCTGTGCTGTCTTAGATGTGAAATTTGGCCGCTAGAGCCATTCCCAACCAGTGCTCTTACAATTCTGTAACACATTAGTGCACGAAACGATGTCTTTAGTGCTACTCTCGTCCACAAAGAGACACCAGCGCGTGTTTGCAGGAATGTCTACATGTCTTTGGAAGAGATTAATTGGAAAGAGCAAGAACTGAATGTCTGTACCCCATTCTTCCATTGATAACCTATCACGAGATTGATAGAAAGTTTATTTGGCTAACGCTTCCGAACTTCATTTTTTTCAGAACCGGTGATCCAAGTCGATGGGCCACAGTCGTTCGTGAAAAAAATATGTCTGCGAAACGGGCCGACTTTCATGTATCTGCATAACACTTAGATGGCAAATGAAAAACAAGAGAGAGTATCTCACTAGGGACGCATAGGATAAGAAGACGTAGCGTAGGCGATTTCGATACAAAAGTCACTAACCTTTCACATGATACGGAAACACTTGTGCGTAAAATTCTTGAGGCTTTTTGGATCTAGCCGCCTATATCAAAATCAACCTTGATGTGGGGTGGTGGACTTATCAACCGTATCCGACTCTAAGCGTTGTTCATCCTCAGTAGAATGAGTTTTCATCGTTCTGTTTGTGTTATAGAAGTATTTCGCCATGTAAATCGGGTACCCCTAGGCCCTTCCAGACCCTGAAAAGGTGATACTGCCGAAACGTCAGCTTTACTCGAATAAAGAATAAAGTAACATCCCGTGTTTGCTCAACTAGAACATAGACAACTATTTGATTAATACCGAGGTTGATAGAAAGTCGGCCGTGGAAATTCCAATCTACTGTAACTGCCACGACCGACTTACTATTAACCTCGGCATTGATCAAGTAATTTTCTTTGTATTTTTGTTGAGCAAACGCGAGTTGACTTAAAGTTGACTTAGCAACATACCCCGTCTTGTACTTACTTATAAAAACTCATAAGTTGGTATCCAGCGATGATCTTGCGGCTAACGATCCATCACTATTTAAGGTTAGACCTATCAATAGCTGCTTAGACGGGCCAACGGACAGGATAACATGGTTTCTAACCCTAATATTTAACCAGTTGTTGAAACACATTCCAGCCCATCTTACGAATACCCAGATGTTTCTGGATCGTCTACGTACTGCGCAGCCCAACAGCGCGTGCGTGATGGAGTCCTTCGACGTTACCGCCCTTTATACAAACGTGTCGAATGACTCCGCAATGCAAGCCATATTCGAACTCCTTACACAACACGAAAAAGAAATAAACATGTATGGCTTCAGGATAGAGCACCTGATGGCACTCTTAAAAGAATGCTTGAGTTGCTCAATCTTCAGATGGTCCGGAAAGTACTACGCTCAAATAAGAGGGTTGGCAATGGGACAACGACTGGCTCCAAGCCTTGCCATTGCATTTATGTCTAAGGTGGAAGCACCGGTGACTGATCTCGGGCCGCTACTCTACTGTAGGTATGTAGACGACTGCTTTGTCCTTTGCTCAACACAAGAGGAAATGGACAAATGCTTCGAATTGTTAAACGCACAGTCAGAGTATATCAAGTTCACCCGAGAAAAGCCGAAAGAAAAATGGCTTCCATTTTTGAACGTACAAATTCACCTATCAGAAAATGGCTACATTACAAAATGGTACCGAAAGCCAAGTGGTAAAAACATCTTGGTTCATTACCTCTCCTCTCACCCCTCTCACACGAAACGGGC
>UYYA01001348.1:0-15592 GCA_900624975.1 Angiostrongylus costaricensis
CTATAATCAGCTGTTCCAAACTTCCTCATTGGAAGTCACGAAAAAAGCGGCTCTGAAGAAGGCGATACTGCCGAAACGTCAGCTAGCGTTGTATTGTATTGTGTTTTTATGGAAGTAAATGTATGTTGTTTAAAAACCTCGCGATTGCTGAACAAGAAAACGACACAATCAACTACAATGTTCAACTTCTATTTGCTGCCTATAATTTTTCAGGGTAGCTGAGTATTACAATTAATTGCTATCTCATTTTAATCGTTATCATTCATCATATATTGTATAGAATGGCCGAAATTAAGCAATCGCCAAAGTTTGCCAAACACTTCCAAATGGTGACAGCAGTGTTTGTATGATGAACAATCGTAACGTATAGTAAACAATAGCAGGTATATCATTCACACCCATTGGATGAAAGAATAAAATCTCTTTTATAATTGAAATAACAGTCAGTTGCCCGCCAAATCACCAGTCAATGAACTCGCTCCAGAAAATTTTTTTTGTACGTTTCTACGGGCAAAACAGAGCCCTTGCCGGCAGAGGTCTGCCATAACACGTGTTCTGGAAAAGTTTCTGATCTTCTGATTACAAAATGTTTAGTAACCTGGTTTTATGAGTCAAAATAGACTACCAAGAAGAAAACGACCCCTTTATACCTCACTTCAACTCACCGCAACACGTATGATTGTATCTAACGCATACCATCAGTTATCTATTAAATATAAAGTTTCCTTTCCTACAACAATTACAAAGACAATGTAAATAATACCTTCATGCAATCGAAGTGATAGAAATTCGGTCCACAACAATCAGTACGAATCACCGAGTGCAAAGCAATTTCTCTCCCAACTGGATCCATGCAAATGCAACAATCATAATCCTTCTGAAATTTTCTTCTGACGGTTCAAATCGTGAGTAAAACAAAATTTGGACTGAAAAGTTTTCCTCTCTTAAAGACCGGTTTTAATTAGATTTCTGCAGGAATAATCAGTATTTCTCTACATGTAAACTCTCCTTTATCTTGACGAACGATATTTTTCGAAAATCCTACTATCCATTTCCACACAAGGTGTAGACTCTGTCCTTCATTTAGTTCAATACCTTGTATCTAACATTCAAAATGTTCTTATTTGCATATGGATTCGCCTGCTACTTCAGGACTTGTAGGACTTGTTTTCTTTGTGAATGAAGTTTCCTGCTTTAACACATTCATAGTGATACTGGTTTTCTTGCAGGTATAGTACTTGAGCAGTTCAGGACATTACAGAGTATGAAATAATTTATGTAAAACAATCTTCATTTTAAAATAAAAATTTTTCAATGTTAACCTTTTATTGGCTGTCTACTATAATTTTTCACGGCAGGCTATGAAGTAAAATAGAACCACAACGATGCTAAGATATTCGCAAAACTTGGACCACGGGTCAGATCGAACCACGATTACCCTTTTCTGGGGATCGCGCATTGCACACGGCACCACAGAGGGTCTTGCTTTGCGTTTCTCTAAGATAGTTTTCTACCTTACGCTGCCATAAGCAATCATCCGTCAGCGGGATTGATCTGGGGAGCACAAATCGGTATTGCACCCAGCTGGAACTAAGTTAGTTAAAACGTATTTCATTTCAACGTCTAAGAAAATTTCCAGGACTATCTACCATTTAGGGTAGAAAGCATGAAAGACAAAATTTAATATGTATTCTTTCTTGATAAGCTTGCACGAAGTTGATAAATATATTTATTTTCGGCTAACGTTTCGACGTCGTCTTCCTCAGAGCCGATGATCCGAGTCGATGGTCCATGATTGTTGTTCTCGACGGCTCACTGAGGAAGACTTGGCTCGACGTTGCAGCTTCGCGCCGAGCCAGGTCTTCCTCAGTGAGCCATCTTCTCGAATCGAATGAGGCATCCTCACTCAGTGATGCCCTTTTATACACGATGCTGATGGTGGATATATAATGATAATGTCCGGTGGTAACAGCTTGTATTTCTTCCGGGCATACATCGTTGTGCACATCGTGCAGAAATCGGTGTTTTTATCAGCTAGCACAAAGCGTAGTAATAATATTTCGAAACCGACTTTCTCTTATTAGCCGAAAATAAATATATTTACCAACCTCGTGCAAGCTTATCAAGAAAGAATACATATTGATTAGTCACACCGAGGTTTAGAGAGACAAAATTTAAATTTTTATAACGAAACAGTGGCAGCCACAAATATTAACGGCGAATTTGACGACATCACCGTTTTGTAACATACAAACTATCCTTGTCCAACTGCTCTCATTTTCGAAAGAGAAGTCGCGACGAAATCGCGATTTCTGGGCTGCATAAAATCAGAATTTCGTCTTGATAAAATAGGAGAATTTCCAGGTTATTGGCAAAGACCTGTAGATTCCAAGCCTCTCATTCCTTCTGGGTCAAAAAATTGGTGGCAAACCTGTCTAAGCTCACTCCTCCCAAAACATCTGGGAACGCTATAGCACGGCTATACGACCATTTGTTTTGATAATAATGTACTGCGTCCCTTTAAGGAAATGCTTTGCAACAGTCATCCCTGTCATCATAGTGTGACTTGAGGAACACCCACAAAATAACCACTGACTTCGAGGCATATGAAGAGCACCAAAACTTTTCACAAGGCCAATTATTTCCAGTTTTCAGTCAATGTGGTACCTAGCGGTCACTCTAGGGCGCATGTAGCGCAGTGATCAGAGGCGCCCTGCAACAAACACGTGGAATCGATCCCCGCGCCCATCGCCCACCAAGCCCTCAATCCCTCCGGAGTCGGAAAATTGGCACTAGACTTCTCTGAGAGGATAGTAGCCTGGTTCGATGAATCGGTGGGCTACCGCGACCCATCGTAAAGGCTAGATATGCATTCGGTCACCTCCAACGAGGCTTAATGAAGTTGAATGCACGGCGGCGCATCTCTCAAAGGTTGATCAACACCGAAAGTTCTATCTATCTATGACATCCACCGGTCACCCTAAAAACTTTTCGTTGAAGGCTGAAGACGCCCACTGTTATCCTCTCATATTTATAGCATGTATTTGACATAGGACTTATTGTTGGAGACGAGTACGAGTGGTTTTGGTTACTTTCTAGCCTTTTAGTGTAGTACTTCTACCCAATCCGGATATAGGACTCAATCATTACACCACATGAATGCTGATGCACGTATGCATGAACATAATTGCACTTACATGATCAGATAAATCAATCCGGCGTAGCAGAGAGCACATTTGGATACCAGAGCATACATGGTCATTTTAGTTCGCATTTAAACCCTTTCAAGTACTACCTAGCATTGGAACTCACCGGTTCAAAATCACTAGTGTGGGTTGGAACTTGTACTGATAGCCAGAATAAATAAGAGAGCTCACAATTTCCTAAGGAACAAGTTGGAAATATTTCTAAGTCAACAACACTTCGACAATCAATTGACTTCAATGCTTTCTATTATATTCAACCAAGATTCATTTTAAAAAACTACAAACCTTTCCACATATTTGATGAGGCTTCGAGAAAGAAAGTTTTTCGATGCGTTCGTTAAAAGCTGACTCTGAGTGCCGCGGACAAAAGCACCTAAATAAAAACCGCTGAAGTAAAGATGAAAAGCAAAAGTTTCGAATAACTTCCGACGTTCCAAAGAAGGCGAAACCGCCGATACGACAACAATTGTAGGTGGAGAAACAGTACGAAAACAACCTCGTGTCTGTTCATCAAGGAATGAGTTAACTATCGACATTCGAATTAGCAAAAGAAACGTCATCAAAAGGAGATAAACAACAGCAAACAGCGAAACATGAAACATACCTGAAGTCTTCATAGTCAATATAGCATTTAGAACGAACCGCACATGGTAAATGAAGAACAACACGACACCTCGCAGAACAACAACCGACAAGAGCGCCTCTTTCTCTACATAGTGTACACGTCTATAATGTATTGAAACCAGAAATACTGTTAAGCAAAGCAAGGTAGTGAATCGATTAGCCAGTTTGGACTTTTCTCATGTGTGTCTATTCGCAGCTTAATTGCTGCAACGCTAACAACACATTATTTGGATGGCTCGCGTTCACTGATTTTGTAGACTCCAGCACGATTTCCATTTTTTCGGAGTTCTCCTGCCTTATCCACTGTGGTTCCTAAGAAACTCGAGCTTAGTCTAGCCAAAGTCTGCCCCAGTTCGTTATCACCACAAGCACTCGCTGTCCTTGTGGATCAGAGGGAGATGCGACTAGTTTGACACCAGGACGGTGGTGGATCCTGGTATTGGTTAACTCTAAGCTGAGCTTGCTAATGGAAATGTTGGAACCCTTCTCAGCTTGGAAGACCCTGCTGGGTGAATGAATCTCCCCACTGTACATCGCAGCCCGACACCCAGGGACACCTCGCAGCCGTGATGAGGCGGAAAACTGTTGAGAGCAAAAACATATTATACTGGGAAAACTAAATTGATCGTCAACAAAAACTCAGAAGAACATGACGATTATTTTACAAAAAGGATATTGAAGAGCAAAAATAGATTAGCGCTTCTAGATGCAACAAATAATAGAGCAAAATTACCAGTTTTCTTCCTCTAAGGAATGATCGGTTTATCTGCTTCACATCCATATTAAACAATTGTCTTCCTAGAGACGTGGGATTATCAAGCGTTATTAGCTCTGGTACCATAAGCTAAAGCACGATTGTATACCCCAAAAGCATACTCATTTTAAACCATAAAAGTACGACTCACAATGCAAAGTTCATGTACTGCAAAAAACAGTGGGAATTCTGGGCACCATTGGAGACGACCACAAGTTTTGGTGATGTCTGGATCATCGTCCAAGCAGAAAATACACAACGGCGGTTCCCTAAAAAAAACATCACCAAAAATAGATCTAGTGAAGCTATAAGTAAACTAAATTTTTTTAAACTACTATAATGCTGAGATATTTCCAAAACTCCGGACCGCAGGTGTCTGCGGTGGGGAACGAACGCGCTATTGTCCTTTCCGAGGAGTATCGCGTTCACCACTACACCATGCGGGTACTTCGTTTCGCCTGTCTCTCAGCTAGTTCTATCGATCGTCTGCCATCAGCAATAAAAAAGGTTAAGATTGTGATTATAACTATAGCCTCAGTTTAACTGGGTTCAATGCCGATTTGGGCTACCCAGATCAGCCCCGTTACCGGGTGATTGCTGATGGCAAAAGATCGGTAGAACTAGCTGAGAGACAGGCGAAACGAAGGGCCCGCATGGTGTGGTGGTGAACGCGTTACTCCCCGGAAAGGGCAATAGCGCGTTCGTTCCCCACCGCAGACACCTGCGGTCCGGAATTTTGCAAATATCTCAGTATTATAGTAGTTATATTTCGCAAATACCCTGCCGTTAAAAAGAATAGGCAGTAAATAAAGAAAAAGTTAAATTTTTTCACGGTGGAGATGAAATATTGGGAAAACCTCGGACCGTAGGTGTTCTGCGGTGGGGAAAGACACATTCATCACCACACCATGCGTGTCCTTCGTTTCGCCTTTCTCTCAAAGGCAAAAAATTTTTTTACTTCACTTTACTTTTTCACTTTTTAATTTTTTTGTACTGGTGGTTGCATCAGCGATACTACATTCGGAAGATTGCAATATGCAACGCTGCTATCAGTTCACCAACAATTAGCAAAAATAATAAGCTAGTTTGAAATCTGTGTACAGTGGTTAAAGGTGTCTTGTAACACACACTGGATCCATGGTTAGCTAGATCTTGCTTCCCGACTTCGTCAAGCCTTCCGTTTCCAGGTCAGTAAAGTGCTACCAGGCTTGTCTCGGAGAGCAGAAACACTGAATTCGTCAGGCCGTTTAACAAGAAAGATATACGACAGTTGGATGAAGAGAGCAGCAGAGGAGAATGCAACCGATATAAATATCCACTCGGACGACCACCTAAACGATAAGTACATTTCGAATTTTATATCCACCCATTCCAAGCAATAGGCATGTTTCATCATAGCAATTGAAGGTGAAACAACATCCGATGATTGATGAAAAATAGAACTTTATATGTCTCATGTTATGAACAACACTGGTCTTTCAATAAAAGCTGATAACTTTTGGATAGCTAGAGCTGGAACATTTACACAGTCCAGAACTCAGCAAGGATTTAGAATGTAGCTGTCTGTATCGCACAAAAAATATATATGAAAATATACATCCTCCATCCATCCTTCTCCGTTTGTGCGTTTATTATCGTCATTTCTTCCTCCCATCGCCTTTCTATATTTGGTCCCTTTTGCTGTGTTTCACCCGTTCACGCTGGGATGTTTCTTACATTGAAATGAACATCCTTGTTTACTTTTCCGTATATTTGAACAGATGAAGATTGCGTTCCACAGGCCTCGATTACGTTAATGAATAATGCATCCAACTTAGCTTTTGGTTAGCTCGCCCGCTGGAGTGACCATGAAGAAGATGAAAAGACGGACGACAACGGTGAAACTATTACACTACCCGTAAACACTGAAAATAAAGACATCAAATCCGACAATCAGGACGATTACGACGTCTACAGTAGACACACACACAGAGAAAACTGTTCTCGAGTATGTTAGGCCAAATATTGACTAACTGTCGATGTCATGAGAACAAGTAAACACGCATGCTAAGTTTCACGTTACCAACATAGATTCATACATTCTAATGCTATTTATTTCGATTGACAAAGCCCACCATGAGCCGAAGTATATGAAGGACGAATCCAAGTATACGTGGAGCAGTGGTCGGAGGTGACCTCCAATACTCCTGGGATCGACCCTAGCGCCCTTGGCCCACCAGACCCTCCATTCCTCCGGGGTCGCCAAATTGGTACTAGACTTATCTGGGAGGATAGCAGCACTGGCACGACACATCAGTAGGCCACTGCGAGTCATTTTACAGGACAGATCTGCATTCAATTGCCTCCAAACGATATATAGTGAAGTCGAATGCATGGCTCGTCCCTCAGTGATCGATCAACGACGAGAGCTTTATCCTTTATGAGATATGTTTGTTTAATATTAAACGGCTCAATAAATCTCGAACACGCGTGATAATATATTACGCATATCGTCCGCTGCTTGTTAAACGTGGAATTGCAGTGTGCCAAGCGCAACAAAATTAACGAACAAACTCGTTCCACGAACTACTTCCTGGCAATTAATCATGTGTAATCTTCCTCGACTTACGATCTCCACGAAATCTGTGATGGATAGATATCGAATTAACGTTATAAGTTTAGCAAAAAAAAAGCTTTGCGCAGCAAAACACTCCATCTCAGTAAGTTTAATACACTAGGTATAAACATACATCTAATGGAACACGGCTACAAGCCCGCTGAGAAATCAGCAAAACTCGAAACCTCAGTTGGGCTTCGAACCTACCCTTTCCAGTAGGTTACGTACTATTCACCGTATTTCACATTGCACATAGTTATGAAAAGGAATAGCAAATAAATGAACTAATTCATCCGGCGTTGCACATTTTTTATAACACCTATAACACCTGCTTTTGAACCTCGCCGTTGTGCTTTTGTGCCCTATGCGTACCTAGAGGAGTGTTTAAACGGATTTTAGCTTTTCCATCTAGATGTTCTTTTATGCGGACACAAAGTGGTCTACCCGTTTCCTCGATATATTCCTCGTCGCATGCATTACATGAGATCAAGTATATTATACCTAAACTCATGCAATCCCCGTCTCTCCCGTTAGGACAGATCATACCGTTTTCTGAGCCGCACAAACGATCATAGAGACTGTTTCGAACTAACTGGCGGCGTAGGGTATTGGGTGGAATGTCAATAATCGTTACATAATTTTCAAAACCCCTTTTTCTTGAGCACTTTTTAATGGCGTGACTTACTTCATTTGATATGAAGGGCAGCTTAAACGGGAATCCTAACGGGAGAGACGGGGATTGCATGAGTTTAGGTATAATATACTTGATCTCATGTAATGCATGCGGCGAGGAATATATCGGGGAAACGGGTAGACCACTTTGTGTCCGCATAAAAGAACATCTAGATGGAAAAGCTAAAATCCGTTTAAACACTCCTCTAAGTACGCATAGGGCACAAAAGCACAACGGCGATGATTTTGAAGTGAATGTGCGGATCATCAACATCAACATCAACAATCAAAAACATCAACGTGCAAAACTCTTGATGCACTTTAGATAAATTTCAAAAATCCAAAGATGAACCGGAAGGACGAATGCCTCACTATCACGCGTGACCTAGCGCCCTATTTCAAAATGATATTTTGACCCCGGGGTTTATCTTGCTCGCGACTCCACGAAAACAACGCGTCGGCCAGTCCCGCACGTAACATGACGGTGAGTGGCCTTTCTGTTCAATGTGGCGTCTATTTGAAAGTTTGTTCTTCATAAACACTTTAACCTTTCTTTTCCACCGAATAATAAAAATATCCTAATATAAAATACCTCCAGGCTCTGAGGAAGGCGAAGTCGCCGAAACGTCAGCCATCGATCAATATCATCAAAAACAACAACAACGACAGCGAAGATCTGTACCAATCTCGCGTCAGCTTAAGAAGATCAGTTTATAAGATCACATAAATAAATATATCTCCTTAGATCGTTACTCTTCCAGGCATTCGCTGCCGTTGTGGATCAGAGGAAGATTTGCCACCAGGCGACTAGTTTGGTACTTGGACAGCGGTGGATTCTGGTATTGATTTACTACTGGTTGGGCTTCCTGATGGAAACGTCGGACACTTTCTCAGTTTTGGATGCCCTGCAGGGAGGATGAATCCTCCTCTGTACATCGCAGCCTGGCACCCAGAACACCTCGCATACACCATGAGGTGGTAAACCTTTGGGAAGATAAAAGGGTAAAGCTTTCGGTGTTGATCAATCCTTTTAGGGATGCGCCATGCATTCGACTTTATTAAGTACCGTTGAAGGTGATTGAATGCATATCTGGCCTTTACAATGACTCGCTGTGGCCTACCGATGTATCGAACCAGTGCTGCTAACCTCCAAGACATATCTGGCACCAATGTGCCGACCTCCGAGGGATGAAGGGTTAGGTAGTCATTGGCTGGGGATCAATTCCACATGTGTGCTGCAGGGCACCTCCAACCACTGCACCACACGCGCCCTATTGGGAGGATACAGTGAACAAATGTATACAATGCCTAATGTTATATCAAGTGGTTTTTTCTATCCTACCAGACAGGTCTACTGGCAATTTGCCGACGAGTACTTGTTTTGCACGGGACACGAGATCGAACCGAAAATTCTGTGTGCATTTCAGGATAATTCTAATCATTACGCTACCTGCTGCTTCACGTTAAGATTATTTTTGTACTGTTGGCAAAGAACTGTAAATTCTAAAAAATCTAATACAAATTGATAAAATTGACCGTGAGCTGGATCATGTTTTTTATTGATAACTTGAATCCTTTCCAGCAGCACTTTCATTAAAATTAACTTGTAGAATTGTGGAGTCCGTTCTATGTGGAGTGGCTGGTTAAGTACACTCACAGTACAGTCATTATCTTCACTTCTAGTTGATTTGACTACACTGTGACTACTGACCTAGAAATTGGAACAAATTATACTCAACGTTATGTTAAGAGAATGTAGGTGTGAAGGCAACAGCTTTAATGTCATAGCTGATCATTTAGTGGTCTGTCTTCATCTAATTTCCCAAGTTTTTTTGTAGCATGAAAGTAGGTTTGCAGCAGCTTCATGTGCAACCAACTCGAATGAGGTCTTTGGTCTGAGTTATGAGTTTCTCCACCTGACTGCTCATGAGCATTATCCTCATTACGCCATAACTATAGTTATGAACGAAACTAGAGATTTTCTCCCATAAATATCTACGATTAATTTTTTTATTAGTGCAGATTGTTTATCTTTTCCATTTTTCTTTTCCTCTAAAATATTACTTCTACGGTCTCATACTTTTGTTAAAGGAATTCCGAAATATCCTTCTTAGATTATTTCTTTGTCATTTCAGGACATCATCATGACGTTGTGATTATTGGTGCTGCCAGTATTTGGCGCATCTACGACGTCGTTATTCTTCCACAATTTGACTGACAACAGTGAAGCTCTCGGTTACTTTAGCGATCAAAGGATTGAGTTTTATTCTCTGACACGATCAGAGCCAATTACGATACAACCGTCTACTCTAGACTGCCTTGCAATAAATGGAATTACTACACAGCTACGGAAAAGTGTTTATTTAGTATCAGCTCTCACGTTCTTCAAAAACTTGACAAATGAAGAGCCACCAGTTCCTGTCGTTTGCGAATGCCGTTCTATTTGTGTGAGAATGAATTGAGACACCTGTGAATGAATTGCTTATAATCATATTGCAGCCAATTTTAAAGCGGTATTAAGAAGCTCACCAAGTTCAGATGAGTAGAACGAAACGCGACTAAGGCGTCTAGTGCACGTTGTCGTCCTTCTATCGAGTTATGGATCGGTGTTTGAGCTTCAACCCAGTAAATTAGCTCACGATGCTCCCGTGGCATATGTTCTCGTTGTTCCATTAAAAATGTCCGTTCGTCTCCTGTTATAGTTATTGTAAGAATGTAATCACAGCAGTGAAGTATTGTATCAGAGCCTGTTAGAAACTGCTGTGATTGCCAACAATTCCATGACACTCATGTTTAATCATGTATACTAATCGCGCATCTGCTTTATTGCCTTTCTCGTTTCATTCTTCTTATTAACAGGTATGAAAACTGGTCAGTTTTGAAACAAACTGTTTTCATGGATAAGGGATAAAGGATAAAGCTCCCAGCGCTGATCAATTCCTGAGGAATGCGCCATGCATTGACTACGTTAAGCACCGTTGAAGATGATTGAATGCATATCTGGCTTTAACAATAACTCGCGGTTGCCTACCGATGTATCGAGCCAGTGCTGCTATACTCCTAGACAAAACCGGTACCAATTTGCCGACGCCGGAGGGATGGAAGGCTTGGTGGAGCATGGGCGCGGTTATCGATTCCGCGTGTGTGTCGCAAGCGCCTCCGACCATTGCGCCACATGGGTCCATGAAGGCAACTACTTGTAAATGTTACATCCTTTTAAATTACGGAGCGGAGCAACAATTGTTTTTATGAAAGATGGAATTTGTGTATAATCTACTATCTATGCAAATAATCTCAATAATAATTTACAGAACATTAACCACGTAAACGTCGCCAACGGAGCACATCTACAGTCCTTTACACATTTCAGACGGTATGACTGATGGCTCATAGATGATGGAAAATAATTAGGCTGTGCAAATATGGCAAGTAACCCTCAACGTTAACTAAGCACAATACATTCTGCGTAACAATAATGACCACTTCCAAGTTTGAACCGATATTTTGAAGTACATCATATTGAAGTTGATTAATTAAAATCGAAAGCATTAAAACCTAAATGTCTCCGCCTGCTACTGCCTGCTCAAATGAGTCGAAATTTTGCTTTTCTTAAACCAATGGCTATTTTTCCTAACTCCTTCTTTGCTTCAAGGCTCATAATCCCGAATATGAAGACGAATTGACCAAGAGCAAGTGGGTTAAACATTACAGTGGCTGTGACTGCATTTCATACTTTAAAAATTGAAGTTCTTTTCGTGTTTCTTTTCTAAAAATCTAAATTTTGAACCAGTCAAAAGTGAAACAGTCGGAAGTGAATAAGCTTGAACAACGCTTGAATGAGCTCTTGAGTACACTAGATCAATGTGGCAAACCATCTTTTATAATTCTCAAGACAAACTTTCTATTTACCTCGATATGGATCAATAATTTGATGTTTTCATGAAAAGCACATGTCTTCAGCTCCTCTTTAGGTTTATCAAACACTCACGTTCTCAAACACCCTAATTGTCGAACAATGCAATCGATAGTTTTCGAAAAACCGGTATCGTTGAGAATGTGTCAGACGTTTCCCAATCTTTGGCAAGTACTATTCTGTAGAGAAAATGATGACTGGTAAACCACTCTGCACATTCCTACTCCTATGGTCTTTCTTCTACTACTGGTCCTGATCTTTCTTCAAAAACTCTGAACAGCCACCACTTGTTTTCGGCACCTTAGGAAGGTCACTGCCTTGGTGAAACAATGAAATGTGACAGCCACAGGTAAAGTGCTCCGCTTATTCGTATGGTGTTGTGAGGGACGCAAACTAAATGGTGTCTACTGCTTGTTCAAAAAATTACCACGTTCTTATCATCTACGACTCTCTAGAAAAGTGAGCCCATTAATTTAATTTTAAGGAAAGTCGAAGGAGCTGATTTTCTTATTCACATTGCCCCATTGGCGCTACGATGTGTCGACGACACTTTGTGTCTTTTCGGTGCAAATCTTTCGAAGCTATCAACCTACTAGGCAAAACAGTTCCTTGAAACGATCAAATTTTTTTGCTACGAATTTCTAATGAATTTCACAGGCACTTGGACACTATGCCATTTATAATGTTCAACCATGTTGTAAAGCTATTTTAAGCAGTACCGTTAGCCAACTAGGTTTTCCGTGGTGCCATCATAGAAAACACCGAGTAAATGAAACATTAAGATTTGTTCTGATAACATCAGTGTCGGTCGCAGGTAACTGTCTCGATTCACAGCGTCTCTGAAGAAGGTGAAGGCGCTGAGACGTTAACCATATAAAAAATTAGATTACAATCTCGTGTCGGCTTATCAATAAAAAATTTTTTAATTGTCCTATCATTACATTTCTTGTGCGGATCCCAGAATTTCTTGCATTCGGTTAGTTTTCCTTACATTTGTCGTCCACAAGGGTTTTCGAACATTTCGCGTCTTGTTTCGGTTGCCACTTGATAATTTCGTCTTCTTAATGGATGTGGTAAAACGCTGGTCGACCCGATTCTCCTTGCAATCCTGGAGATAGCCGAGATGAGGGATTGACACGTGGAGCGTTGGGAGCGGTCCAAGCACAGTGCTTCGGATGGACTGCATCACTAACCCCCTCAATAAAATATCTCCTCAAACTTCAGAAATCACTTGAGTACTACATATGCTGACTAAAAACAGCAAAATATTGTAGCGAAATGCAGCTGGACCTCACAAATTAATGCAGCGGAATGACAACATTGATAAACAATGTGATGTAAGGAAAGACGCTCAAACATTTACACGAGATAAGGTAACTAGGAAACTAGCTTTAACTTGAGATTATTTTAATAAAGAAAGCTTTCCACGATCACTTTCAGCGTACCGCACGGCAACACATTAATTAATTGTTTTTGATTGTCTTCCATCTTGCATTCAATAAACCTATTGCTGCTCTCTTTGGCAGTCTCATAGTGAATTAGAAACGTTAAGTTTTGCTACCAAATGAAAGCTTTCTACATAACCAGAAGGATGCTGAGGTATGAGCAAGCTAGGAACCTTTCCAACCCGCGATTTCCCCTCACTGGTGGTTTGGCGTGCTATCCACCACACGAACACAGGCCATTATTCTGTCACTCAGTTTGCTTCTTCGTTCTACATAACTCTGTTTTTAACAGTTGCTGTAAATAGTTGCTACAAATAATACGACACCAAAAGTAATAATAGCAAAGGTCAATGTATGATGAAGCACCTATGCAGCACAGCGGATAGGGATCACAAAATATAAACTGGATCGCTCGCTGGTTCGACCTTGCACTCGTCCAGTATGCCGGGATAAGAAAATTGGAACCAGGCTTGGACTTAATACATAGGGAGGCTACCGCCAGTAATTACACAGACTAGATATGATTCAGTCGTTTCTATGGTGCTTGGGGAAACCGAATACGTGGGTTATTAGGGGGGTTATTAGGGATGGGTCGACGCCGAGCGCGTTATCGTCAACGCTTTCGTATGCAAAGAATGAAGTGCGAAGTTAAATATGAAGAATTCTGAATTAATTTTTGCTTGATTCAACGAAAGTATCTCTCAACAAATGCAAATCAAGTTAGTCATTTCATCGGAGCTAGAGCCCTTCAGAAAACCTTTCTGCCCTTCATTTCAATGGCCATCCATTAACGCATGCAACATATTTATCGAATGAAGCACCTTTTAGGAGTGTCTCTACTGTACTAACAGCATTTGAGCAAATTGTGTAATCATAATGCCTTTCGTGCGCAACAGTGACCAGATGAAAGGCTCCCACTCGAAATCGTCTCGAAATCGTCATGTGTGTAGCTTCAGCATTCACTGGATGGGTAGAGTCCTGACGCACTGCCAGGAATTCCTTTTGCGTTGATTATTACATTAAGCGTTATGGGAAACACTGTTTCGATATCCTTTCTCACTTCCATTGTTTTCAGAAAGAAGCAAGGGAACCAGTAGTTGCTTGAGACGGCACCTGTGTTATCCTATGTGTCATCCTTTCAAAACCTGGCCAGAGGATTGACATCAAAACGTGAACAGGATAGTGTTTATACAACGAACTTTCTTTCCACTGAGTATGCAAAAATGACTGGATGCTCTTATGCTAATATAGACTCTGTAAATCATACCTGAATGTTCAACACGAAGAAATGCATCTATCAACTGGATTGTTGAACTTTGTGCAGCACTACCACCTCCGTATTTTAATGGTCCTTTCTCTTCCATCCCTAGAATGAGCTCTAGTTACATGTGATTGAAAAGCCACTTGTTTGTAGACAGATATGATTTAAGATCAAGTTTCGTGAGGAACCGCGTGCGTCATTGTGAACTGAGCCATTAGACTACCCAATTTCTTTAGATATGCGAGTTGAGCGATCTTAGGTCAGCCACAGGAAAGGTAGTCACCGATCTTGTGACTCTCAAAACATTCCTGCCACTATTATATTATAGTCATTAATTACGTGATTAAAATTTTGGAGATCGTGATGCACTCTCAATTAAATTCTCTGTTTTCGAAGGAGTGTAGTCTTTCCATTGAACGTGGTAACTTTGCCGGAGGATAGAAGTATGTTATGTGTTGCGATTCCACACCTATGCACAACCTTTCTCCGTTGTTTAAAAACCTTCTAAGGAATTCGAGAAACTACTGAATATGTATATTAAATAAAGCTTGATAGATAACTTCGAATATGATTCCGCGCTGTTTCAAGGAACCTTCGTTGTAGCCCCAGAGAAACGGACGTAGAAGGTGATAAAATTCTCTAGGCGACAGGTTCTCAGGCATCCGCTGAAAAAACCGTTTCATATACTTTTTCTCGCGAAGGCATATAAGTAATAGAATTTTTATTTAATTTGTTCGGCACATTTATAACAATATAACCCATTTATGACAGATATGCTCCCCTGAACAGTTTAGCCTTTCAGATTAAAGACATAGAGCAAGAGTTCAAAATTCGTGGAGCTACAGAAGGCTTGTTCCTTATGGGCACATATAATTTTTCTAGCTACTACTTTATTTTAACAATTGTTAAATACCAAGTTTTCCAAGAAATAGAAAAAAATAGGGTATCTAGACATGTAGTGCGTGCGGTATAGCCGCAAACGTTAGCGGTACACTAATTAATGTAACCACATACTATTTGACGAAATGCCAATTGTTCAATGCCTTCGCAATTCCAAATGTGAGCGTTGGCGCAGAAAAGCGAAAGAAATACGTTTCGTGCGCTCGAGTAAATCAGAATTT
>UYYA01001349.1:0-15585 GCA_900624975.1 Angiostrongylus costaricensis
ACTGCTGCCTTTCTTTCCTTAAAATCACCTTTCGTCGCTTTATGCATTGTTTTGCAAGTTCGAAGGTGAGCTGGTGCTTGTTTGTAGCTGTTGCGATTTCACGTTGGCCTATTACCTCGAGTATTTCTGGAGACGTGTTCGTAAACAAAGTTAATCTGCTGTACACGCAGCTGCAGTTCTTCTGCAGATCACGGTATGAGACTCACATGGCTGTTCTTCGCCCAGTGTTCTGTCAATCCTGTTTAGGAGGAGTCGAATTTGAAGTTTGTGGACGGCAGACAGCAAGTAGTAGATTGGGCAACAGTTACCGATATCGTGTAGGTCACCCTTCTTGAATATGAGCACAGTCTTACTGGCCTTCCAATGAGTAGGGACCCTGCATTCAGACAGATAACGTGCGAAGAGCCGGTGTGTTTACGAGGACTGGCGGAAGGTTCTTCAGGTGTTTTGATCTTATCCTGTCCAGACTTGGTGCTGTTCCATATTTAACCGACGAAACGGTATGTCGGATTTCGAAAGGGAGAGCCGGTGGTACAACATATCCATCCTCCTTTATTTCACATGATGGAAGGTGGACGTGGCTATCGAAGAGATCTGAGTAGTATTCATGAATGACTTTTTCTATTGCCCTTCTGTACGCTGTAACTGTTCCGCCTGGGCGCAGGAGTGTAATTATTTTGGTCCTGTAATTGACGAAGCTTCGATGTGCTTTGCGAATGGTTTTCCCAGCCTCTTCAGCTTCGATAATATCTACTGCTCTTGTCTCTCTAAGATCTTCTTTTATCGCCTGCCTGCATTGTTTTCCAAGTTCGGACGTTAGTTCGCGCTTGCCTGCACCTCGTGCGATTCCACCCTAGTGTATCAGCTCGAGAGTTTCTGGAGATAGACGTCTTCTATTGGTGACTTTCGAACCCTCAGCTTTCATAGCACTGCCGTGAAGATGTTGAATGAGCCGATCGTCTTACTTCTTGATGTTGTTAAGAACGGCGTTCTTCCCAGCAGCCGACTAATGAACTGAGTAAATCACACCTTATAGTGGTTTTTCTACTCTTTTTTTAAAGTTTCTTTTTTTCCTTTCTGCGACAAATCATATCTTATGCGAAGAAGGCGATGATCTAATCCCGTGTAGAATTTTGAGACAAGATCGACATCGGTTAGGCAAGACTTTCGATTTACTATGATGTGGTTCAGTGGTTACGGGACTCTCTACTGCGGCACAGTCACGTCCAGCGTTGCGAGTGAGGCTTCTGAAATTGTGAGTTACCAGGAATAGTCTTGGTTGTAATGATAACGTCAAATAGCTTCTCACCTTGCTTGTTGCATTCTAATTCGTGGGTCCCATTGTGATATTCTTCTAACATCTCTCAGACAATCTTCTCGGTCCAGTGCAGGCGTTAAAATCTTCAATAAGGTCAATAAAAAATGTAAAGTCTTCTCTGTACAACTTCTCCAACTCCATATAGATCGCTTCGACTTTGTCCTCGCCATAGCTCCATGTCGATGCATTGAAAATGAGGATGTAAAAGCCGTTATTGATCCATATCTCTCGTCTGGTTCCAGTTGTTAGTTGCTCAAATAGATCCACGGTCACGGTCCAAGTCGTGTTGACGAGAACGTCGGCGCCGAGGACTCCTGTATTGTCGAATGTTTCAAGGAAGAGTTCTTTTCATATGTGATAGACGGAATTGAATGCGTGGTGTTTTCTCGTCTGAGCCAATTCAATGACGTCGTACCTTATCCTTCTTGCGTGCATGATCAAGTCCACTGTCGAAGACAGATGCAAGTGAGCATGCATTGTAAACAGAGATATACTGACGTTGACGGTACTCTTATCGGAAAGCTAGGTAGCCTAGAAAGGCCCTGAAATTTTAGCAGCCTCTCCGTACTTGTCCTACCCAACGCTACCGAATCGGGACTCTTTCGGGGTGCGGGAAATGAGGCCCGTTTATTTTACAGTGTTTAGCGTTTGATACCTGTGTATAGCTTGTTGAGTTGTGAACGTAAGGGTTGAGTATACTCACGGGTAACTTTCTAGTCCATCTCACGGGGAATTCTTTGTTGGAGGTGACTACTAGACTACTAACCGTCTCCCATATATTTACCAATCATTTGATTGCAGACGTTTTTGTAATCGTAGAATGCAATCCGTATAAATGAAAATACACCCACGCACGCATGCATGAACATAATTTCGTAAACACAGAAAGCATGTGCCAAGTCAGCGCAGCAGAAACGGGAGATCTATTTGCTTCTCACAACAGATGCATAAGGTCGGTTTTGGTCCGCGACTAGCCGCCTACCTGCCACCTGGGGACGTGCCACGTTGCCTCGCAACTAAATGGCGTGAGATCCTTCTATAGAGAGATCCGTTTCAGAATATACAATGTGCGAAAAGTGGCAAGATTCTAGAATGAAATGTTTAATTGGAGCTTCGTGGTTGCGTTTGCACTTCAACCAGTCTAGTCGTTCTTGCTGTCTAAGTAGATCTCATTTGGTACTTTTGTCTAGATAATGTGGTTGCCTAATCGATCCATGTGGTGTTATCATTCAAACAAATGCCTAGTATATACTACCCTATTAGGAAATTGTAAAACAGTCAATATTTGAATGTCCTACACCACTCGAACCTTGGGTAGCGATAATCACACCTTGTCCAAATAGTGATCTTCAATTTTGCGAGTATTCTTCTTGACGAAATCGTACATTTGGCAATTGTCCAAATCAAGGTCGTCGAAAAGCGTGTCATTGGCGGGTAGTATGAAACTCGGGAAATAGTCTCTGAAAAACAACAGCACTAATCTATCCATAGAGCACACAAGTCAAACCCTCGTTTTCTTGGGAGATACGTGATCAATCTTATCTCACCTGAAGTTTAGCCTCCTGAAGATTTTCTTTGCATTCGTACAGTACATCGCTATAGTGTTCTCTAGGCATAAGGAATTCAAGTGAAGAAATCTGAAAAAGACTTGGGTAAACTTGACCGAAACTAAACTGCCACATAGGATTTTTTAACAATTTAATTTGAGAAACCTGCTTCAAAGCTACGTCACCTACGTCAACCTACATCAACTAAACCTAGGTTTTGAACATTCTGTTGAAAGTATGTAAATACATGGTGGAATAAGCTGTATCTTAAAGTGATTATTTTCGTACTTTAAAGAAGAGGTCATCTGTCAAAATGCTAGGCAACTTATTACCATAGTCACAAATCCTCATGGCTCAGCTTATCAAGAATACATAACTCATAATATGTGTAATATAGTAATATGTTGCAGCGTGTATCACGGTGACTATCGGTGTCCTATAATACAAACCTTGTAGTTGATTCGATCCCCACCTTGTGCTAACTAACATTCGCATCGCTCCAGGATCGGCAAATTAGTATCTGTTATGTACGATGATAAAGGCGCCAGCGGAACAGCGGAGTGGTTAGTGATGCCGTCGATCAGGAAGCAAAAGGCGCTAGTTGGATCACCGCCACAATGATTTCCTGTAGTCCACGTGTAAACGCTTTAGGCCGGTTATCTCCAAGATTACAAGGGGAATCGACTCAACCACAATTCTAGACATTCATGAAGAAGACGAAATCCTCAAGGAGCAGCTGATAGAGCACGCGAAATGTTCGAATACCCCCGTGGACTATGAATTCTAGGAAAACGAATCGAATACAAGAAGTGCTAGGATCGGCACAGTAGATGTGATGACGGGTCATGCAAAGTAAAAGAAGTGAGCTAACTGGAAGTGTCGATAGGCCCCCACAGGCTACAGTTTATCGGAGGTCAGGAATCACATGTCGTGTAGTGGTTAGAGGTGATCAGTAATACAGGCCGAATAGATCGTTGGTTCGATCTCCTGCCTTGAACTCATCAAGATTTTCATCCCTCCAAGTCTACAAATTACGCAAGACTTGTTGGAAAGATAGCAGCACCGACTTAGTGCATTTAGGCCAATGCCAGTCAGCACAGGCCAGTGTGCACTCAATCACCTTTGTAATGGATACGAATTGAGTTAAATGCATGGTGGACCCCGTAGGGTTCGATTAATGGCGAAGACTTTTATACTGTATAATAATATAAACAGTGTCCTTTTCCTGTTCATTCGTCAAAGTTGTTGCTTAGTCGAGTTAGGTGTGTTAGATGCTTGATATTCGTAGAAAATCCTTGGAGATAATCTCAAATGTGCATCACTACCACAACATAGTAAATATTAATGGGTTTTCAACTACGATGTCTGATAAAACAAAGTAATCAGTGCCAAGCAGAGTTACTCACGATAAGAAGTAATTTGACGTACCCATTAATTTGTTCAAATCTTGCGTAACGATAGCAAACAATAGCGTAGGCGGACAGCACAGTGATAGTGATGTCGGTTATCACGAGCATGGTGCTAGTTCGATTTCGCTCTGAGGCAATCAAGCCTCTCATCCCTCCGGGATCGGGAAGTTGGTACCGGATTTGTCTGGGAAAAAATCACTCTCTGCAATCCAAAGGGGAATGCCCCAGTCCGGCTATCTTAAGACCCTAGGGAGAATCGACCCGACCAGTATTCTACGACATTCAAGATGAAATGAAAATCCTCAAGCAGCAACCGAAGCCACACGCGGAAGTTGAAAGATCTTCGTGGACAATGGATGCGAGGAAACGAATTGGATGCGAGAAGTGCTTGGATCTGCACAGTAGACGTGAAGACGGGTCAAATAAAAGAAATGTTGCGTAACCATAAAATTGTCATTGCTCTGTGGTCAGGCTTATTCGTGAAGGACAGCGCCTATAGTCGAAGAAAAGACAAGACAAAGTTGTGTTGCAACAAAAGATGCATTGAGAAAGATATGCATGAAAAACTCAGTTGAATGCCACTTTTCCATGGATGACTAAAGACTGTGTTTGAATTTCCATCTTTGTAGGATTGTTCCGAAAAACTCTCCAACCCTTGGCACAAGCTGCAGTTCTACCCAAACGGACTTGATGACTTCGCCTTTAAGAAGCGATTACAAAAAATGCAGACGAAATAACAAAGATCCTAAGTGGAGATCACCTGCATATCTCCCGAGTAGGTGTGACGGAAGG
This sequence comes from Angiostrongylus costaricensis, assembly GCA_900624975.1. NCBI lineage: Eukaryota > Metazoa > Nematoda > Chromadorea > Rhabditida > Metastrongylidae > Angiostrongylus > Angiostrongylus costaricensis. The sequence goes on from UYYA01001349.1 coordinate 5,067, forward strand.
ATCCAATTCTTTCTTCAGTCGGCCGGCTTCATTAAGAAAAGTTGAGCATCGGACTTCCATGAACGAATGGTAGCGGCTCACACAAAGAAGAGCGCTTTCCATCTCTGGAACAGATATGGATATCCTCCAGTTAGGGGAGAAAATTCTGTGAGTTCAAAATAGAAAGGGTAATTTTTATCACGGATTTTACTACACGAACAAACCACTCGCAAGTGGATAGCACTTTTTCATACTTGCAGTGAATGTTCTGCAACTGTTTTTTACCCACATTTCTGGTAATTCTTAACTCTTTGTAGGCTTCTGAATCCTTGCTGTTTAACGTCCTTCAGCAAATGTAAATTTTTTATATAACCAACGCAGCGAAAGTGAAGGAAAACAGAATTATATCCACTTCGGGCAGAGAGGTTGTGCTGATTTGAAGAAGGGACAGTCAAGAAGAATTTAGTTTAGCTATGACGTTGTGAGTGATAAGAAACTCGAAACTGCTCTTCGAAGAGAGGAAAGGCCAGAATTCAAAAAGGAAGAGAAAAATATCTGAAGGCAAGTCGTCGTTCTCAAGGAAAGCATTCTCTGCAAGATCGCCTTTTCTACGGTGAGCAAACTGCATATCCTTACGCGAGGTTCCAACACTTATAGAACTACTCCACGAAAGCGCTGATGCGTCACACAACGGTTTCAAAAAATGTCGATTTTACTGGCAAAGTTCTTCTAACACAGAAGTTCAAGGTGGAATTGTAAATTTTCCGTTGAGTACAACTTTTTACGTTTAAACAAAGCATTTCGGAGGGCCTCTATCAGAACTTCAGTCTCTTCGTTTATTTTCAAAAGTGACTTCCCTTTAACCTCGCCGTGACTAATTGATGTTTTCCTAGATGATTAAGCTAACATGGAGCTGCATGAAATTTCTAGTTGGCTATCGTTTCGACACCTTCCCTTGTTCAGTGCAGTGTCGATCCTAGCCTTGGTTCACTTCAGTGGTTTCGACTCGATACTATTGCGAACGGCCACATCGCGAGAACAAATGGCTGTGGACAACCAACTCCAATCATTACGGCACTGAAGAAGAAGAAGACGCCGAGACGATAACCAAGTAGAAGGTCTTTAAAAACTTGCTGATAGCCTGGTCATTTGCGAAAATGTGCCTTTATAATCACAGTGATGCTGAGGTATTTGCAAAAGTCCGGACCGCGGGTGTCTGCAGGACCCACATGGTGTGGTGGTGGACACGTTAGTCCTCGGAAGGGGTAACAGCGGGTTCAATGCCCACCGCAGACACCTGCGGTTCGAAGGTTTACAAATACCTCAGCACCATTATGGCTATATTTCACGTCATACCCTACCATGAAAAAAGGAGAAAGTAAAAAGCGACAACATTGTGATTTATAGCCTTATAGCCTTCAAATTATGTCTATAAGGCCTAGTGTACCGTACATGTTGGCCAAGAAAATTTCACTTTAAGCGGAGAACCAGCCACATTAGGATTTCGCACAGGAGACACAACAGCGATCCTGCCCATGCAAACACTATACAAAGTTAACTCTTTCATTTACTGCCTTTTTCTTCTTAATGGCAGGGTATGTTTCGAATTATAACTCGTATGAAATGCTGAGATAATTGCAAAACTCCGGACCACAGGTGTATGCAGTGGAGAACGAACACGCGCTGTTGTCCTTACCGGGGAGCAGCGCACTTCACCACTACACCATCCGGGTCTTTCGCATCGCATGTCTCTCAGCTAGTTCTATCGGAAAAAGGCAGTAAATAAAAGAGTTAAGATTGTGATTATAACTAAGCCTCAGCTTAACTGGGTTCAATGCCGATATTGGCTCGCCAGATCAATCCCGTTGACGGGTGATTGCTGATGGCAAAAAGATCGATAGAACTAGCTGAGAGACATGCAAAGCGAAGGACCCGGATGGTGTAGTGGTGAAGTCCGCTGCTCCCCGGTAAGGACAACAGTGCGTGTTCGTTCCCCACTGCATACACCTGTGGTCCGGAGTTCTGCAAATATCTCAGCATTTCACACGGACTATACAAAGTGTTCCAAATCGAGGTACAAACGCAAGCACTATGGGTTCAGTGCCGCCACAAATGTTATCCCGTGGAATAGCCAAATCAATTAATTTCAAACGCCGGTCTCTAGAGCACCTCCTTCGATCCATGCGGATTTCAATCGGGTGCGCGACTGTCTCACTATAGGTATTCATCATGCGTGATTTGGAGCTCTCCAGTGCTTTTGACTACCAACAAGGCTACATATGTACTCACAGCGCGATTACGATGTGCCATCTGAAGGTCAGTAGTCCTAATACCAAACGACCTATCGTAAAGTTCAGTCTGTCAAAAAGTACCTTGACTTCGTAATCCGACAAAGTAAGTCTAAACAGAAATATGCGTGGAACGATAACATTACGAAAATATAAGATGATAGATAAATGAAGACGAGTTCATTATCCAAAAAGAAAAACTGTCCGACGAATCAATAGTCCAAGACATCACTGGCTAATTATGGCGAGGTTGATAAAGGTTGGCTTTTAGAGTTTTACTCGATGCGATTTGCTCCTTCCCATGTGAGCTGCTCAGTTGTCACTGAAGTAGGCGTTTCAGCCCTGTTCCAGTGTCTTGATAGCATACATATACCTCAAAGAATGAAAAGAATCACCTTCTTCCCAGGATCAGTTTTCTGTTAACCTCGGCCTTTCTAACAAGCTCAGGACTGCTGAGAAAGAAAACGACGCATTTATAATCACCTTCTTATTCGAAGGTCTCGAAAGAAAAAGCAGAAACAAACAAACTATCCTGAGCACTGCGCAAGAGTGCGGCAACTGCTATCTGGGGTATCCACAACTACTTACAGCTATGTCAAGTGAATATTGTTTAAAGGCCATATTTAACTAAATCAAGAGGAAGAAACGAAATATGTCCATGTCGAAATGGAACACTAAATGTTCTACTCATGATCTCGCTGAGAAGGTCGAGTTCCATGCGGGAGTTTGGAGCTCTACCTACCAGCCCTAAAGAGAAAGGAAAGAAAAGGAAACGTCTGACATTTTCTCCTACCGCTGAAAGTGGAAAGCACTGCGAAATTAGTATAAAATGTAAATTTGGCGTCACTAGAGCAAAAATCGATCTCACCTCCGAGTGCGAAATGACACTTGGAACGGACGAACTTTGTGAATGTGTCGTGCAATCCAATGGGTTCACAATGCTCGATACAATCCAAATAATCGTACACTCTCCTGAAGTTCTTCAACATTCATCTAGTAGCATGCACTGAACGACAGCACTCACCAACACAGATCTTTCGTCGTTCCCAGTGGTCGTTGTCGTTCCAGAAGTTGCCGCAGCTTTTCGTCATCGAATCCAACTCGAGCTAGTGAACGTTGATGAATCCGACCACATCGTCCAATGCATAAGTTCTGTAAGGTTTAACATACCTTTCCAAACATAGTCGTTAAGGTAGATAATCCCCTTTTTTGTAAATAATAATCTTCACCGCAATCCCTAAGTAGCAACACCGAGTCTTTGCTTCGTCGTTACTTTCATTTTGAGGTCTAAGCATAAAAGCACAGCCATTTTTTATACTCCAACGTCTCGTGATCTCTGTCCAGGCGTTCATTTCCTTGACGACATCTGCTCCTTTGTGAACTCAATTTTTCACTTGCCATAGGGTTTTTTGATTATATTAGGTGATTTCCAGTTGGACACACTAACTTTGAATTCTTCGACACAACATCTTTTGCTATTATTTTGGATCGCTTACTATCAAGGGACCGTAAAAACATTCTTGTTTCATCAAATTCTCATCACTGAAACAACAATCAATCAAGTTCATATCCATAAAGGATAAAACAAATAGGATAAAGCTCTCGGCGTTGATCAATCCCTGGGGGATGCGCCATGCATTCGACTTCATTAAGTATCGTTGGAGGTGATTGAATGCATATCTGGCCATCACAATGACTCTCAGTGGCCTACCGATGTATCTAGCCAGTGCTGCTATCCTCCCAAGCAAGCCTAACACCAATTTGTCGACAGCGGAGGGATGGAAGGCTTAGTGATTCCATGGGCGCAGGTATCGACCACATGTGTGTGTCGCAGGGCGCCTCCGACCACTGCGCCACAAGCGCCTCTCAATAACTATGAGAAATAAAAAACTAGTTATAGGATAATTTTTTGCATAGTTGAAAGGTGGTGTTGAGAATTTCACTCAACATAGTTTCCTTCATAAGCAATTTCGAAAGAATAGAAATGAATATAAAGGGAAACAAAATTGGTTGCTGTACAACTAGAGCAATGAGTAAGTAGGTAGTTAAGAACGCGTTGCACCTCTTCAGCTTTGGCGATGGAGACGAGAAGAAAGAAGATCAGCCACATCTTTCAGCGTGTTGCCACTGCATTCCACTTCAGAATTCCACGTCTTTCAATAGAAAGCATTAGTGCTTTTTGAGAGATGTGCTTCAAAGGAAACAGTAATAGACGAGAATATGAGAGTTTTACGTGAAAGAAGGAGTTTAGCGGCAGTTATTTTTGTTGACCAACATCTAGAAGTTACTGCCGCTGCTGGGGGTGTCAGATTTCTTAGAGGGAGAGCGGATCAGAAAGCAACGGATTACGTTCATTCCCACTCCGATGTAGGGTCGAGTCGAATTCCACTCAGAGTGAATTTTGGGTGAAAAGGAGTCAATTACATTCGCGACGGCAGCGGACTGAACTTACTACCTGGTCAGACATTTCCCGTCATTAATTTCCTCCGATAGATCTCCAGTCGTCAGCGGCAGAGATTCGAATGTACCCCATTATTTGGAACCATAGTTATAGAGCATTAGGACCGTTTTTGCAGCATGTAAGTAAAAAACTTGAAAATGCATAAAACGATACATACCAAATTAGTTAAATATCATTGATGAGTAATGAAAACACCGAACTACAAGTTTTAGCGAAAGGGAAATTCTACTGAAATCCATTCTACTCTCAATTCCTCTCATTCAAAGTTCCGTTCAGATGTTCTAAGCTTCATAAAAACTCGAAAAAATGTAACAGTCACAAGGCCAGTTGTTGTTTATCCATGGATAAGCGGTCAACAAGAAGTACATGGAGAGAGAATTGCCCGCAGATCGGCTTACCCCAGGAAAAACGTGCTAGGTTGGTGAACAAATGAGGAACGAGGTAGACAACCATCGTCGCCGTTGACATTAAGATAGTAGAAATGAGGCTAGTGTTGTTTGCCGGCTACGACAACAGCAACAGAAACAACCTTATTCGGTCTAGAGCATAAGCGCAAAAAGCTGAGGAATTATATGTTAAGTGATGGATGTCATGGATGCCGTCAGCGCTCCCTGAGGGTCGATGCCTGTCTTGCTAACGAATTGCTCTCAAGTCACGACATCTCCAGTGGCCAGACAATTACGAGAAACTCTTGCCATGTGGAAGAATAGAGATATTCTGAAAAATATTATTCATTTAGCATCTACTATTTCATATTCAGACCTGTAGTCCACCTACAACCACGTCCAGAAAACAATGAAAATTATTAAAAAGTGAAAGAAGCGGACATCAAAAGCGATAAAATAACATTCAAGTCTATTAAATTGAAACAACGGTTTAGTGGAGTGTGAAAAAATCCTTGAAGGATAGAATTAAAGGTTTAGTAGGCGGAACGGGATCGTGTCAGCAATGGTGAAGTCATAGTTAATCAAGAGAAACGCATTCTCCTGCACACTGAAATGATTTTCTACTAGATGATACGCTCTTTTTCTGAAAGACGGGAATGCATGGACACCAACTGAGGGCTTTCACTCACCAAGTAAAGATGCAACAACCATGTCAATCATCTGGCACGAAGTGTTTAGGCAGAGTCAAAACATAATAACATGGAATCGCCAGCTTACATGGCTCCGTGCACATCGAGAAGGAGTCTGATCAGCAATCTTCATCACAGTTTCTCAAATTTTTCCATCAATCTAATGGAACTTAATTTAACTTAATAACTAAACTTAACTTGATAACTTAATTTAATTTGCTTAATTTAATTTTCGATTATTACTTAATTTTTTAATTATGAAACTTAATTTTTGCTAGAGAGTGAAGCCCTTCCAAGATAACACAGCAAAGCTGAGTTTCAATATTTTACTGAGGAGGATGGGGAAAAAAATAACTGCTCATGGGACAAAAATGTTTTCGCTGGGACGAACAACACCGCGTCCCCTCCTCCATTCATCGCCCCATGTGCTAAAGCCATTTAAACAATGCTAAGCCATGTGAACAGCAACGTGCTCTGAAGCTGCCTTAGTTTGCGAATTCAAAGTCAAGAGAACAGTCCTCGTTGTTGAAAAAGATCTGAATTAAGTCGGTGTATCAAAAATACTTCCCTGCATCTCTGTTGTTTTCGTGCTTTTAAAATGAAAGTCTTTCAGCGGATGTGAGATAAGGATTCCATTACGTATCAACGAAAACAACAACAGCGATCCGCATAGACCAAAGACTGCGCTGAAAGGAAATCGAATTGTTTAGAAGAAAGCGCTAAGTTTGATAGAAAAGGACAACAAATAAGAATAATGTGGTACGGTGTAATATGGTGCAACTTCTCCCAGGGAAGGTGGTACCAATTTATTGACACTGCCGCGAAGTTTGGATTTGTTAGCTCGAATGAGGTATCGAACGAGGACCACGCGCACATCAAGTGACTTCTATCTACTGTGCCAGGCGCACTTCCACTATCATCAATATTCTGATTTATTGTTAAACTTACACAAGGAGATCCAACATCTAATGAAGTTTCTCCAACCGATTGCTAGAAATCAACGAAAGGATCCATTGAAAATCACAAAAAGTGGTATCATTTTGTTTTTTTGAAGGGGAATATTCGATGGACTGATTAATATGCGTTCGTATCGGTTCTAAGAAAAAGCGTCGACTAGCTCTCCAAGTGACGTCTACTCCTTTCCGGCTTTCCCCTTTTGTTCTCTAACATCTCCGATATTAGAGGACCTCGAGCCAAGTAAGGCGGACTTTCCTTCCAACCTACTTCTTTTTATTTCAAAGCTTTCCATCGCGGAATTCTGCAAGACGGAACAGAGCGAATTGGTTGACGATTAAATGAAGCCGCTGATTAGAATGTTCCAAAAAGGATGAATTTAAACGTTCCTGCGTAAAGGGAAACATAAGACTTTCAGAAAAAGCTAATCTCTTAATGGTTGTTTCGTTAGCTACAGAGAAGGTAGCGATTAATTTCATTGCGGCTGCCCTTAGTAGAGCACTTGTAATGGAAAATCAGTTAGAACAAAAGTAGGTGAACTTCAAAGAGCTGGACACACTGAAGATTTTTGTCCAGAATCCAGCAGATTGCCACTGTTTTCGTCGATAATTGGGAATTTAGATTGTAAAGGATCGCAGCAAGTTAGCAAGCCCCTGATTTCGACAGTATTGGTGGTGGACAACGAGCAGCTTACGCTTTGTTCTTGTAAGTTGGGCATTAAAAAATAAAACATTTTACTCAATGTAGTCACTTTTTATCTACTGCCTATTCTTTTTCATGGCAGGATAAAAGCATAAATGCTCCCGGCGTTAATGAATTCCTGAGGGATGCGCCATGCATTCGACTTCATTAATTATTCATTGGAGGTGATTGAATGCATATCTGGCCTTACAATGACTCGCGGAGGCTACCGATGTATCGAGCCAGTGCTGCTATCCTCCCAGACAAGTGTGGTACCAGTTTGCCGACCTCGGAGGGATAGAAGGCTTGGTGGGCCATGGGCGTAACGATCGATTCCACGTGTGTGTTGCAGGACGCCTCCGACCACTGGCACCACGCGCGACCGTGACAGGATATGATTCCAAATATAACCACAGTGATGCTGAGATATTTTCAAAACTCCGGACCGCAGGTGTATGCAGTGGGGAACGAACGCACGCTATTGTCCTTTCCGGGGAGTAGCGCACTTCACCACCACACCATCCTGGTCCTTCGTTTTGTCTGTCTCTCAGCTATTTCTATCGATCTTTCGCCATCAGGATGGGTTGTCAGAAGAAAAATAAACGATTATCAAAGGCTAATCAGCATGAGCAACCATCTTATATAAAAGAGTAGTGCCGAGTGAAGTTACTTCGTTCGGGTGGTGCTCCACTGGATTCGGCTCAGTGAGATCACGAAGACCCATATCGGAAGAAGGAAGAAGTGTGGACAATCGACTCGGATTGATCCGGCTCCGAGGAAGACGAAAGCGCCGAAACGTCAGTCGAACATGGTTTTTTATCAACTCCTTGCTATGTCATCAATAAAAAGTGCACGTTAAAATAATTTGGTTTCAAAAACCTTCATTGAAGTCCGTTTGTCCCAGATTATTCAAAACACCTAAATTTAAAGAGAATTTCTACCGAGGGTCAAACGTGTTTCTCGATGTGTGTGTGTGTATGTGTGCGTGGTGTGTGTGTGTCTTTTCTAAATTTCCAGTGGACTGCTGTCCCATTGTGGTCTTCACCGATTTGGCTTTAGGACCCAAATTTCGGAATTTCGGATAGATTCGGTTTGATCAAAAGACCTCTCGCAAGTCCGACACCACTGAACTTCACGCAGTTTGAATGTAAAGACATTATAGCACGGCCAACTACGTGTCAACAACACCTGTGCAGAAGCCGTTTGGACTCCGTCCGTAGCAGCACCATCACAACGATTTCTAATCGATTTACGCAAGGATAACAACACTTACAAAATGTTTTTCTTCATTGCATTCACACAAGGCTTACCATATGATAAATCGGAAAGGCTTAATTCTACTTACACAAAACATTCGATGAAAATCCGCGCCAATTAAGTCGACAAACCTATGCTCTAACACAATGGTTTGGACGGCAAAAATCGCTTCGGATCAGTAAACGCACTGTTCATAAACAGAGCAGTCTTTCGATTCATCCACCTGCCGAGTCACAAAATCTTAGCAGCTCTTAGCAGTAGCTTTTTCATCCGGAAGCTCAGTTCAGAATAAACTTGATTGCATTGCTGCCGCTGTTGAAGAAATTTAGTATCAACACGAAAAGACTTCTAACCCTGATGAATGACCGTGACGAGTACTTGGAACGACTCAAAAGATAACAAAGAAGAAAATTTGGTCAAACAAGAATATTACGATCAACTGGAGTTTGTGCGCACGAAATTCGTGAACTTGTAGGATGTATTTATTCAGAAAAGTTAGCAAATCCTTGGTTAACAAAACGAGAATGACTGGCTCGCACCGTTCCCCAACATGTTTCATTGTTGTAATATTTGCTAAGTGTTTAACTGATTGGCGGCCTGCTATAAATTTGGTCGAACTTGCAAGGACATCAACTGTTTGCTTACAGCACAGTCGTTCCTGTACGTTTGCTTGGCTTCACATCTCACATTTCCATATTCACAGGAAACTTTTTAATCTTGGGATTTTAGGGCGCGCCCATGGCCCACTGGCGGCCTTCCACCACTCCGCGGTCGACAAATTGGTACCAGACTTGTCTAGGAGGATAGCAGCACTAGCTCGATGCGTCGGTGGGTAGCCGCTAGTCATTGTAAAGGCCAGATATGCATTCAATCACCTCCAACGATATTTAATGAAGTCGAATGCATGGGGCATCCCTCAGGGATTGATCAAAGCCGAGAGCTTTATCCTTTTTTGTCGGATTTTAGAACTTTTTCGACAGTTGGCAATATCATGCCACAAAAATTTCTGTTGTCGTGATTCATTGCCGGTACTGATCGCTCCGTGTTGAGGAAGGCTTTTAACGAGCCTTTCAGCAACAGTAGGATGAAGACAAAGCCAGCGAATCGCTACTGCTATTCACAGGAGATTACACAGTAATTTAATAATATTAAAAAGTTAGACCAAATGGAATTACCTGAGTACTCAAGCAATTTTCGGTCTATCTCTGCGCAGAATGTTGAACAAACTGAAAGCTGACTGTTTGTGGTTGAGGAAGAACGAGACGGTCATTAAGATAAATGACTATGGCGAGACATTGGCGCCATGTTCATGCGGTGGCTATCCGGAATCCCATATTCGACGAAGACGAAAACCGTACGACGAATCGGTATGGGTTTTCGGACGAATTTCTGCATTGAATGTTCTTCTACCACACAGGTGATTCGACTGTAGTCGACGTATCACACCGGCAAAAGAAAAGGAATGATGAGCAAAGTTTGATCGAAGCGAAAGTGACAACGTAGATAACCCACGAAAAAAGTGGTAACGTGGAATTCTTCAGTGGAAACGCAACTTATCTTGCGCGGTTCAAGGAATTTGATTTTTCCTTCTCAACATTCGCATTTGTGTCAAAGATAAATAATATAATCAGATTCACGCAGTTGAGCATCTGATCAGAACACAATCTCTCTCATAAAAAAGGATAGTTGTCGGCGTTGATCAAGCCCTCAGAGAAGCGCCATACATTCAACTTCATTAAGGATAGTTAGAGGTGACTGAATGCACGTCTGACCTTTACAATGACTCGTGGTACCCTGCCGATGTATCGAGCCAGTGCTGCTATC
>UYYA01001350.1:0-15574 GCA_900624975.1 Angiostrongylus costaricensis
GTCTCTACGTGACATACTTAGTGGAAACCTCATAGGAAGCGGTGAGTTTGCAAAGCTGTGTTCAAAGTGATTGAAATCTTAGTTTGGAGTTTCTTTGTTTGGTTATGGAGGCGTCTGGCCGAATAGATTGCTATCAACTTGACCTTTCCAGGATCTGAGGAAGGCGAAATCCGCCGAAACGTCAGCTTGATCGTGAACAAAGAATAATAACACTTCGCGTTTGCTCAACAAAAATACGAAGAAAATTACTGATTTGACTCATCTTAATCCATTGTATTCTTTCTTTGATGAGCTTACACGAGGCTGATAATGATGTTTATTTTCGGCTAACGTTTTGACGTTTTCGTCTTCCTCAAAGCCGATGATCCGAGTCAATGGTCCACGCTTGTTATTCGTCTCGACGTGGCAGCATCGCCTTCGTGCCGAGTCAGGTCTTCTTCAGTGAGCCATCTTCTCGAATGAGGCATCCTTACTCAGTGATGCCCTTTTATACACGATGCTGATAGTGGATATAATGATAATGTCCGGTGATAACAACTTGCTTTTCTTCCGGACATAATCATCAATTAATCCATTGTATTCTTAATAGGCAAACATGAAATCGTCCCCTAGCCTTTACTCATTTAAAAAGCTGATGTTCAAGAGGATATTGCCTTCTTCAGAGCCTGGATAGTCAAGAATATTGTAACCTACCCAGATAAACAACTGCATAACCAGAACAGGAAAAGCACGATACCAGGAAAGATTTCAATCACACTAAAAACAAATTAGCCTCATCGCACACTTACTGCTCTACTTGAATCTTCCACTGAGTACACCATGTAGAGGTAAACTGCACAAAGTTCAAATGGGTGAGTAATGTGCCTTTCTCATATTAAAATAACAGTCTTAAATATTGCTCGAGATCACACATCATAGCGAGGCCTTTCTTCCAGCGTGTCATTTTTGGATTTTTGGAATTTATCCAATCTTATTCTACCTGTCTTATCTTATCAATCTATAGAATAATAAAAGAAATATTACAAGTTAAATCTAAGTAGGTTCTTCCATCAGATAAATCATTGTTTGACCGGGTCTACGTCAGAAAACATGATATTGAATGTTATCATGGCAAAAAGGAAGTTTGGATGGTGAAGAACAACGATACCTTTATCGCGATTTTTTCCTCACTTTGCCGTTCAACCTTATGATCGATGCGGGTGTCGTGCTTCAGTAGCTCAGTGCTTCGCAGTTGTACTTGTTCTTGCTTAAAAGGAATGAAAACCTTTCCTATGTTCAGCTGTTATGTCTAATGATTGAGAAAATTTTGCTAGAAGACAAGGCAATGTTACATAACAGCTTGTCTAGTAGCTTCCATTCCATACACAATCTATTACTCCCTTCTCTATCTATAAACTAGCAGACGACTTAATCCTTTTACAAGCTACTAGCTAAGCAATGGATGTGTTATAAGCTTCATATAAAAATCTACTGTGCTCACCTTCCGTTGGAAGTGAATCCTTTTCAAACACGGCGATCGTGGTGTATCTGGCTGCTTCCGTTCGTCAACTTTCGACAAGGCAGCCGTTTTCTCGTGAGGACCGTCCTGAATATAGACAGAATAATGAGGAGACTCGCATTCATAATCGTTTGGGAGAAGACTTATTTGAGACCTCTTTAATAAGTGTTGGCTCGTTCTGTTGGCGCAGCGTCTCCGATCGGAATGACGCACGAGACAGCGGTCGTCGAATTAGTTCCGGTTCGTCCTCAGAATCGGAGAACGAGAGAACCTTTGAGTACTTTTAATTGCAATATTTCGCTTTTTTTCAAATTGTAGAAGTCCAGCAAATGTATGTGATTGTTTCAACGACTGATGTAGAAACTATTTTATTAAGTTATGTATTTGGTCCTTAACTTTTTACTTATGAGCAGAAAAATACGGTGTTTAATTTTTCAGATTTTTCAGTTTCCCGAATGCTCTTAAGTGCATAAAAACCGCTGCATTGAAAAAACCAACTTCAAATCTGCGTTAAGAACAGATTAATGATGATCACTAGCCGTAGAAGCACCGTTTGAGCATTGCGCTTGTTTGATCACTGAATCAACGAAGAGGAGTCGGCAAGTTGTTACTATGCTTGTCCGGAAGAAGCTCATTGAGATTCACAAAAGTTGTCTCTTGATACGTCTGAGAAAGCCTAAGTAATGTAACTGCAACCTTGCAGGAAAAATCTCTATCATCATCCAACAACGTTCATTTCGAAGGTAATGCCCTCAACTAGCAAATGAACACGCACACAAGTCCGAAGACCTTCGTGAATGACAGAAGACGAGAGAATGAATCGAATAGAAGACGCACTGAGGTTGTCACTGGATGAAAAATTTTGTAAATATATTTATCAACCTCGTGCAAGCATATCAAGAAAGAATGCATATTGATTAGTCACACCGAGGTTCAGGGAAAGTCGGTTTCGAAATATTACTACGCTTTGTGCTAGCTGATAAAACACCGACTTCTGCACGATGTCCGAAATGATGTATGTCCGGAAGAAATACAGGTTGTTACCACTGGACATTATCATTATATATCCACCATCAGCATCGTGTATAAAAGGGCATCACCGAGTGAGGATGCCTCATTCGAGAAGATGGATCACTGAGGAAGACCTGGCTCGACACGAAGGCGAAGCTGCAACGTCGAGACGAACAACAATCATGGACCATTGACTCGGATCATCGGCTCTGAGGAAGACGAAGACGTCGAAACGTTAGCCGAAAATAAATATATTTATCAACCTCGTGCAAGCTTATCAAGAAAGAATGCATACTGGATGAAAAGTTGGGTCGTCTATATAAATAGAGAACAGAAAAAGGTCGTCCATGTCGTCCATACGTGCTTTATTAATTTCTGCAATTGATATTTTCAAAACTGTAGCGGCACTCAAGACGCGACAGTTGTCTATAAAAATTAGAAGTGGTTTCAATTACATTCTTTCATATACATGTAATGGCGCGTTCAGCATAGTGGTTAATAGTGCCTTGCAATACACATTAGCCGTTAGCTCGACCACGCGCCCAGAGGTCACCAAACATTGCATTACTCTGCGATCGGTAAATTTGTGCCAGATTTGTCTAGAAATGTAGAGCACTGCCTCGATACATCTGTCCTCCCAGGGAAGACTGGTATCAATTTGCCTACCCCGGAGAGATGGATGGTTTGATGAGCTTAGGGGGCGGAGTAGAACCCATATATATTACAGAGCATCTCTAGCCGTACACTAAACACTTCCCTATATAGAAATCGTAGCGGTCTTAATTGGTAAGAATTCACAGTATAACACTTCTACATCCCATAAACACCACAAAATGTTATTAGGCGAATGTGTGTTTCTAGATCATATAATAGCATTCTCATTGATAATCGAACTCTTCATCTTGATGATTTTCATAGTGGAATCAGCCGTCATTTGGTGTAACAAATTTTTTCAGAACAATTGAATGCTTAACCCAAAAAACCCACAAGTTGCAGGTTTTCGCAAAGAATTCCATAAAATGTTGTACAAATTCTTCCTTGGTCTACTATTTCACAGCAAAATTCCGTTTGAAATAGAAATATAGATTAAATTGATCAATTAAATATAAGACTAAAATAGAAATAGTAGTTCATCTAGGAAAATCAGAAAGATTAAAGAAGTGCAAGGAAAGAAACAAAGGTACAAATTTTCCATGCTACCACTGTCTATTGGAAGAAAGGGAAAAAACGCTATGAAACTAACTTCGTCATTCTCGTTGATCACTCCCAGAAATCGTAGCGGTCGTTCTGGAAGAAGATCATCCCTTGTACCGCTGAGTGCCGGCGAATTCACTAGAAAATGGCAATTTTGGTTAAGTTTCAAAGAAAAAACTTCTATAGCGAAGACTAATATGTCACAAAAAAGAAATAAATTTTAAAGAGCTATACTATTTGTAATTTTTACCAATTCTCTTGGCGGTTTAAAAACAAGGGAAGGAGCCAGTTATCCATAAATCGGTGACTAAAATTGCGATATCCTTTTTATATTGTCCCTATGTAGACATATTACGGATAATGAAGTGGTACCATGCAAATAAAACACATTTCAGTGTAAAGAAACAACTTAAACGTTTGGTCCATCAAGAGTACAACTAAATTTTAACTAAAGTAGATTAAAAAACCATTTTTCGTAACGCCACTGCATTCTCAGGCTAATATTATAAACGTTATAATGCTAGGATTCCAGAGTATTTGTTCCCATGAAGTCGTCAAACCATCCTATGCTTTCACTGTCGACACCTCACCTCCCATTTCCTCGATTATCGGAGTTCGTTGTGATCCGTCGTCGTCCGAACACGTCGGTACCGGGCTATACAAATTGTTAGCGTTATGGTCGACCTGAATCGAAAACGCAAATTTCGAGCACTTTCTTCACTAGAGTCCAGAAAGATCAAAGCATCAAAGATATTTCCTAACCTGGTTAAAGAGGAAATATGTGGAAAATTACATTCTCTATATATCTCGGACTATGGCACAGTGGTCTCTTTACCTCTTCGTAAGGATCTGGATCACTTTTTAGAGAATAAAGTGCACAACGAACAAAAAGAAGTCAAAAGTGTTCCCACGATTCTGTTTTGTTTTCAACATTTTCGACGTTGTTATCTCACTTCATAAATTATGCAGCAGAAAATATCGACACTACTGCAAAGAGTAATGAAGCGCATACCGAACTTAGAATGGAAAACACATTGTCAGTACTGAATCCTGGAGGCGTCACCTCGACGGCATTGAGAATCAGGAATTCGATGAGTAATGGGATCTTCTTTCCGCTTTCTAATGGATCTGGTGGCTGAACTGAAAGTGCGAAAAAAATCGGAACTGGATCAAAATTCGCTAACGCATCGTATCGTCTCTCTTTCCCTACAACTGACTGCGCGCCATACCGTTTCAGTGCTGCGGTGTTGCGCCAAGTTCATGCGCCTCATAGACGACCACCGTATGCGACCTAGATGTAACACTATTTACCGGGTGCCGACGATCCGGACTCGAAAACCGATCGGATGATGATGAAGTCGTTATCAGGCAGTCGACGTAAACAATGTCTTTCTATCAATATCACCCAGGTGATCACGATAATCTGTGGCGTTACTTCAGAAACACCCATGGACAACATCCATAGAACATTCATTGCCATGATTTGAAATTAACTCAAAACGAACTAGCTTACTTTCACCAACAATCCTACTAAGTGTATCTCTTAATTGATGGTTGATGATTAGAACAGCAGATGTGATAATCAACTCATCTGATGGAAACCACACTTTGTTTAGAAAATAGTTTTCCGAAAGGAATGGTTTGGTGCCAAAATTTTCTACAAGTATGTCATTTCGGGTAAGTAAAATATTCCAATCATTCCTTATTGTCGAACATTAACTTATTACGTGATTGCAAGGTGAGTGAAATTGGTGAAGCAACACATTTTATCTTCCTTCTAAATGAAAATCCGGCAATCTTTGTTCGGCCACTTGAACGGTTCTCTAAAATTGAAAACAAAATAAACTATATAAAGTGTATTTCCTTATTACAAATATATTCGAGCATCTGTTTAGAGGAGGCAGGTGGCACTCACTGAACTTCGGGCCGGTTGAAAGCAGTGCAAAGTGCTAGGTCGAGCACTGCAATCGCATGTAACATCCTCTACCCTCAAAATTCCCAAAAGGCTTGCAGATAATATAGGACCTCATGTCCATTCTAGCACGATGTCAAATATCTATCTCTTATGAACGATCATCTTCCACTATTTGATTATGTGATCGTTAACAAAGACTCACATCATAGTAAGAAAGTTCGATCTATCGCAAAACACATAGCTTTCCGCTAACACATTTCTACCCGTTTTCAACTTCCAATCACTACCAACTTGATTGTGAAGCACCATCTTAGTTTTTGCCCCGATCAAACACATTATTGAAACTTGAGCTTGTTTTCTAATTTTCGTCCATAAAAGAGTCACCGTAATAATGATAGAGAGTAGATTGAAATAATGCTTAGCCTAATGTTTGAAAAAACAAACCTCAAGCGATATAGAAAGAATTGAATCTCTCTTTAAGTCTCCACTGCTAACCATATTAATTTCCAGCTATTTCTATAGAAAAGGCCAAAAGATGAAAACCTACCAGACGGATCAAGAAAACTTGGTGCTAAGCAGACAGATAGCGCCGAAGCACTCATCTTGGAACTGGGAGAACCGGCTATCATACTGAGTAGCTTGAGTAGATTTCTCAGAAGAATCCAGTGTGAAGTCGGAAGCAAACTAAGGAGATTACGACAAGCAGCGATCTGCAAAGAGTTCTGTCGTTTGCTATTCGTCAACACTTCTGTTGTGTGTACGAGCACTTAAACGATATGAAGACAACTATAATTAGTTATCCTTTGCGTCACCTTCAAAGACCACCCTCATCTAGGCACCTACCTATGCAAGTGAACTACATTTGCTTAGAGGAGAGGAGATCAGGAGCCTGCACTACTACAATTTCCTAACATTAGGGTTTTCTTTTGACTTAACACATCGGATTTTTTTCAGCGCACACATGACAACGTAAATTACTGACTTTATTCACTGAAATGAAAACCGTAAGATTCTATAGATCTTTGCCGACAAGGTACTATCTCTGCTTTCCTAACATGGTGGAATCATACCTGCCTGTAACCCATGAAGTCTGTTTTACCTCCTCAATTTTGTGTCAAGGCTCGAATTTCATTGGTACGTGCAACTTCCCAACATTCCTCGAAAGCTTGTGAGCTTTGAAAATTTTATTTGAGAAAGATACTTCTATGAAAATTATACTCACACATATTGTTATAGTTCAAGCTCTCTTCTTCAAGCCTGTGAAGTTCTCAACTCATCCATCCCTCTATTAATCGAAATTATAGTCTGTTATCAGAAAGCAGTCTTCGTTTCGTATATGTCAAATGATTCATAGGTGTGGAATAAAAGCGCATAGTCCTGTAACTCTAATGTAACAAACCTTTCTCTCATGATTCGGCTCATCCACAACTTCTCTGATCCATAAGTCATAATTGCCGCTTAGCAGAATCTTGCCCGGGATACTTCTTAGGTAGTCCTAAAAACAGAACTCTTGGAAGCACCATTAGGATCAAGAAGACATCACATGCGAAACCTATGTTCTGAAGAAAGTCCAGCTTTAATTTTAATGAATACTTGTTACTGTTAAATAAATTACTACTATTTCTTACTTACTATCATATGTTTTACTTTCATTTATTATTATTATTAGTACAAATTTCATTTAGGAAAAAGTTAGAAATTTTATTCAGGAAATTCTTTGAAACGGGCCAGCCAGCTTCTTAACCGAAGGTGATTCGGTCTTAAATATGTTCACTATCATCCTTTAAATAGTTCTCTGCCGAAGTTCTTTATTTCTTAATAGCTGGAGATTTTCAGAAACATCTAAACGCGATCTATAAATTGTAGCCTATTTAGCTCATAAGAAAGCTGGGCCAAATTGGCATAAGGTGTTCTTCAAAAGCAGTGGCCTTCTTAAGATTAAGATTACGAGGCAAGTTGATTTACAAAAACAAACAGATAGTAATACTACGAAAATAAAAATTATTAGATCGAAAAAAAAGCTATCAATCAAAAGTGGTTAAAGCACCGATTATTCAGTAAACATCAAATGAATGACTTCTCAACGAAAACATGCTGACTTTTAGAACAGAGGCCAGCACATGTGTACCGTATTTCTTATAATCGGGCACGAGGCCTCGTTCCATTTCTGATCGACACTCCATCATTGTGCTCTGCTTGGGCGATTTTCTAAACGTTTGTGAATCTAGCAATGGTAGGGCCTAGAATTAAAAATCTGCACAAAACGACAACTTAGCAAAAAACGCTTTGTTCTAGTAGAATCGCTGAATTACGACAGCAGTCTGTTTAAGACCATTGCAAAAGTTCTCTTGGAATTATCACTGGCGTAGTTTTCCATAAGGCAATGCAATTACTCTATCTATGTGAGAAACATCAACACCGTTGCTTTTTTTGCCTGTCTCTCAGCTAGTTCTATTGATCTTTTTGCCATCAGCAATCACCCGTGAACGGGATTGATCTGGGGAGCCCAAATCCGCATCGAACCCAGTTAAACTGAGGCTTAGTTATAATCACAATCTTAACCCTTTTATTTACTGCCTTTTTTTTAATGGTAGGGTTGTTGCGAAATATAACTCGTATATAAGGCTGAGATATTTGGAAAACTCCGGACCGCAGGTGTATGCGGTGGGGAACGAACGCGCGCTATTGTCCTTACCAGGGAGTAGCGCACTTCACCACCACACCATCTGGGTCCTTCGTTTTGCCTGTCTCTCAGCTGGTGGTGAAGTGTGTGTGTCTCTTAATCATTTTACTCTCTACTGTTGAGACAATATTTTCTCCCTTCAAACTGTGATTGGGAAAATAATGTGTTGTTTCGTATAAAAGAGAAAACCACACTAATCATACCAATCACTTCACCAGTCTCCTTAGATCATTCCCGCCGATGGATGACTGCTGAGAGTACCGAGGGAGTAAAAACATGGCCAAGAGAAAGGCAAAATAGAGGCCTCGGTCGGTGTGATGAACAGCACGAGAGCCCCCAGTATCGGTAATCGCGAGTTCGAAGCTCATATGAGGTCCTGAGTTTTGCTTATATCTCAACATTTCTATGGTTGTAATATCATCTTTGTTCAAAACATTTGGGATGTTCGAGGGCAGGGTTACGGGTGCTCTGCAGTACACATATGGTCGTTGGTTCGAGCATGCACTCAGGAAAAATCCATGCCTTCCATTCCTCTTGGAGTGGCAGATTAGCACTATATTTGTTTAAAAATATAGCAGCATTGCCTTGATACATTGACGAACAACCACAAATGATTATGTGGACAAAATATGTATTCAATCAACACTACGAGGCATCCCTATGGGAACGACGCCGAACGCTTTAGCCTCTATCTTCTATATCATTGATCATTGATGTTCTCTCAATGAACAAAATTAAGAATACAAATGCAATGATACTGAGATATTTGCAAAACTTGGACCCTAGGCCAAAGTGAACCGCGATTAGCACTTTCAGCGACTCATGTGCTACGAACGGCACCACTGAGGTCCTCGTTTGCCTTTCGCTCAGCCAGTCTTTTTTCCCTAACGCTGCCGTCAAAAATCACCCATCAACGGGAATGTTAAACAAAAACCACAAATAATAAAAGCAGTTTAAGATCGCTCTTTTATTTAGATATTCACTTCGAACTACCATAATGTGATTTGCCCACTTAACTATGGTAAAGACCTGTTTAGATTGCAGTGGATAAACCTTCGCTTATGGTAGAGAAACTAACAGAGGCTTGATTTTTTAATTCTCAAATGAAGTAGTAGATGAATCTCACCTGAATATGCCTTCCGTTTCGTAACCATATAAACGCAAATGATCGATGATGCTCATCACTGATTGTGGTGGTGTTGGACCATCTAGCTCACGTCCAAAAATCCCTCGAGGATCCGAGCGATGTAACACACGTCTCCTGTAGTTGCCTGATCTCATAAGATTTTCTGGTACACGAAGACGTCGAAACGTTAGCCAAATAAACATCTATATCAACCTCGTGTTAGCTTAACAATCTAAGAATACATTGATTTCTACTATCGAAGTTGAATGACACCCGGTTTGAAAAATATTATTTTGCTATTCTCCAAGTGATACCTAACTTTTTCTACTGATACGTCTTTCGGAACAAAATCGGTTTCGAACTTCTTTTTAATGCACTGACAAAGCAATGAATAAATGGGCCAGAAGTACAATTTAACATTCAGAATCATACAGAATACTTTCACCAAATCATTAAATTCACTGCAATTTTGGCAGAGAAAATATATCTCTAGATGACGTTGCCAAGAACTTCATTAAGATTTCTCAGCAGCCGAAGATGAACATTCATGATGAAATGAGGAAAGAACTAGGAAGAGCTCGGTAGAAGACAATGAGCAAAGTGCGATTTTAGAAGAGGTGACTGATCAGCTCACTTATTCTGACTTATGCATTATCTTCGAGCACATAGTTCTCCCAGTCCTGTGCTATGAAGAGGAAACTAGTGCTGATACCTCAGTGTTATTGAAAAAGGATGAGAAGAACAATACATAGCTCAGCCGAGCGACAATTTCTTAAGATGAACAGGCATATTCGGCACAAATCCGATTTTCGATCATAGGAAATTATTCCGTCTTCTGGAGCCGGTAGAATACGTTTTAAAAAATAAACATCAGTGGACCGGCCAAATTATGAGAGAAGAGCATGACAACTGAACGGAACGAAACCAACAGCGGACCCACATCTCCTGAGAATTTAAACGATTTCGGAGCAGACCACTAAGAAGATGGGGCGATGTGTTCGTCACACGCATAAACGAGCCATATTCATATCAACAACATGGATGACGCTTGCATGCCAACCAAACGAAGGAAAGAAATGAAGAGAGACCATCTATGTATTTATGAAGGTAAGCAACAAGCAGTCTGATAGTTCATTATCATTATTGCAGTATATGGTGACGGATAGTGGAGTGGCAATGTCGCCGTTCACCACGACCACTGTACTCGTTCGACTCCGTTCTAGTCTCACCAAGCCTCTCATCCATCCAAGGCAAAAAAATAGTACCAGACTTGTTTGAAAACAACTTACGCTCTGAAATCCGACTAAAAGAGCTTTATTCAGGTTATCCGAGAAATACAGATAGCACTTACTCCACCAGCATTCAAAGGAATTCATGAAAACGAAGAGAATCGTTAAGCAACAACAGAATCCACAAGCGAAAAGTTTGAAGGCTGGAGTGGATAGTGGATGCACGGAAACAAATCGAGTGAAAGAAGTACTGAGATACGCACAGCAGAAGTGGATAAAGTCGTGTAGAAAAAGTATTGCAAGTGTAGTTAAATTCGTTCACAAAAACATGAAATAACTGAAAGAAAAAGAATAAAATTACTAATAAGAAAAGATTAAAAAGAAAAGATAGCGGAAACCTCTGTGATACTATTCTGCTGAACAAAATAGTTTCGGCGACAGGGAAGAACTGAGCTAAGGAAACGAACTTGATGCTGTTGACGATCTGCATGGCAGAACTCTTCGACGATTTGATATTGGAGAGCATGAGTCGTGCGTTCGCTATCGGACAAGCATCCAACGACTGTCGTTGACTTTCCGACAACCTGCAATGAAGAAATCCTTGCAAACCACTTTTGGTAAGGAACAACGAGGAACAGTCAACCAATTTAATAAACGAAGTTTAGACAGAATAAACAAGACTTTTCAAGAGCTCTTTCTAGATCTTTTCTATTTGTTTGAAATCAAGGCAATATGTGAAAAATTCAAGCGGATAACTCTTATTAGGACGCCCGTTAAGCCGTTGATGAGTGTGCCATTCCAAAGAGCCCGACAAAGGTCTGTTTTCACTTACAACCGAAAGTCTGAAGACAGTGGAAAACACACGAAGAAGGTTCCATCGTTAAATAATTGCTTATAGAGAAAGCGAATCATTTTAAAATGGCCTAATGAAATTAGAGCACAGGTATCAAGCGCATTGGCGGTGGTTTTGTTAGAGAGAAGTCATTTGCTAAGAATTTATCTCTGATGACTATAACGATGGGTGTTACGCAGTGGTTACAGGTGTCTGCTACACAGACATTTACTCATTCCAGCGCTAGGAGCAAAGAAACTCTTAGGTCCATCTGAAATCGACACGCCTGTAACAGAGCTATCTGGCAGGCACCTTCATCAATCACTGACTTGATGAACGCTTTCGTAAATCATGGCATGTGTTCAATCGTCTCAACGGTGTTTAATGAGGTCGAACATATAGCTTATCCTTCAGGGATTGTTCAAAGCTGAGCGCCTCATCTTTTCATACTTTTTGCAACAACATTACTATCTTGATGAATCATCACCTCATCATGGTAGGGAAGTATTCCTGCCGATCAAACTTCGGACTACAATGGAGACTCTCATGTCGGTATCATGAGAAGGAATTTGTCACTGGCAAAACGCACGCTCGGTTAAGAGCTAACCATCAATGTAAACTCCATTGTACTCCTTCATTCAACAATTTCATGTTGGAAGGAGAGTACCATATTCTGGTCTATAACGTCTATAACTCACTGTGGTAGGGACTACGATATGTCTTAGCTTGCTCTTTTCAGGACACCATGAATCTCTGCTCGATCAATGACGATGCATTTATTTCATAACTGCACGTAGATCATTCATGTATCTACCATAGGAGTATTCGTAACATCACATTACAACACTGTTGCTACATCATACCATTACCAGCCTGCAGCTCGAGAATCTGCAGATTACTCCTTCCATTGATATGATGAAGGCCGGTCGAGTGTGATTTTCATTGTAAACATCAGACAACCGTATAAAGTTTTTCTGAGGTCTTCACCACATGCATGATGCGACCAAATGTCGACCAAAATCGAGTACGATGTAATAAACCGAATTCACATCTAAACCAGATCATCTTTATGGATAACGGTTGGTAGACAACGAAACGAATGCAAGAGGTGCTAGGACCAGCGCGATATACGAAAGCGATCATCTAAATATCTAGGTACATTGAAGCAAACTTTTTAATATTCAAAAAGAAGTGACGCGAAGCATTTTGAGTGAATTTAATAGTAATAAAATCTAATGCAGCAATAATAACCCATTTCCCAACAGCCCAAAAACGCCACAGAATTATTTACTTCGAGTATGTCGCTTAGGGTTGAAATGCCGTTCAGAAAACTATTAGTGGATCTTCAAGCAGTTCACGAATGCTAGACATCTACAAAGTCCTTGCAAATACCTACCGTATTCCTTGTCTCTCAATTTCGCTCATTATCACCACGTAGACATTCTCCGGGCCCTGTAAAGACTTGACAGTTCCATCACCTGCAAAGGAAATGTTTGGAACAGAAAGTCAAACATCATACTGGTATTGAATAGCTGACTACTATAGACATTAGGCAGATATAGCGCCTACCTACAAAAAGCCTTAATTCGTATGATGTATGTGATAAGCCAAGATCAGCAGCCGTTTCGACTACCAATTCACCGCTTTTCTTGCCGTTATCGACGCGGCGACGAATAACCTGGGAATCGTGTTCAGGTCATTCGACAAAAAATTTTATAAAATGAACAACGAAAAGAAGCATGACATCGGATTGCAGGAATATAAGCAGAAACAAAGATGGCTATGCCTTGATTCTTGTAGAAAGTTGTCCATATCTTTAGATCAGCACGGAACGCGAAGCTAATAGAAAGTCGAAGGTGTTCTACACTCAACAAGATGCGTATCTATTCCAATGCATACGGTGTGAAAGTAGCGAAAGTGCTCAAATTCTAACTTTTAGATTTCAGGTCACCCTGAATATTGTCATTGTAAACACCGATGAATAGGATCTACAGATCCTCACCAATTAGGTGCAAGTCTATTCAAATACCAAGATGCAATTCTCATTCTCCTAAGCTTATAGAACAAGTCTTTTAAATGCTCTTCTTACGTCAAGAGTGGCATTTCAAATATGAAAGCAAAAGAACAATCCGGATTTCGTCCAGAGGGGTACAATATTGTTTTCCAGTGTATCGTTGGGCGTCTCTCAGACTGCTGTGCTTAAGCGAAAAATTTCAGTTTTTTTAAAAGTTCCATTCTGAATAGGCTTAAAATTGAGAAAATGTGATATAAAAATTCTATATTCTCCTGCGGTGATAAATTAGAGCTTCTATAAGCCCATGAAGTTCTCAGCTCCTCCATTAAAGAACTTATCGCATGTTGTGGAAAAACCTGTTTCGTCGTGAATGAGCTAGCATGGGCAACTATTTTGAATGGGTATCCATCATCGTTCTTAAAGATGAAACACAGCCTTTGAATAAAGAAAAAGAATCGGTTCTGGAAAAATTCCAAAACACTGTGAATAACTAATCCTTTAAAAAAACACCTTAGAGGGTACACTGTACCTGCTTCCTGCCTCGAACGTTGATGTCCATCGTTATTGTAGTGGAGAGAGGTCGTAAACATTGTTGCACACAATAGGAGAACATCTCAAACCATTCTTCCTTCTCAGTACGGCTTCTGTTTAAAAATACAAGTAAAAGATTAACTGTGAAAATATAATGCACAGCTTTTTATTTACTACTCATTTTCTTACAGCAAGGTATTATGTGAAATACAGCCACAATGCTGAGATATTTGCAAAACTTGGAGCCCAGCCCAGATTCGAACCGACGATTGACATTTCCAGGAGCTTATGATGTTACCAACTGTACTTTTGGGGCCCTAAGAAAGGGCAATTCTTGCGAACTTCCCCTTTTTAGCTGGAGCAAGGTTGGTATCGGTTGTCGTTGTTGCTGCGGTTCGATGTCCAACGTTTCGGTGATTTCGCCTTCCTCAGAGCCGTTTCGTTAAGTGAGGGACCACCCGTGTACTATTCACATGGGACAACCAATGAACGCGTCAATTCATATTCGTGGTGCTTGGAATCCACGTAGTCTTTCGAATCCAATGCATTGTAATGGTTTCGCCATTTCACGTGAACAACACACGAGTGATCCCTCACCTAACAAACAAAACGGCTTTGAAGAAGGCCAAATCGTCCAAACGTCAGCCATCGAACCGCGGCATCAGCAACAACTGATACTAATCTGGTGCCCAAAGGCAATGGTGCCTCTTGCTGCAACACTTTTGTTAGGGTATGCGGCACCTTTGGCTGCCTCGACAGTTATAAGTTGTCCAGAGACCGTGAGATTCGAATAGTTATATTCGAAAAGATTTCTCTGTTCCCATGGACGTGTCTGACCATTCCACCACTGCATTCCAATTCACAGCAAAGCAAAAGGCTTTCGACGTTGATCAATTCCCTAGGGAGGAGCGTATGACTCTGGATATTTGGACTACAGAATGTTCTTATGGGGCCTATAAATGAGCAGAGTCAGTGTTTCGCAATTCTCCCGGACATGAGATGCCAGTTTGTTCACTAAAGTTAAACAAGTAGTTGAAGTTGAAGGCGAAATAATGCGGTTCGGTTCACATAATGGAGCAAGCATTGTATGACTAACCTGAAATGCACGAGGTAGTTGCAAAATGGCCATCCAATAATGAACGAGTCAGCCGAATTCGACGATGCCACCCAGACACGACTCAATCGTAGCTTCTCCTTGAGTTTGAAACAACACACACCTCTGGAAACTTTAAAATTAGACAAGAAAGAGGAATCGCAGCTAAAGGTCCGATTCTATAAGCTAAATAAACTAGGGTAAATGAGATTTACACATTCTTAACTGCTACCAGATGTAATCATCAATACTGGCCGAATGTTGGAACGATTGATTGTGGTTATAAGGTTTGCGAACTCACAGAGCCCTCTACGTTTTCCGTTAGCATTCGTTTCGTGGGTAAAGGCACCTTGCCTATCAGAAACTACTCAAGTAATTCTTCGTATTTTTGTTGAGCAAACGCGAGGTGTTATTATTCTTTATTCACAAATGAGCTGACGTTTCGGCG
>UYYA01001351.1:0-15541 GCA_900624975.1 Angiostrongylus costaricensis
ATGCATCGAGTCAGTGCTACTATCCTCCCAGACAAGTCTGGTACCAATCTGCCGACCCCGGAGGGATGGAAGGCTTGGTGAACCTGAGTTGTGGGATCGATCCGCGAATTGCAGGGCGCCTTTAACCTCTGCGCTACACACTTCCCTGAACTACCCTTACCTTAATTAAATTTGGAAATCTGGTACTTAAACGTTGCTGTTCTCTCTTCTTTTGCTACTACAAACATTCTGCACAAAGAAGAAGAAGGTTTGGTGTCGTGTCAAAGTTGCGTACATAAGTAGGATTGATTACGCAGAATGAACGAATTATGCAGCTGGTTTCGCATAACAGGTTCACAAGTAGCTGACGAGTAGTTAGGCAGCTCCATTAGAAAGCATGGTAAAAGAAAAATTGTACCAACTATCACTGCAGTTCAGAAAGAAAGATGGCACAACAGTCACAGAGAAAAAAGAATGCGAAACGATGTAACTAGTCAGCTAGGAATTGGTGTGAAGCCCATATAATCGGTGAAGATGCGTTACTCATGTATTCAGGCTTTCTTTCCCAGAGAACTGCCTATCGGAAGGCCAGTAAGGTGAATAATGTTAAACAACTTCTTTAAATATGAGAAAAATTGTAGCGAAAACAGTTAGCGCTAGTTAACTACAGCATTTATTTTTTAAATGAAAAGACAAGCACAATGGGAACTCCTGCAAACATCTTTTATTTAATCATGGTTATGTATGTTTGGAAAACTAATCATCACAGATCTGAGCAAAGTACAGGCAAGAATTATAGTAAGAAATAAAGGAACTTTATCCCAATAAGTGTCCTGCTACAGCGTGGAGATCAAGGAGAAATTGGCTGAGATCATCTTCAGCAAGATCCTGAAAATGAAGGCGATAAACGAAGTGGTATGAATTCATACGGTGTAGTCCTTTCACAATGAAATCTATGGTTTTTAAAAATGTCATCTGTTTGTGTACAAACCTCATAAATTTTTAAGTCGTCATCGGCTAATACAGGAAGTAGTTTCAGTATAATGTCCATATCCCCGTACATTTCCACACTGCGTAAAAACCTGTTCAAGATGCTAGCATAAAATCGCTCTCTTAATGTTTCCAACTGTTCTGTACGTCCCCAGTCCTAAAAAAACTTAAGATCCCTCAGAAACATCTTTAAAAATATAATTTCATTTAATTTTGGTGTAATGTAACAATTTAATACCTTGCTGTATCGATAAACCAACACGAGGTTATTAAAGAAATCCTTAATTGTGGCTAAGGCGCAGAACCGTTAGCCACATTTCTGTAGCGAGCTCGTTCTACCTTATCGATATAACGAGACTGATCACTCTCCAAGTACTTTTCTCCAAAAAAGTTAATTGTTAAGGAAAAAGCGTGGTCACCAACCTCATTCGTAATTGACCTCCAACCAGGATGTTGTAGAAGTGCTACCACTGCATCAAACGTTCTCTGAGAAGCAGAACTTTCGAAACACAAAAGATAAAAATAAATAATTAATAACTCACTTCCTTGCATGCGCCTAGTGTAATCTTAGAGTGTTCGTAACGTGACTGGCTGCGCTCCGCTAAGGCAGTACGTCGCGAAAGGTCGACAAGGTCTCCTTGCCGCGAGTACAGATGCTCTTCATGTTCATCTTCGGCTTTTTGTCGTGCTGCATCGTATGCCTTGGCACATTCGACGGCAAATGTCGTACAGTGAGCTACGGCAGACTAGAAAGAAATTTTAAACGCATTACTCTGCCACAGGACAACGAATAAGTATAGCTGTCATTCAATGAAAGTGTTGAGTAAACGTTTAGATACCAACGGGTATAGCAATGTTATTGCAGGTTTACTTTTAAGAAAGAAAAATAGCTCTTCTTTATCAATTAGTTTGAATCTAAAGTGGTTTTTCTAATGAAAAGAATTTAAAATTAACCACAGAAGGTTTCCACGTTCCCAGAAATGCGACGGTAATTGTTATCTTCAGATCTGGAGCACAGTTTAAAATCTATTCCAGAACATCACACTTTAATAAGTTGTTTACAGCTTACCTTCAACACCGAATTCTTAATTACTACTTTGACAGATAGATGAGTGTAAATGGCCTAAAAACAACTAACATAAACAACCTCCTAACGGTCTACCGCCTCACTGTGGCTAGGAGGTGAGCGTGGGTGGTTGCGATGTACAACGGGGCGATTCACCCCCACCCCCGCAGAGTCTCCCTAGCTGAGGAGCCCGGTGTTTCCATTAGGAAACCCAGAAGAGTAAACCAATACTGAGATCTACCACCGTCCTGATATCAAACTAGTCACATGTGGCAAATCCCCCTCTGATCCGCAAAAACAGCGACTGCCTGTGGTGGTGACAACTTGGTACAGATTTTGGCTAGGCTGATCTCAGGACCCTCGAGAACCATGATGGTTAAACCACTGAAACTCCGGAGAAATGGATATTGTGTTGGGACTCGCACAGCCAGTGAGGATGGGCCATCGACACATTCACGTAATTAATATGAATGAATCCCTATGAAAAACATGAGCAAAAGGACCAGAATCAACCCAAGCGGAATTATTTGACACAAGAGTCATATAACGTAATCGCTTTTTTACTTGGGGGACTTTCAATCAAATGGGCAACAACTGAATGACTAATACACTTGTGTTGGTCGATGTAAATAAGCAAATATACTCGCTTAATGTACGACGTAACAGTATTCGTGGAATGGGATAACGGATGACGCCAATCGATTGTCATGCAAATTTGTGACTCAACATCTTTACCAAGAAATCTTTCCCAGAAAAGAAGTCATTCTAGAAAAGCTCATTTAAATTCACGAGCGAGATTTTGCAGCTTCGTTGAATAGAAAATATGTGATAGTTACATTGAAGAATTTCCAAGGAGCTTGATTTATCCCAGAGCGAAATAAAAGTTTGCAGAAAAGCAAATAAACTAACCAAATAAAGACGATGATTGTTGAACTCATCGATAACGAGTTCTGCAGCCTTTTCCACTTGAGATTCTTCCGTATGCTCCATGTTTCTGACTAATCTGGCAAAGCGGTCTACTATTTGAAGACGCTCACAAGCGTTAATCACGGTATTAGCCTCAGTTTCCATGTCCCGTACTAAATGAGAACACAATACGAAAACGTTAGGATTCTTAAGGAAGCAACATACACAGATAATAACGCATGACAGCATTGGCCTCAGTAACGGCGTGTAGGAGTTTCTTATCACTGCAAGCGAATATCCAATCCAAGCGATCAATATGGTCGACTTCCTCCTGAGCAATTGATTTAAGATATATATGTAACCTAAAGACGACAACAAGTTTAAATAAAACATACCAACATACGAAATCGGCCAAACTCGACAGCGATACTCTCACCGTCTAATCCTGCTTCCTTTAGTGCTTCAATAAATGTGTAACGATCGCCGGCCGTTTTTACATCTAAAAGCAAGTAAATAGTAATAGAAACAAACAACTGCAAAAAAGAACAGTGAAGCCAAATTAGGAGGATAACCATAAACCACTAATCACTAAGTAATTTAGAAAGCACCAACAGATTAGTCATTCTTCTCGAGGGTGTCGAAATTGAACAGTGAACTAGGTCAGCACGATAGACAAAATGCTCCAAGTTTTTGTTCATTTTCGTGAGAAAACCTAGTAGCCGGTCGGTGGTCTTGCTGCTTCCGTGAAAAGACAAGGCAAAGTAATTGGGCTTCGGTTAAATATGGAAAAGGAAAAGATGTACTCGAACTGTCGAGAAAATACGTCATAAAAGTTTCTGCATAAGTACTGAAATGCGAACCAAACAACTTAAGCAAGATGTCCAAAACTTGTCAATGTGTTCACTAGCCAATAATGTCTAAAAGACGAGATTAAAGGCACATAACCCACCTGACATCACATTCCTAATTAGTTGCAGTGCTTCTTGTTTCGATAAAATAGCTGCATAAAACGGTATGTGACTAAATAGCTGCTTCTCTCGCAGGACATCAACCATGTTTCCGATAATATTCTTTAAATGATCTTCCTGAAAAAATAGACACACCTGCATATTATTCATATTTTATAAATTGATCTTCTGCAGCTGATGTGAGAACGCGCAAAACTCTTGAGGCGCCTTGGATAAATTTCAAAAAACCAAAGACGAACCGGAAAGACGAATGCCTCACTATCAAACGTGACCTGGCGCCCTATTTCAAAATGAAATTTTGACCCCTGGGTGTGCTTCGCTCGCGACCCCACGTGAACAATGCGTCGGCCAGTCCCAGTCGTAACATCACGGTGCGTAGCCCTTCTGTTCGATGTGGCGTCTATTTAAAAGTTCGATCTTCATTAATACTTCAGCCTTTTTTTCCACCGAATAATTAAAGTATTCTTATATAAAATACGTCCAAGTTCTGAGGAAGGCGAAATCGCCGGAACGTCAGCCATCGACCAACAACAACAACAACAACAACGGCAACGAAGACCTATACCAACTTCGCACCAGCTAAAGATCAGTTTATAAGATCATATAAACAAATACACTAACTATCTATGCCGAGGTTTACAGAAAGTCGGTCTTTTGAGTTACACGTTAGACCTGCACACTTGAACGGCCCGTCCTCACTGATTGTCCGGGCCCCAGCACAATCACCATTTTTCGGAGCTTTGCTGGTTAAGCCGTTGTGGTTCTCTGGAATCCGGAGGTCAGCCTGGTCAAAGTCTGCTCCAGGTCTTCACCACCACAAGCAGTCGCTGTCCTTGTGGATCAGGAGATTGCCACCATGCCACTAGTCTGATACCAGGACGGTGGTGGACCCCGGTATTCATTTACCCTTAGCTGGGATTCCTAATGGAAACGCCCGGCATCTTCTCACGATGGGAAGCCGTGCTGAGGGTATGAATCCCCTCACTGTACATCGCGACCCGATACGTAGGAACACCTCCCAGCCACGATAAGGTGGTAAAACGTTGTGAGGAGCTAATAATAACCGCTTAAGTAAAAAATGATAAAATCTTCTGAAACGATTCAGAATAATCATGGTTTTGTGGGATGTACATAAAACAGTTCCTTACATTTCTTGGTAGACTTCACAATATTCCAGACAAAACACAACACATTTTTCAAACTGTTCATCCGTTTGAAAATACATAACTAACCTTAAAGCTATGCTTCATGACATGACATGCACTCGTGACGAGGCCGAAAAAACGATATAGTGATCGAGAGCGGATATCACTTCCTACTTCAACCTTTCTACTAAAGTCGTCCATCCATTTTATAGCTTCGTCCCATGCTCCGCGCACCATGAAGCTCATAAGCGTATGGTACGGCGAAGTATCCGCCTGTAATGAAGGAATGGCCATGATGCAGTGAAAATCTCGAGAACAGATATCTGATAGTAGCATACCGTGAGAATAGCTTCAAAAATACCTCCTGCAGTCGTAGGAGTGAACACTGGATGTTTCAATGCGAGAGATAAGTTCAGTCTAAACACAAATCATTTCACAACAATGATATCAGTAACTGAGCCCTTTTTTCCTTTCCATCAATCACCTTTCTCAATCTCTATCGTTAGAATACTCAATGGCCTAACAAACAATCGTACTTCATCACAAAGTAGAACTTGAAAGTGAACCTGGCTTGGACAGAAGCATTCACGTAGCACCAAAGACGATCTTCAAAATTGTTTGCAAGTGGAAGAAGAAATTTGAAGTCGCCTACAAGGGCCGCGAAAAACATTCGAATACCCATAGTATACTTCGTCTAAAGAAGAATTAAATTACGTGGACAGAAAGTACTGATAAAACACATCTTGTCAATCAACATCACAGAGATGAAGTAGTAATCCTTCTACCACCTAGTTTGCCAAGGCAATGAATGCAAATTGGTGCGAATTGAGTTTCACATAACACACCATTATGTGCCTTATAAAACAGTAATTACATCATTACAAGTCGATTAAGGCTGTCTCGTACTGCAGGAAGACCACCGATCCGATGGTCAGCGTTCTTAACGAAAAGCCTAGAAGAAATATATGATGCTCGATGAGTCCCTAGAGCGAGCAGAACCCACTGGGTTACTCTTGCATGCGACAGAGAAAACGGAAGATTTATTGGTGCTCGCCGGAGTCACTGGACAATCAACGGGACACAGGTGATAAAAGTGTGACAGTTCGTCTTTAAATGTTTCTGTATCCAAAAGAACCACGGAAAAAAAAAACGTCAGAAGCTATGATGGTCACAAAGGTCGCACTATGGTACGAAGGTTTCCTTGCTTGGATGAGACCTCATATTAAGGGAACCTCGGAAGCGCGACTGTTTTCTAACAGACCACAACACTTTATTTTTGGCGCCCAGAACTTCGATTATAGATGTAGCTTACAGTAAAACGCTCCGATTTACCAGGTCAGGTGGTGAAATGAAGTTTTCAAAAAAAAAAGGACGCAGCAGAACTTCCATGGAGATAAAACGAAACTCTTTTCAATAATTAGAACAAGTCCAATTTCGTTCATTAAAATGCTGAAAACTACTTTCTGAATTAAGCAAAATTAACCCTGAAGGACAAACCTCGTTAACCATTTTCGTCATTATCTGGAAAGAGAGTTCTCTAAAACGGAAAGGTAGTCGTTCACGCTTGTTCAGATGAGCAGGTAGGAGGGTTCGATCAACAAGAAGTCGCTGTGTGTAAATCGGTAGTCGCATCCATGGCACACATAAATCGCCAGAAAGTTCTATAGCCTTAAGAATGTATATTTCGTCCTCGTTGGGAATCCACATAGGAACCCTACTATTCACTTTGCTAATCAGTGTTGATTATAATGCTTTTCAGCAGTTTCTCAACCAGTTTCTATCAGTTCCTGTACTTATCAAAACAAATGTGCTTCAAAAGAAGCAATGTTTCAATCACTATAGAATATTTATTTAGAAAAGCAAGGAACGCAAGTGTTAAAATTGAAAAGGCTGGAAAATTGTGCACTAAGCTTAAAAATCCCAGCAAACTAATACCTCATCAAATCGACCACATCTTAAGAGACTAAACAGGAGACGCATGAATTTGTCGAAGACCGGATCTGCAGCGCTAAGAATCGAATCCGGATCAACAGCAATTTCCCTTGCACTCTTAATCGTCTTCATACTCGATCTAAAGCAAGAAACAATTCCCAACGCAGTGTCAATCTCGAATGGCAACGTTCCAATGGTTTATATACTATTATTCTTTTAGTCTCTAACAGGACGTATGCAACTCAGTGGTAGCAAGCGCCCTGCAACACACGTCAAATCGGTCCCCGCACCCCAGGCTCACCAAGCCCTCCGTCTCTCCGGTGTCGGCAAATTGGTATCAGACCTGCCTGGGAGGATAGCAGCACTGGCTCGATACATCGGTAGACCAACGCGAGTCATCGTAAAGGCCTGATATGCGTTGAATCACCTCCAGCGGTGCTTAACGAAGTTGAATGCATGGCGCATCCCTCAGGGATTAACGCCGAGAGCTTTATCTTTTATCCTTTTTATCCTGAATCTCTAATCAGCACTGTCAACGCTTGAAGAAGATATGGCAGTACTGAAAGATCGCAGGCAGATGCAGTAAACTTACAAATAAAGAAACATTGAGTTGAAATTCCTCTTCCGTAAACACACGGATGCACTGAATATTTAAAGACTAGGTAAACACCTTCACCTCAAAGAACCGGAAAACTCTCCGATATCGTTCAGCTGATGTGCGAGATCGGAAAATCCACTCGATTCATTTGCACCGTCGATACACCACCGCCACAACACCTGAACGAGGTCTGTTTGAAGGCCGTAGGATTAAACCACTCTGAAAACTTACATAGATGATGCGAAACTCCTGATTCTCAGCAATCAAAGAACCCAAGAAGGAGTCATCCTGTAGAAAAAAAAGTGAAGAATTCAAATCACAAACGTATTAGATGAAAAACGATCGTCACAAGAAGATCCCACTTTGCTGCTATCGTAGTCTTTCTCGAAACAATTCCGCATGACACAAGCAGCTAAGCAGCGATAAGCACCGCGCGCATGACGCAGCTCTTCCGGAAGAACTTGAGGACCGAGATATTGCAAAGCTTTGTGATAGTCATGAAATATCTAAAAATAAGCAAAGTTAAAGTCTATTTCTTGTTGTTACGTGCTGTTTTTCTAGTCATCAATACACTATAGCTGGAATGAGAAAGGTCAGCCCACATACAACTTGTTAGTCTTTCTTGTCAACCCTGAATGGATTTCACAGCCAGCATTGGGATCCACAAAGCGTACACAGGTAGTGGATAAGGGTAGTTCGAGTAAGTCAAAACAAACCTCGGAATTATAGCCTAATAGAAGTTATTCCTTTATGACTTAAACCTATTTTTGCAGAAATCGTATACAATCGACTAGTTATCAACCAAATTCTAAAGCGTATTTCCAGGAAACGTTAAATAGCAAGTCTCTGAGGAAATCCAATATTGATGTTCCAGATACAATTACTCCGGATAAATCAACTGGATAGCGTAAAACCTACCTTTGCAAGGTTGGACCAAAGGTCGGACTCAACTTCTCCTCTGTTTGCCTGAGTTAGGGCTGCATGAATATCATCATATACCGCTTTGTCAACTGTAAATTGTTCAATAGTTAACAGCCTTAGAAAGACTGAAAAAGAATTTTGTCCTCTATTGAGTACAACTTACGAAATTCATGGATACAGAGTTTCCAAAAGACCTAACCGGTAATTTGGAATGGTACTCAACAGTACAGGTCCACTCCATCCAACATAGCACGTTCTAGTTGTTTGGTCAGTTCATCAACAATTAACTGCTCATACTACCGGAATTCTTTAGAAAAGCCAAATTTCATAAACTAAGGAGAAGAAACAACCGTTTGGCAAAGAACACAACATATACGAGAGCAAACTTACGTTCAGCAAAGCTGCATCCATTCCCAATGTCAGCGTTCATCTTGTTGTTGCTCTTGTTGTTGTTGTTGTTACTGTTGTTGTTGTTGTTGCTGTTGTTGCCGTTGTTGTTGCAATTCTTGTCCAAATACCCTTAAGGTTTATATAAACCTGATTGTGGTGCTCTAAATGTTACAGAGAAAATCTGAATCGATTGACCGTAGTTGGTGAACAAAGAGAAAACCTGTTTGTGTGTTTGTATATGTAAATGCCAAATGTAAGTGTAAATGTAAATGTAAATGTGTATGTAAATATAAAGGTGACTGTACAACGAAAGCTTTCATGAAACAAGACGTAGTCTTATCAAACACATGAAACTATGGAAAACCGAACTGCACATTGGTCATTTCAATGTAGCATCAGCCATTTTCAACCTGGCTAGGTTGAAGAAGAACGGTTCGGGACCAACATTGAAGCAAGTGGGCTGGAACCATCAGCTTGCTGTATAACTTCTTGTAAGCGAGTAAAAGCTCGCTAAAGCTGGAACTAGATCATTACTAATCTGTGGTACACATGCACCTCAGTCTTGTCAACAGTGGATAATGAACCAAATCGACTTGGTGGAGCCGCATTAATTACATGGATATTTCCATGGCCCATCTTCACTAGTTGTGCGGCCCTCACCATAATCGCCATTTTCGGAGATTTGCTGGTTAAGCCATTATGGTTCCCTCGAGTCAAGAGGCCAGCCTGGCCAAAGTCTGCCCATCCCCCCGCCCTGAGCAGTCACCGCCCTGTGCGTCAGAAGGAAGTTTGCCATCATGCAACTAGTTTGATACCAGGACGGTGGTGGAGGTTTACTCTTAGCAGCGCTTCCTAATCGAAACGGCAGACTCCTTCTCAGCTTGGGAGACTCTGCTGGGGGATGGATCTCCCACTCTGTACATCGCAGTCCGACACCCAGGAACACCTCCCAGCCACGATGAGGCGGTAAGCGGTAAAGCGTTGAAAGGGAGTGACATTAGTCGCATTAAAAGAAATAAAAGTTAATACACTGTCCAATGCTGTCCATCGATCATTCCATACGTGTACATGTGTGGCATCGATTAGTTATGATCCAGTTACGGCCTTGGCGAGCTTTTACTTGTTTACAAATTCTACAGCAAATGAATAGTTCCAGTCCACTCGCTTCGATGTTGGTCTCGATCCATCTCTCTTCAAACTAATCAAACTAAGAATGAAGGTGTTTCACTACCTTATATATATATATATATATATATATGTGTATAGTTACATTTAAATGACCTATTATGGAACAATTAATTAATAAGCTGTAACGGGTTCATTGACTGGTAATATTGTGACCGTCGTTAGAAGTGTCAAGCCAACTGATGTAGATAAGCTGAGACCGAAATGTGTTCACAACTAGGTATCTGCCTTCGTTGATAGAATGCACAATTCTAGAATATTCCGACATCGATTCACTGAGTGATCTTGGGGATCTTGAGGTCCAACTAAAAATATAAGGATCTTGAGGTATGGATTAAGTGGATAAAGGCATGTCATCAATCAACGGAAAGCATGGTTCGGCACAACTGAAGCGGCACGCTAAGTACTTATACTGTACTGTGGATTAACGAGAATCCAAAGAGATAAAAAGTATTCTTCAAGAGGTTGGGAACTGTCAGTATAACACGAACAACTGTGGACCACCGACTTGGATCATCAGCTCTGTTGAAGACGAAACCGTCGAAATGTTAGCCGAATAAAGATTATTTATCAACCTCGGGTAAGTTTACCAAAGAAAGAATACGTATTGAACAGTCACACCGAGGTTAGAGGAAAGTCGGTTTTGAAATAACGTCTGTATAGTTGTTAACAGACTGTAAACGAAAGGCAACATCTTTGATTGCCAAAAGGCTCCAAACCAAAACGGAAAACAAAGAATATGGTAACATATTATCAGAAAATAGCCACAAGATAACGTGGGGTAATAGCATGAAGGGTAACACAACGAGGTAACAACGGGTTCCATCCGGGCCGTAGACACCTGCGATCCGGAGTTTTACAAATATCTCAGCATCGTTGTGATTGCATTATCAGAATAGTTTACGTCAACAAGTACGTAACTGCGAGATAAGGCAATACACAAGGTTGGTAGGTTTACAACCATCTAAAATCACAACTGTACTTCCTGTCTTTACGAAAAAAAACCCTAATTTCTTCAAACATTCAAATTAACTGATTTTCTCCGCCAAAATAAAAATTGCAATAAATCCATTCGAAGAATTTTTTGAACGAACGACGTAAAACTGCAGAAAGTGTGCAGCGTCGAAACCTTTGTTAGCCAGACACAGCCTAATCAAACGGGCCGAGATAGGTGCAGAACTATACGGTAGAAGGTTAGCTTCAAAGTTCCGTGATGTAAATAATTGTTAGAGGTCATGAAAATCGGCAAAGGTCCACTATCATCGACAAGGAACGTTTCGATATTTCAAACCCGCAATACGGACTTGGACTAAAACCATGGGCAAAAGCTTAGGTTGTAGACCAGGGCTTACTCTTAGGCAACGGGAATTTAGGCTCAGATTTGCTACATGTGATGCCCATATATGAGATTTCTCCCGATGTCGTTCATAAGTTATCTCTTTTAGCAGCTAAAAGGACCTATGATCGACTTTCTGTTAACCTCGGCATTGAATTACAAATATTGTTTGTCATCAACCATATGCGACTCTGATCAGCTGTTCCTTTCTTCCTCAGTGGAAGACACATAAAAAACGGTTAGTTTTTCGAGAAGCTGTTGATCGTGTGATCGCCATACGATTTCCGTCTTCCTGTCCGTGTTACTGAAGCGTCGCTCCCAACGGTTTACCACCTCATCGTGGCTGGAAGGTGTTCCTGGTGTCGGGCTGCGAAGTACAGCGGGTGGATTCGTCTCCCCAGCATGGCCTCCCAAGATGAAAAGGAGTCCGGTGTTTCCACTTCTACTTTCCACTATGAAGCCCAGCTAAAAGTAAGTCAATACCAATACCAGGTACCGCCACCGTCCTCGTATCAAACTAGTCGCATAGTGGCAAATCTCTCATCCACAAGGGCTGCGAATGCCTGTAGTGGTGACGATCTGGGACATACTTTGGCCAGGTTGACCTTGCGACTCCAGAGAAACACAGTGACTAAACCAGCAAAACTCTAAAAAAATGGAGATTATGCTGGGGCCCGCAGAACTAGCGAGGATGGGTCGTCCAAGTATCCAAGTAAGCAAGTGTTGATAGGTTCGGCGGAGTAAATTAGGTATCACTATACCCTTCCAGGCTCTGAAGAAGGCGATGCTGCCGAAACGTCAGCTGTATTGTGTTTTGTGTTGTATTGTGTTTTTGCACGGAAGTAAATGTATGTTGTATAACAACGTTGCGATTCCTAAAAGAGCTTCATCGGTTCATCGTTTATGCACGCACATGCGTAAGGAAGACAGTAGTTACAGAGCAGTAGTTAGAGGTGAACATACAAAGTAAACTGCAGAAGTTAACTGCAACGCACACGCGGTCATTGGTTCGACCGTTCACTTATCTGGGTACCCAATAAAAGGACAAAGGATAAAGCTCTCGGCATTCATCAACCCCTGAGGGATTCACCATGCATTCGACTTCATTAATTATCGTTGGAGGTGGTTGAATGCATATCTGGCCTTTACAATGACTCGCGGTGGCCTACCGATGTATCGAGCCAGTGCTGCTATCCCCACAGACGAGTCTGTTACCAATTTGCCGACCCCGGATGGATGGAAGGCTTGGTGGGCCATGGGCGCGGGGATCGATTGCACGTGCATGTTGCTGGGCGCCTCTGACCACTGCGCCACACACGCCCTTTGGGGTACCTAATATTTGATACTTGATACTTGAACGGCCCGTCATCACTAGTCGTGCGGGTCCCAGCATAATCACCATTTTTCGGAGATTTGCTGTCGAAGCCATTGTGGTTCCCTGGAATCCGGAGGGCAGTCTGGCCAAAGTTTGCCCCAGTTCGTCACAGGCAACCGCAGCTCTTATGGATCAGGGGAGATTTACCACCATACGACTTTGATACCAGGACGGTGGTGGATCCTGGTATTGCTCTTACTACTCTTAGCTAGGCTTCCTGATGGGAACGCCGGACTCTTTCTCAGATTGGGAGAGTCTGCCCCGTTCCAGGCTAACCAAGCACACCATCCGCCCTGAACCGGTGAATTGATTCAGACTTGCCTGGAAAATTTCGCTTTTACCTGAATAGGCCGGCGATTGTACGTATTTAAGGCTCGGAAGCTCTGTTCCTGAGTTGCCTTACGATTCCTGAGGATGATCAACTCGACGAGTATTCAGCAAGACCCATGAAGAGGACAGAATCCTCACCTCATGACTATCCCATAAGCAAATTCGATTGCTCTTGTGTATGTGATAACATTGGTTTTCTCGTGATGGATGAAGATTCGGCAGAAGCGAACGTTTCAACCGGTCTGCGTCCAGTGACAGTTCAACCTTCTACGAATGCCTTTGAAACAGCAAATTAACGAGTTAAGCTAGAATGATTGTAACTACTACGAAGAATCATATCGCACGGACAAATGGCTATGAGCAGTTGACTTGCATCATCATCATTTTGAAGAAGGAGAAAGCGCCGAAGCGTTAGCCCTATAAAACATTTATGATATCGTTGTGTAAACCGAACAATCTAAAACGATACAATCCTTCAAACGCAAGAAATTTAACTCGATATTGAATCACAGTAGAGGTCAAGAAGATCAAAAAACTTTCACATATGTTCTGAAGCATAGAGGTCTCTTATTTGGATATTTAATTCCGCAGAGTAATTAATGTTGCCACGGATCTCCCTCACATGAGGGATTTCGAGCCGGTTAGCCGCGAGGCTACGCAATGCTTCCACAAGAGACAGGTAGTGGGTTAATAGCGGACCAAAAGCGAGCTTCGCTTCTCTGAGACGTAGGTGGATCCAGGGGTTAGACTCCTTGTTTCTGCTGCTCTGATTTGGAACACCAATTTTGTATTTACGAAGGGCCGTGTTCATGAATACGCGTGT
This sequence comes from Angiostrongylus costaricensis, assembly GCA_900624975.1. NCBI lineage: Eukaryota > Metazoa > Nematoda > Chromadorea > Rhabditida > Metastrongylidae > Angiostrongylus > Angiostrongylus costaricensis. The sequence continues at coordinate 13,945 of UYYA01001351.1, forward strand.
GGGTGCGTTCTAGTTTATGCGGATTGTATTCCACGAGTTAATTCGGCCAAAACCCTGCAATCAAGTGACAGGGAAATATACGGTGGGTAGTTAGGAGTAGTGCATAATTGTCGGGCTGTGATGTAAAGCGCAGAGGATTCATTCCCACCTCCCTCCAACCTTTCCTCTCTCACCCCCACCAGTAGCTTAACGTGCTCTTACACGAAATGTTGTAAAAAGTGGGAAAATAGGATGCAGGTAAAAAATCTTTGCCTCTGCACTAGTCGCCTTCTGGTGTCATTTGTCCATGTTTATTTTTCATAAACCTTTTCACTACGTTTTAAGGAAAAGGAGAGCAAATGTATCCGTACTAGTCGCTAATGAACGATATACCCCAAACGTCTAACGCTGGCGACAACCCTCACAACGATACAAATGCTTTTTTCCAACAAATGTGACGTCAATGATGTTGAGATATTTGCGAAACTCCGGACTGCAGGTGTCTGCAGTGGGGAACGAACGCACTATTGTCCTTTCCGGAGAGTAACACGTTCACCACCACACCATGCGAGTCCTTCGCTTCGCCTGTCTCTCAGCTAGTTCTATCGATCTTTTGCCATCAGCAATCACTCGTCAGCGGGATTGATCTGGGGAGCCCGAATCGGCAATGAACCCAGTTAAGCTGAGGCTGCAGTTCGAATTGAAGTTCGAAAATCACAATTTTGGGCTCCCCAGATCAATCCCGCTAACAGGTGATTGCGGATGGCAAAAGATCGATAGAAGTAGCTGAGAGACAGGCGAAACGAAGGACTCGCATGGTGAGGTGGTGAACGCGTTACTCCCCGGAAAGGACAATAACGCGTTCGTTCCCCACTGCAGACACCTGCAGTCCGGAGTTTCGTAAATATCTCAGTATCATTGAAGTTATATCTCGCAATATATCCTGCCGTCCGTTGAAAAGAGTAGGCAGGAAATAATAAAGTTAAAAATTTGACGTCGTTCAGGAATAAGTGTTGGTGGTTCTAAAAGACTAGCATTACACTAAAACTATATCGTCTTTCAGCGCCACCGAAAAAAGATAGCACACCTCAGGTAAAAGTGTGAAAAATCACTGATGAATTCCCCAACACATTTGCATTGCAAAGTTATGCAATTAGCCGTAGTCACCACGGAAGGACTTCGAACACTGTTGAAGAAATGGAATAAGAACTAAATATTCGGTTACTCGTATATTAAAAAAAAATCAGCAAAAGCTCCATAACAATCCCGCTGCCGATTGACATCATTCAGCAGTTATGCTTCTATGAACATGAGAACTCCGTAAATAAGCGTTGGTATCGAATCTCTTGCTTTGTTAAGCCGCATTTGTAGCTGAAAGTAAGTTTCCTTGTTACGTTCTTTCTTTGTTGAGTCATTGCAACTTGCCACGGGATCTTGCTGAATCTCTTGATTTCACACAGTACGACGACACATAAGGCGCGTGTGGCGCAGTGGCGCCCTGCAACACACACGTGGAATCGATCACAACACCCATGGTCCACCAAGCCTTCCATCCCTCCGGGGTCGGCAGATTGGTACCAGACTTGTCTGGGAGGATAGTAGCACTGACTCGATGCAT
>UYYA01001352.1:0-15529 GCA_900624975.1 Angiostrongylus costaricensis
AGATGGGAAAGCTAAAATCCGTTTAAACACCCCTCTAGGTACGCATAGGGCACAAAAGCACAACGGCGATGATTTTGAAGTGAATGTGCGGATCCTAGCGCAGGAATCAAAAACATCAACGCGCAAAACTCTTGAGGCGTTTTGGATAAATTTCAAAAATCCAAAGATGAACCGGAAGGACGAATGCCTCACTGTCACACGTGACCTGGCGCCCTATTTCAAAATGATATTTTGACCCCGGGGCGTGTCTTGCTCGCGACTCCACGTGAACTACGTGTGGGCCAGTCCCGCACGTAACATCACGGTGAGTGGCCTTTCTGTTCAATATGGCGTCTATTTGAAAGTTTGATCTTCATTAATACCTTAACCTTCTTTTCCACCGAATAATAAAAAGTATTCTAACATAAAGTACGTCCAGGCTCTGAGGAAGGCGAAGTCGCCGAAACGTCAGCCATCGATCAATAACATCAAAAACAACGACAACGACAACGACAACGAAGATCTGTACCAACCTCACGTCAGCTTAAGAAGATCAGTTTATAAGATCTCATAAATAAACAATGAGATAATTTAGTGCAAAGCTCGAAAACGACTCCATCGCCTATCAAAACTGATGATTCTCTACCATCATTAGACAAGTGAGACTATTTTACATAGAGCGATTTGTTTTGTAAATATTTAAAGAGAAATTACTTGGATGCTTGGATCGCCCGTCTTCACTGGTTGCGCCGGCCCCAGGAAATTTTCCATTTGTTTCTCTCATCTGCATTCACCGTCCATGGTGGTGGTCTGCTTTGTACGTGACGAAGCCCTCGATGCCCAGTCCGCAATTCTGAAATCGTTGCTATCTGCGAATGTAGTGGTTGACGTTAGCCACGAACACGTCCGCCGATCGTTTGGGTGGTCTTCAAAGAGTACGCTTGCGTTCTTTTGGAGCCTACTCCAGTGTTCTTTTGATCCATCTTTCATCTCGACTTCTCGCTATGGGACTGGGCTATCTATGTCTCGCCACTGATGTTTATTCTCATGGATCCCGAAGACAGGATAGGTTCCGAAGATCTGAACTGTGCATTTCGGCTAGACATGTGAGTGCCGGTTAAATTTCAGACGACATCGTTCAGGTGCTATGTAGGCGTTGCAAGGAATGCTTGACGTGGTTGAACTATCAGCTCACCTCTCTGCTGCATAAAAGAGCGCTAGGAGAACTGTCGAATCGAAAAGGTGAGCGCGAAGTTTTGGCTCCGTTAGTTCGTCGTTGGTTTCATTGAGTGGCCTGAATGTGGTTTGTGCTGCTCTTCTTCTGCCTAATTCCTCCATTCTCTCGATGTTTATCCAGCATCCAAAGTACATGTACGAGGTGGTTTCTGTAATCATACAACAATCCAGTTCGATTTGTTCACCTTCGCACCATGGGTTCTTTTTGAGTTGGGTTTTCGTCCTATTTACGCGCAGTTCAATCTTTTTCCCCGCTTCGTTGATTTCATTGAGTATTATCTCTGCTTTATTAGGACTTTTCGAAAAGGTGACGATATTATCCGCGGGACGAAGATTTGATAGAAATTCTCTATCAGTGCGTATACCCTTCTCGACTCAATCGAGTGGCTTCATTGTCTACTGCGGCGCGCCAGTAAATTTCGGCGACACTGTGTCACTTTGTCAAATCCTTTTTCTTGTGGGTGTGGTGAGGAGTTAAAGAAAAAGCTGTAGATTTATGCTACAGTTTCGATAACAATCTACTATTGCTTGTGTATGAGATGGATCCACTCCTTGTTCGGCGTGCACCAATAGGATTGTAATCGTTTCGACACTACCGAACGCTTTTTGTAGTCGATAAAGGTTAGGACAAGGGCAGATGGTATTTCTGACAATCCTCTATGACCATTGATACGATTTCGATGTTTTCCATGCAGCGGAATCCTACTTCTTTAACTGGTTATGTCTCATGCAAACTCTTCAATATGTGCAGAAGGATATTCTTTGTGAATAGCTTGCTGAGTACAATCAACAAGAATATTAGACGGCAGTTACGTAGATTCCTTCGGTTCCCTTCTTGGGTATGGTGGGCGTGCGCGATTTCCTCCACTGTTTTGGGATTTTCTCTTTGTGAAGGCAAGATGTTATGTGGGTTCGAGAAATACGTGTTTTTTGTGGGCACCAGCTCTAGGGAAATCGGCGGTGATATTATTGCGTGCTAGAGCTGCTTTTCATGCTTTCTATCGCAACTTGAACTTCAGAGTAAAGGATGCCGGACAGTTTTTCACTAGTGAAGATTTTGGCATAGGAGACGGGATGTGGAGCAGACAAGATTGGCAGAGATCCTTTTCGTTATCAATTCCATATAATGGCGAGATGTAATGATGGTCCCATTCTCATTCATCAAGGTGGGTAATGGAACATTATAATCGCAGAGATCTCGACGGCACTTTGGGGTGGATCGTTTTTGAGTTGCTTCTAACAACTTTTTCTTCCTGTACCGATGTGAGCCCTTCTGCAAAGATATTCTACAATTGGCATTTATTATCATTTATTATCAACCGGGTTAGGTGTGTTGCAGTAGATTGCAGATATCGGGTCTCCGTTCATCTGCCACTCCTATGAAGAGAGGAATTCATTGAGAACATCTTCGTCACATACGATTTCTTTCGTTTTTCCTGGACGATGATAGGAGTACCTTTCCGGTTTGTGAGTGAAAGGATTCTTCGCGCGAAGAAGGTGGTGATCAGATTCAGTACAAAATCCAGGTATCACTTATGTGTCAAAAAGGCACCACTTTCTGTTCGTGGGAATATGATCGATCTCCGCAAGTCGTGCCGTTAGGAGATCTCTATATACATCGGCGATCGTCTCTCTTCTCGACAAATCAACTTCTGTGGAAAAGACATGTTGCGGACAGGAGTCCTACAAGACGGTTCCCACTCTCATTTCGTTCACCTTTTCCGAATTTCCCTATTGTGTATCGATTTCCGTTGACCGTTAATAATCTGGCGTTGAAGTCGTCAACAACGAATTTATGGAAGGACTTCTCGTTGTGAATTACTTTCTCCAGCTGGTTGTACAGCGTGTTTAGTTCACTCTTATTACATGTACAAGTTGCTGTGTAACAGTCGGTGGTAATGACTTTCTTTTGACACGCAATTTAACGACGAAGAATAGCCAAGCGCAGTGATAGGAATTCGTATGAGGTGACTAAATGGGAAGTGGATGGGCATACAACATATTGCCGGGATTGGATTATAAATGCGTCGTTTTCTTATTCAGCAATCGCGAGGTTGTTATACAGCATGCGTTTACTTCCATACAAAAACACACATTGAACACAAAAGTGTCTGACGTTTCGACAGTATCGCTTTCTTCAGAGTCTAGAAGAGTATATTGATGATAGACAACGCCTCCGAAATTTTGTAACGGAAATTTACTTCCTTGAATGACAAGGGCTTTATCATTTAATTGGTGTAAGACGGTTTTGTGCTTTTCGTTTCGTCCGTTGTGGGGCGATTACATGAAATTTTATGCTATCGGCGGCCTCAAGAATAGCATAAAGGCCGGCGTCTGAAGAAACTGTTCTGGCGCAATAAGTTCAGGGCATGAAGCAGTTTCCATGGAGTGCCGTGGCTGTGCTCGTTTTGGTCGTTTCCAATGACCTTCTGTTCAACCCGGAATTTAATCGCCTCTTACTGGTTGTGTCACTGCCCGACGTAGACAGCAGCGCCCAGTGTGCGGTTTATTGATGCAGAAATTTTGCATGTGTAGCCATTGTGATTCCATGAAGTTCTGGTGCAAACCTAGCTGAAACCTTCCTCAGGTTGTTACCATCCCAGGCAGTTTATAGATCAGAGATTGGATTGTCACCATGTGACTACTTTGATTTCAGGGAGCTGGTGATTTTTGGCATTTGTTTCCTTTTAGCCTGGTTTTCAGATGTAAACTTCACACTCCTTCTCAGCTTGGGAAGCCTTGCTGGAGGATGAAGCCCATGCTGTAGATCGCAACCCAATACACAGGAACACCTCCCAGCCACGATGAGGCGGTAAACCGTTGGGAGGATTTAAAAAGAACATTATCGAAAAGTGATTGGTTACTCCATGAACGGTTGTGTTGTCGCTCAGACATTTTCCTGCTCTACAATGGTTCGCCTTCCAACGGTTTACCGCCTCGCTCCATGGCTAGAGTACATTTCTGGGTGACGGCGCATAAATGTGCAGTGGAAGCTTCATCCATCCAGAAGGGTCTCTCAAGCCGAAAGGGAGACTGCCGCTTTCATCCGGAAATCCTGCTGAGAGTAAACCGATGCCAGGAATCACCGCCGCCCTGGTATCGAAGTAGTCGCATGATGGCAAATATCGCTCTTACCCACAAACTGCTTGTGGTGGTGACAACCTGAGGAAGGCTTTAGCTAGGTTGACACTGGGACTCCAGACAACCATTTATTTATTTATATTACCCGTGTTCGCATGATGGGAAGATAACAGTACTTGATTTATTCAACTTCTTGTCTTCTTTGTCCTTCAACCAAGAAGATCCTCGGATTTTGAGCTTCAGTTAAGCTCCTAGGTGAAAAAAGTGGTTTTTCATGAATGAAAAGTGGTTCTTCTTGAAATCCTGGGATACTTGTAGTATAGACCGTTCCCAGTTCCTGATCACGAGCATTCGCTGAACGTTTTGCACCGGACGAGCTCTTCCCGGAGAAGTCTGCTACAAATTTTTCCATCTAGCAGGAATAGGGTGCTCCATTGTCTAGGATGAACATGTAAGTCTTAATCTATCACTCATAAATTCCAACAAGGTGTGACCACGAAGCCGTTGGAAAATCCTAGAAAAGTAGTAGGGTCTAGCACTAACTTGATCCAATATTCCTTACCTAATGATTGTCGAACGATAGCTACTACATTTGAAAAGAAACGATACACTTCTTGATTGAAGCGGTTTCAGAATTCGATTCGACGACAACATTGTTGCTGTCATTGATCCTGAAAGGCCGTTAAAGCTTCCTAGAAAGTCTAGAAAAGAACGAAATGCATCTTCAAACGTTGAAAAATCCTTTCAAAAAGAGCGAAATAGAGGTGCGTATTCCATCTGTTCTTGAAATGAAGCGTTATAACTTTTGAAAAATTCGTGGCATTGCTATAATCTTTAGTAAAGAAAAATCCAGTGGGACATAAAGAATTTGGACAGTGGGCGTGGATAGTTACATAGTTTATTTTTAAAATAATAGCTGAATAGCATGAACACAAGGTTGTTCAATCAGCCGCAATCTCATCATAAATCGCATCGAATTTGAAGTTTCGTCCACTAGGATCTTCGTGAACACATGTGCAGGACGCATATGTGATTGGTGGTTTGTACCATGAGAACTGATATAGGTGAGCCCACTGGTTTAGTTGTTCAGTGAGAAGGAAGTATACTGTTATGCTTCGCTGTACTGTTGCAATGTGTTGTGCGAATTGTGTTGTGCTGTTACATCTTTAAACAGATGAGATCGTCTCGTCGTCAGAAAGCATTGTTACTGCAGAAACGTTTACGACTGTCACCGAAAAGGAAATCGTACCCGTCAGGTAGCTGTGGTTGGATTTCCTTCTATCTGAGTGCATTTCGCAGTTTGCTGCAGAAAGTGTTCCGAGAAATATGATGAAGCGAATAGAAAGATGGCTATGCCACATTTTCAGGAATTATTGTTAGCGCGGCCCTTAAAAAATACTCTAAAGATTCTGCAGTTTACATGAGTTGTTCGTGTTGAGTTCATGCCCAGATTTTTGCTTTATTTCTCTACAACGCGATAACAAATAGCGAAACCTGAAAGTGTTTAAAGACACATTACTCGTACGTTCGACATTTAAAAAATTAGTGAAGCGAAAGAAGAACGATGGTAGGTAAAAGAATACAGATGCCCGTTTGTTCGATTGGGAATGAGCCTCTTATGTAAACCTCAGTTTAATAAGCAAGGAATTCTAAGTATGACAATAGACGTCACTTTTTATTCACTACCTATGCTTTTTTAATGGCAGGATAGTACGAGAAATATAACCATGCCTCAGCGGTGGAGACCTAAAACGGTATTAGCCTTTTTGGAGGCTATCCGGTTCACCACCACACATTCGGATCCTTTTTTTCGCCTGTCTCTCAGCTCATGGTGACAGTGGAACAAAAATGTGATCGGCGCTACATGAGCGAGTACGGCTTTCGGTTTCAACCATACTTAAGGCCACTTAGTATTCACAAACTACCGTGGTTAGTCAAGTGATAGCGGGCTCGTATAGGAGAGGTGTCAGAGAATGTTCTCAGTCAACTTTATTGGAGTTCGTATATCCTAAGTGTTTATATTTTATCGTTATTGAAAGGAAACTTTTTACTATGCGATGGGCTCTCTAGAGATTAGAACTGTGCTACTACTCATGACATTTGTTGACGTAATAACTTCACGAAGTGAAATGCTTGTTAGTGAAAACGCTTTTCTTAAAAGTGGCAATTACTATGTCTCTGTAGACAGCAATTTAGCTGAACATCTTTTTTATCTATTCAAGTCATTTTACTTACGTGGGACTTGGATGGCCCGTCTTCACTGATTGTGCAGACCCCAGCATGATTCTCATTCCCCAGAGAATTGCTGGTTTCCTCGAGTCTTGAGGACAACGTGGCAATGGTCCCAGGTCGTCCTTCACCACCACAGGCAGTCGCCGACGTTCTGGATCAGAGCGTTATTTACCACCATGCGACCAGTTTGATACCATGGCAGTGGTGAATCCTGGTATTGCTTTACTCTTATCTGGGCTTCTTGGTGGAAACACCGGACTCGTTCTCAGCTCGGCAGACCTTAGGAATGAATCTCGCCGATGTACATCGCAGCCCGTCACCTACGTCTCAGCCACGTTGAGGTTATCAGCCGTTTGGAGGAAGTTGTTTTATACAAACAAAATCTATCGACGTGGTAACGGATCTCTTCGAGAAGATGGATATACATCGAAAATTCGTTGTGCTTATATGTCGATTGGTGTGTTTAGTTTTGTTTCATCACAAGGGTTTTGTTGGTTTACTGTTACTCGAAGCCTCAGGCAAGCAAAACCACGAATGACGAAACGAATGAGGCCTGCACATGTGTTCACGTAGAGGTAATAACGTGATTATTTTGCATACACGTTATGAAGAGTAAGGGGACACTAACAGCGGTGAGGTACCTTCTGAAACAGTGTAGGAGTAGTAAAAGGAAAAAAATTACGTTGTACATCGCTAGCTAATAAGAACCATAAGCAGGTAGAAACGTAACTGGGTGCTAGAACGTAATCGGCTGGCAAATCAATAACGCTCCCTAAATAGTATTCACCCACAATGTTGCACTTCAGAACGTTTCTGTTCTACGGAATTCCACGCAAGCCTTGAGCTTGCGGGTACCGCCTGGTATGAGCAAAGGACTTTTATAACATGGTAAAAGATCGGAAGGAATTCCAAGAAGAACAATGCATGCTTAGAACAGGAAACTTATGAGAACATGCAAAAGTAGAGAGCATTCACAGAGACTATCCTCCACACCAAAAGTGCTGAGAATATTTGATTTAATTTATCTCTTACATTTAAGAGGCAATTATAAGAAGAAATTCAAGAACAAAAGAAACGGAAGTGGAAAAAAAGAACCCGAACAAGAGGTGACGAGAGATTTTGGTGCTGGCAAAATTATTCTGTTATCCCGTTATTATACCAGTGTCATTTTAATCTTTTTTTTTAATAATACGTCGACCAGGGAAGGGGATTTGAATGAACGAGAGTTAGTAATTCACCACACTGGTTATGACGTCAGGAGTAAAATACTACTTGATTCTTGATAGTTGAATGGGGCGTCCTCACTGGTTGTGCGGCCCCAGCATAATTACCACCATGCGACCTTGACACCAGGGCAGTGGTGGATCCTGGTATTGGTTTACTCTTAGCCAGGCTTCCTGATGGAAACGCCGGACTCCTCAGCTTGGGAGACCCTACCGGGGAATGAATCTCCCTGTACAACGCAGTCCGACACCGAGAAACACTTCCTAGCCAGCATGAGGCGGTAAACGGTTAGGAGGGAAGTAAAATATTAGCAGTGATGAAAAAGAAGGCCAAAAAAAACCTCACAAAACCCATCATAATGGTCCCTGACGTAAGCGGTTCTTTGATCTGGCGCCAGTTAGTTGCGGCTTGCTTGATTGCTCGATTTTGATTTTAACAATGGCATGAGAATAATATAGTCCAGCACATCTAATTATTGATATAAAGCTAATATTTCGCTCGACATTGTTCCATCCCTAAGAGACGTCAGATGTATTTGACTTCATCGCTGCATCGTAGGTGTGACTGAATGGCCAATACAATGAACTGAATTTGCTTAACGATGTATCAAGTCGGTGTTTTTGATCCTCCAACAGAGGTCTGACGGTAATGTGCCGACATCGAAGTAATGAAAGGGTTGGTTAGCCTAGGATTCAGATTAGAACAAATGACGATATATGTTGCAGGGCGCTCCGAACCGCCGCCTAACATGCGCCGTCGTTAATCTAGGAGAGATTTATTGAACCTTTACTAGTAAAGTTGGTCACCAAAAACTATCTCTCGATTTCCAGTGGTGTCAATCGGTATATATACCAAACGAAGAAAATTGAATAAGCAACATTTCTTAATTAGATATCACATCAGATGATAGCTATCTGTCATTTCCACCGTACCTATAGGAGGGAGGTCCCAACCTAGCACAGATCTCCAGCCAACTCTTAGTTGCATTCTACCATGCGCCTTTATGCTTTTTACCTGTAAGAGGACGAAGCAGGAATGACTCACGTTCTACTTGAGACTGCTGAAAAAGCAACTAGTTATGAAAAGGAAAAATTTCATCTTCTGCCAACAATCGAATACTGGGCGGTGCCATTTGGAATGTCGTAGCACCTTTCAGGTGTCGTTTTTCTTGAAAAATATCCATAAAGTGAAAAATTCAGTCTGTGTATCGACGGTCGAATGTACTCCATAAATAAGACAGAGTCGCCATTGAAGAAACTTACCGAAATGGAACACAAGGAATTGGAATCTAGAGGTGATTTTCCTTCTCAAATCTTAACTGCGATAGTTGTAAAGATGTTTATTATTAATCATTTAAGCAACTACATCAATCGGATAATAATTAATTTTCATGACATGAAGCGGATTGGATGAAACTCTCAATTGATTAGTGCCATTCGATTTTAAGCATTTTTAATATTTGTGTGACGACAAAGGATAAAGATCTGGACATCGATCAATCCTTGAGGGGTGCACTTCACTAAGTATCGTTGGAGGAGACTGAATGTATATCTGACCTTTACAATGACTCGCTGTGGCCTACCGATCTATCGAGCCAGTGCTGCTATCTCTAAGACAAGTCTGCCACCAATTTGCAGACCCCAGATGATTGGAAAGCTTGGTGAGCCACGGGCGCGGGGATCGATCCCATGTATTTGTTGCAGGGCGCCTCCGAGCACTGGGCCTCGCTCGCCCCTACAGTTGACACGTAATACTGGTGATGTGACGATGTGGAATTTAGCTTATGTAGTAAAAAAAAATATTAAAAAGTCAGACGAAGATTTTCTTATCGATGGGCGGTTAGTATTTAGCTCGGCTTGTTTGATAGATGAACATCGTGTAAAAGCCGAAGATATACACCTACCATCAAAAAATCAGAGTTTTCGTCTAAAACGACGAAAATGCAGTGTGAATTGGAGAGAATTGTAGGATACTTGCTTCATTACTTTCTTGATAGCCATGTCATTCAGCTGGCAGAAGTCGTCATCAAATGAACTTCGATCGAATTGAGAGCACTCGTACATCTAAATCTGCTTCGCCACAGATGAAAAAGAATCGACTTCTGTCTTCACAGCCATGTCCAAAGGCTCCTTCCTTGCCTTCTTCCAGACCTCCTTCACAAGATGCTGCACTACCTACCTTTTATTGGTGGGTGATATTTCATCTGGGATGATTCTGACTATTCACAGTGTTCTATGCGTGCTATCATTTATGCCTATACGACACACCCGTTGACTAGTTTGCATATGTTGACACAACTACACGTAAAAATTATCGTCTATAAACATTTATAAGATTTACCTCTTTAGACCTCGTACAAGATTGAAATCTTCAGTTCTTAGCCAAGGATTTAAATTCCAGGAGTGACTCGAGGGTTTTGAAGAAGGAACAGACGAAGAGCACACCATCTAGTTGGGTTTGCAATAAATTAGTCATTCTGATTGGCTTAGCTAAGCGCTCAGTCTTCCTTTTCTTTACATCTCCATTTCCATTTTCGTTGTTTTATCTGTTTTGCACGTGGTTCACAACAATGCAATACTCTACCTATTGTAAGCCATTATGATTTCGGAATTGCTAGGCATTGCCGGTAGTGAATCCCACTCCGTGACTAGGTAGAAATCGTTACAGATTATGGTTTAAGTAGTCACAGCATAGTAATCCACTTAAGGCTGGGTGATTCTTTGAAATTCCTGACTGATTACGATGTTAGGGTTTCGTTAATGATACAATGTACTTTATTAGTACCACAAACGAGCTTCAATCGTATCGACAGCTGTCGAATGTCTAAAGCAACGTCACCAATTGATGAATCCAAAGGAGAGAAACGGTGAGTGAATGAGTAGTAAACCAAAACTAATACGCCCACTATAGGAAGGAATAAAAGAATAAATAAAGAGGAAGTGAAAAAGCGGTATGAAGAAGTAGACGGAAACGATAGTGATCATTTAGTGTTCTATTTGGAGGCCATTTTATGAATGTCGACGAAGCAGAAGATCTACTTCAACGTTTGTTGAAAGCCAATAAAGGTACACTACAACCAATGGATACTTGGGAATATTTGCAAAAGTAGCCCTATACTATATTTTGTTTGTAAATGGAGACGTTGAAAAGCTTTTCTTACCCTCAAGGACTCTTCCGTGGCTTTCTTGAAATGTTATGCTAAGATATATTCAATTTAGGTCAGCAAAGTCGGCATCTCAGCACAAACAAAATGGGCAATGAAATGCGTTTTTCCTCTCCACCTGCCTATTACACCAATGAAAAGTATAGTTTTCAAAAGACCGGCTTACTATAAACCTCGGCATAGATAGTTGGTATATTTATTTATATGATTTTATAAACTGATCTTCTTTAGCTGATGCGAGGTTGGTATAGGTCTTCGTCGTCGTTGTCGTTGTTGTTGGTGTTGTTGGTCGGATGGCTGACGTTTCGGAGATTTCGTCTTCCTCAGAGCCGTGATGCTACGAGTGGGATAGTACCCGTGCTATTATGGACTAGTAGTCGTGCTGTTATGGACTAGTAGTCGTGCTCTTACGGGCTAGCAGCCGTTCTGTTATGAATCCTACCGCTCTGAGGAAGGTGAAATCGCCGAAACGCCAGCCATCGACCAACAACAACAGGAACAACGACAACGATAACGAATACCTATACCAACCTCGCTTTAGCTAAGATCAGTTCATGAGATCATATAAATAAATATATGGTTTTTCAATTAATTATTATTGCGAAACCTTGTTTTTATTCCTCTTTGTATTCCCAACCATCAATCTCGTTGTTTTCTTGGGTTCACAAGTGAAGTAATCATGTTGGTGAAGCTTCTAATACAACGTGCAGTAGTGCTGCTTAGTCGTGATTGGCCAATTTCTGCAAAGGTGGCGAAATTTGAAACGGTAACTAATCGCGCTTTTTCTTTTCAAAAAGGGCTCGTGTGGCGCAGCACTCAGAGGTGTCCTGCAACACACTCGAGGAATCGATCCTCGCGCCTATGGCCCACCAAGCCTTCCATCCCTCCGGGGTCGGCAAATTGGTACCATACTTGTCTGGGCGGATAGCAGTACTGGCTCAACACATCGGTAGGCCACCGGGAATCATTGTAAAGGCCAGATGTGCATTCAATCACCTCCAAACGATGCTCAATGAAGTCGAATGCATGGCGCATACTTAGAGGGATTGATCAACGCTGAGGGCTTGAAGCTTTATCTTTTATCCTTTAACCAATCGCGTTAGTCCACTCAAGCAAAAAAAAAACCAAATATGGAATTTTTTTTCTAACAAATGTTTTTAGTATGCGAAAACGAGATATTCGTCGAAGACGATTGCCAACGGACAACGCTGAACAAGTCGACACTAATTTCGACCATCTGAATTCACTGATCAGAACTGAGGATGAAATTACTGCTATCATCGTAGCTATCATTATTGGCGTCATATTTTTCGTCGGTTTATGCGTCTCCATTAAAAGAAACATACAATGATATCGAAGGAAAAAACCTGCAATAGCAAATCGTAAAGGCATTGATGTTTTCTAGAAACATTACCTGGAAAGCCTTTAAAATCTCTAAAACAGCATCCCGAATTCAGCTAGTGAATAATCTTCCTTATCGAGTTTCATTGCAAGCTTTCATCTATATTTTTCGTATTTCACTTAGACTTTCATGATGTGGAGAGGAAATAAATCATCATGTTTTTCATCAATAAGCAGACACGAAGTTGTTAATATAGAATTTATTAAAATACAATAGCTGACGTTTCGCGGCTTCGCCTTCTTCAGAACCTGGAAAGGTCAAAGTGAGATGTGATCTACTCAGCCAAACACTTTCATAACCCTAGCAGATAAAACTTGACAAATCGATTTCCATTCGCATAAGAAGCAGCTTCATTCAAACACCTACCGTTTATTTGTTGTAAGTATTTAATTTAGTTGATGGATAGCCGCCGCACAGAGTAATACATGGACGATAACTGTGTCTGCGTCAGGTCATTGGATTAGCCTGAGGTATGGCGCCAGGCCACGCGTGATGACAAGACACTCCTCCTTGTGGTTCATTTTTGAATTTTTGGCATTGATCCAAAACGCTTCAAGAGTTTTACGCGCTGATGTTTTTGATTCCTGCGTAAGGATAGTGACTCCTACCTCAAAATCTTCTCCGTTGTGTTCTTGCATCCTATGCGCGCCTAGTGGAGTGTTTTGTTTTAATTTAGATTTACCGACTAGGTGTTCTTTTATGCGGACGCAGAGCGGTCTACCCGTTTCGCCAACATATTCGTGCCCGCACGCTTTACAAGAGATCAGATAGACTGTACCCGAACTCATGCAATCACCGTCTCTACCATTTGGGCAAATTATGCAGTTTTTTGTTGTACATAGACGGTCGTACAGGCGGTTGCGAACTAGCTGGCGTCTTAGAGTGTCCGGTGGTATTTCTATCACTCTTACGGAATTCTCTAGACCGGCCCTTATTAAGCAGCGTTTTATAGCTGCACTTATTTCGTTTGAAATAAAGGGCAACAGGATGATCATCATGGATGATGGATTATCCTTTCTTCATCTGTGCACATTAATCAAACTCAGTTGATCGTCAGAAGCACACTTCCTGAATAACAACATTGATTACCGGTCGAACTCTCGATCAGCATCCGATTGCCATGGCAGAGTTCGAATTCATAACTGAACAGTTTGGAGAACTTTTATACGAATAGGACATGGATATTAGGATATAACCTCCTTACGGCCGACCCCGGAGGGATGGAAGGCTTGGTGAGCCATGGGCGCGTGGATCGATTCCACGTGTGTGCTGCAGGGCGTCTTCAACCACTGCGCCACACGCGCCACTGGCTCACCAAGCCTTCCATCCCTCCTGTGTCGGTAAATTGGTGCTAGACTTGTCTGGGAGGGTATAGCAGTACTGGCTTGGTACATCAGTAGGCCACCACGAGTCATTGTAAAGGCCAGATTCAATCACCTCCAAACGATGCTTAATAAAGTCGAATGCATGGCGCATCCCTCAGCGATTGATCAACCGCAAGAGTTTCATCCTTTTTAACCTCATTAGAACGGAGAGTGACATGAATTTTAGCGCTGATACGATAACTGGTGAATCAAAATGAAATGCCTGTCGAATAACTTATGGAGTGGCATGGAGTGCATTAGGGAAACGTGGTTTTTCTTTAGTTTAGCGCTGTATTGTTCGGTTCACTCCCATTTTTGCTATCCCTGTCTAACTTCTACATATTAGGTATGTTTTTAGATCACTTTTGCGTGATGAAAAAAATTCGTTGATCATCGAACTATGATGTTACTTGCTTTCTGCGTTATTGCAAGTATGGCTGAGAAGAACTATTCATATACAATTGGTGTTTGATAAGCTATCGATTGACTTACAATGAGTCGCCAAGGTGTTATGTGAACACAAAGTTATGTTTTTCAACCCAGTGACCATTTAACACCGCCTTTATTAATCAATAAATTGGATTATCACGGTAAACATGAAGAGGTTTTCTGGTCAGTTTCGATATTTTTGCTTCTTTCAGAACCGGTAATCCCAGTAGATGGTCCACAGTTCTTTCTCTTCACGACGTAGTGTCATCGTCGTCGTATCGAGGTGTCCTCTACTGAAGGAAATTCGGCTCGATACGACTCTTTTGTCTACCTTCTCTCGAATGAGGCATACTCCCCCAGTGATGCTTTTATGTAAACGATCGTTGTTATTGATAGGCGTGGTGGCCCAGTGATAGTAACTTGTTTATTTCGGGCGGTCGGTTTACAATAATATTGCTATACGGTGTGTCAACTAACAGTTTAATGACTTCTGCAGGATTGATTGTCCTTAATAAAAAAGGTATTGTTACCGGGCAATAACGACTGTCAGTAACAACAACCCTATATATAGGAGCATCTCTGGATAAATATGCCTCATTCGAGAGATGCTCCCCTAAGAAGATCCGGCACGATACGACTACGAGGACACCACATCGAGAAAGCGAATCACTGTGGACCACCCACGTGGGTCACCGGCGCTGAACAAGGATTGTTCAGGAGAATCGCTAAGAAATGTCTTACTTCGAGGCTTTGTACACGTCCGACGGTGTTCGAGAAAATCGCTGGAAGACGCTTACTTCGGGATTTTGTGTATTTCAAACACTGTTCGAGAGAATCGCTAAGAAATCTCTTACTTCGAGGCTTTGTGCACGACCGACGGAGTTCGAAAAAATCGCTCGGAAAACGCTTACTTCGGGATTTTGTGTATTTCAGACACTGTTCGAGAGAATCGCTTAGAAATGTCTTACTTCGAGGTTTTGTGCACGTCCGACAGTGTTCGAGAGAATCGCTCGGAAAACGCTTACTTCGGCATTTTGTGTAGGTTAAACACTGTTCGAGTGCACTGCTCGGAAAACACTTATTTCGAGGCTTTCTGCACGTCCGACGGTGTTCGAGAGAATCGCTCGGAAAACGCTTACTTCGGGATTTTGTGTATTTCAAACACTGTTCGAGAGAATCGCTCAAAAATGCCTTACTTCGAGGCTTTGTGCACATCCCACGTTGTTCGAGAGAATCGCTCGGAAAACGCTTACTTCGGCATTTTGTGTATGTTAAACACTGTTCGAGTGCACTGCTCGGAAAACACTTATTTCGAGGCTTTCTGCACGTCCGACGGTGCTCGAGAGAATCGCTCGGAAAACGCTTACTTCGGCATTTTGTGTAGGTTAAACACTGTTCGAGAGAATCGCTCAGAAATGT
>UYYA01001353.1:0-15526 GCA_900624975.1 Angiostrongylus costaricensis
ACCAAATACCGTATTTAGCCGAATAAAAACAAATTATCTTCTAGGAGCATACTGTACCTTCTAATAGTAAGATGGGTGGCGACATGGGCCCGCGCATTCTTTGCCGTAATCCAGTGTTCGCACAACTAAACTGCTTACGTTGTTTAGCAACATCCATAGAAATAAGGCCAATTCACCATACGAAAACGTACAAAAAATAAAACTGGCAGGTACTAATAAATAGCAATGTTCGAAGAGTTGACGTTAACTAGGAGTTACCAAGTTACAAAGCAGGATGATCAATCGGTTGAGAAACGTACTTCACAACAAACCTGGCACTGCTTAGGGACACTTCTTCCAGGGCCCTTTTCCTTAATCGAAGTCAATCTCGAGTCGAAAAATCTCGCGTTAGCCTTCTTCTGGTACGACGAGAAATTGTCTGATAGTTGCTGCAGAAGCGCTGATCCGCACGCTACTAGCTCAGACTCATCCATGTCGTCATTCACAGGAGGCGACTTGTAAGAATACAATAGTGTTACATCAAATTGACGTTAATTACTGATACAAAAACATTAGAGTAAGTAACCAGTAACCTCTAATAGTAGAAATTCTACATAGTGCAATGAATATACGCGATGTGAAGGACGTTCCTCTTTGTGCTGCACTAAGTGGTCTGAGGAACCATTATGTAGAACTATTCCACATGTGCTTTTGATAAATTCTTTCATCTATGCAGTCAATGAGAGAGAAACCATTTTAGATTAGCACTGCACGTTCCTGTGACACATTACTCCACAGTATGACAACAATTACATCAACTGCTAGAAAGAAGGTGTTTTCACCCATCTCCTTTACGTAACCTTAATTTTCGCTCTGCTATTGGACATTGTTAGTTGCTAAAAGTTCCTACTCTCTATAACTAAACGGAGCGACATTCATGCAACTCACTGTTCAACGTTGCCTACTGAATGTTTCACATCGATGAGGATATCCAATGACGCGAATATTATGGGCTTCTGGACGTAGCTGTTACTGAGGTTCTGAATGCACACAAAAGAGACTGTCAGCTAGAAATGTCTTTTCAGCGCTGCTTGTTCTCGAGAAGGAGTTCCTAGCAAGAAGTAACTATTGGAATAGCTGGTTGGCACTACCCTCAGTAAATGCGCTACTGACCACTGTTATTTCAAACCAGAAGCTTAATTACCAGCTGTAACAGTTGACTTCTATTTCTCAACCCTACTTCGAATTCGGAGATGGTAGCTAATGTCATCGCACTTAATAGATTGATGCTTTACTAAGGACTCCCCGCGATGTGGTGACTTCTTTTCCAATGAAGAGTTTAAATAAATAAATAAATAGAAGTGCTATGAATCTAATCTTTCTTTGAAAATCTGGCCAATACAGTATACGATTTCGTGCACCGTTCAGCATCATTTTCTATCCCACCTTTTATTTCTATGTAAATTCTTCTGAGTTTGTCTTGCGCAACTGTTTACTTTCGACAGTTGCTAATCGAAAGTGTGTGGAAGCGGGCGCAAATTCACAGACACTATAGTAATGGGCAAAGCGATGTATCAGATATGTGATGCTTCGTTACATTTCTAAAAACTAACTGGATATAATTCACAGGTGTTCTTTATTAAAATCTCCATCAGAGTTGTAGAATTAGTTCTCCCTCCAATTTCGATATTTTTTACTTTTTGTTTTATTTGACCTGTCTTAGCGTCTGCTGTGCGGATCTCAGCACATCTCACATTCGAATCGTTTCCTCACATCCATTGTTCACGAAAATCTTCTAACTCTTATGTGTGGCTTCGACTGCTGCTTGAGGATTTCCATTTAATCTTGAATGTCACAGAATGATGATCGAGCATTTCTCCTTTCCTGAGATAACCGGGCTGCAGCGTTCTCATTTGGATTGCAGAGAGCGATTTTTTTCTCTAGGCAAGCTCGGTACCAATTTTCTTACCCCGGATGGATGAGAGGCTTGGTTGGTCAGGAGCAGAATCGGACTAGCACCATGCTCGTCATGACGGACATCACTACCACTATGACATCCGCTCCCTCAATTTTAATAACACCTGTCTAATGTAGCAGCACTTCTTTACTATAGACCGTACAGATTTGATAGTTGCACTCAAGGAGAATGCAGACATTACCCATTACCACTACACTACTGCGACCACAAATTCGTCTGAAAGAATGTCTTCACTTGCACTTTGAGAATTAAGTTGACCTCTAGCATGATTATAAATCAATGGATATGCTTGTTATATTCGGTTAGACGACTTGAGAATCTGCCTTCAAAATTCGTGTGGAATCGTAATTACGTTATGTTGAATTAACTGGCCTCACTGAGAGGTGGTCAGCTGTATTTTGCAAGTAGTAAAAGGAAGGAACTAAACAAAGCTATGTGATTTAAGATTGGTGTTTGATGAATGTGGTCAACATCACTGCAGAGTAACAGAGAGTTCTGATAAATAACTGATAAAGTGGCGACATGAAGAACGTTTAGAAGAGCAGGCGACCGTTACATCTCACATTTTTGTTTCTTCCGATTCACTTAGCAAATTACTTGAAGGTACCTCATTTTTCGGATTTTCACTCGGTTCACTGTCAACACTTTCCGCTTGGGGATATGCTCCGATGCACTTCATTGATGCTGATGATGACGACAATATGGAGATGAGAGGTGTGACCAGATCGATTGCTGAATCAGGCAAACTGACCGAACTTTCCAATACACTGCGTTTTTCACATAGACTGAGGCAATCTTTAGACACCGTTAATTTTATTATTTGTTAAAGCGCTGCATAAACGGCAAAAGCTTCTCCACTCTGAACACTAAGAAGACACACGCGAAAGTACGAGTCATATATGACTCGCATCTGAGCTGATTACAGAGAACCATACAGGTCATATAGAACCATACAGTATAACTTTTTTTTTTCTCGCCATTTGTCCCGCGGAACAAAGATTTTCTTTTACTACTATTTTGTATGCAATCTTTGGTTTACCTATCACATATGTTGTCCAAGTTGAGTTTAAAAGGCAGCTAAATTCTACAATTAGCAATATACAAGATTTACCACCGTCAAAAGTCAAGTCTATTAAGTCAGCGTAGCTGGGAGTGTTCCTGGGTCTCGCACTGTTATATATAGTAAGAATTTATCTCCCATCGTGTTCTGCCAAACTGAAAAACCCCTCGATGTTTCCATCTGGAAACCAGACTAAAAATAAACCGAAATCAGCAGTTACCGCCGTCCTTGTTTCGACTTGTCACAAAGGGGGCAATCTCCCTTTGATCGGCAAGGTCCAGCGTATGTCTGTGGTGGTGATGATTTAAAAGAAACTCCAGCTAAGCTAACACTTAGGACCTACAAATCGCTTTAACTCGCAATAATCCAGTCTCTATACCACGCACACTGGAAGTTCTCGTCATCGACGAAGAACGGTGAAAAAACCCTTGAAAGCGATCAAAGCTCATATTGCACAGAAGACGTCATTCCAACCGGATCAAACGAACACCCCAACGATTTCCCACGAAGACTACTACGTGCTCTGCACCTATAATACCAAAACAGCCTCTTCTCTCTCCCGTTGATCTTTACCGTCTTCTTGAGGTGGCTGTTCACATCAAATTCCATGTGATCTTCCTATAAAAGACGAAGAGCAGCACAATCGATAAAGGCTGACGAAATAACGACACCATAGTTGTTTGAGAAGCGAAGACTCTTGCTACGAAAGAAATGGTGGTGTTGTTAACTCCGCTGCATACCCGTCTATTCCCTTAGGTGAGACTTATTCGGGATCACGTTGTACGGCCATTCTTTGTCTTCAATTTCGGGCCCATGAGAAAATCAGTACTTTCAACTGCTTTTCACCAATCTGCGGAGCAGGGAGTAAATAGAACACGTTCTAAAACCGGTTGAACGAAGTATTTTGCAACGAAAACTCCTATTAAAAAGGAGGAGTTAAAAGATATCTTCTGGAATTATTTAAAATGGCCATTACAACCTAGTGCACAGCACACCTATCATCGAAATATAAATTATCAAAACAGGTGAAACAGTGGAGTGAACTAAGAGAGGATTTTGAGTCACCTTAGACGGCTATTTAAACCATGAGCGAACGTGCTCGTGGCTAACGTCAACCGTCTGCGTCCTCAGAAGAGAACGACTTCTGGATCATGGAATGTGCCTGACCGAATTCCCCGTGTTCGACGTAGATCACTAGCATGAATGACAATGGCTCGAAAAAGAATTGAAAGATAAGCGTTAGGCGGTCCAAACTACTCGCAAAGACGGGATATCCAAAAATCCAAGTAAGTAACTAGTATTTTATAAAACCTTTTTGCGGACGTTCATTCGTTTGATAGCCTTCATTAGCTAGGTTGGTGCAAATACAGCTCACACCAAAGAAAGCAAAGCCAAATAGCACCACGAGTATATGGGTGGACTTGTCTTTGAAAAACTTAATGAACGCTGCAGACGTTCGTAATGGAACTTTTGAGGTCAAATTGGTCAGTAGAATGAAATACTGTCTAAACAATGTAAAATTTCAATTTGCTGTCTACTACAATTTTTTACGGCAGGATCTTAGCTGAAGTAAAACCACAATTATGCAGAGATAACTCGTATGAAATGCTGAGATATTTGCAAAACTCCGGACCACAGGTGTATGCAGTGGGGAACGAACGCGCCATTAATCTTTCCGGTGGCTAACGCGTTCACTACCACACCATGCATGTCTTTCGTTTTGCCTGTCTCTGAGCTAATTTTGTCTAAATACTTCATCAAATGAAACAGAACCAAGATTGTCGACGAAATTCATGATGTGGTCTCTGAAATACTCACCAGAAAGTTGATGGCGTTTGAAAGTAGGTTGATCGATCGCAACTCCAAACAGATGCGTGCTCCCACTGCGAGTGGTCTGAGATTTATATACGTTAGAAGGCATGGAGCGTTTTAAAAGCGCTTCTGTTCACATATATGATACAGCGCTAGGAATTTCACTAAGGTGGGGTGATTAAAAATACTCAAAGATTGAAGAGCTGAGCAGTAGATTTCCAAAACGACCTGTGAAATATTTGAATGTTTTTCGCGAATTTCAAGCGCATTAAACAATGGAGTATCGAGAGTGTTCTTTCGATGGAGGACCAGCTTTATGAAAACCAGGGTTCGAGTGATTCCGGTTAGTTCTGAATGATTAAATGCATGTGGAATAGACGGAAACGCGTCCAACTAGCGGGTGAAATGTAAAACACGCCATAATTTACTGACTTAAAAACAGAGGACTGATAAGATACACTTCATTCATGTTTCATTTCCAAGCTCCCACCGGTCTGCTCAACAATACCTATAGAGTTGCATTGCAAAGAACTCAACACTGGAGACAAAATACGGTTGATATTTTTCATAAGTAAGAGGCTACGTTACAGTCCAAAAGCATTGCTCCCTCTATTACTGGACAAAGTTGGCACAAGAAGTGGTGAAGTATCCAGTTCCGTTAGATTGTTGATCACAGAGCACGTACCTATTGTCCCAGAAAAACTCCACCATAGACGTGAAGACATTAGAAATATGTGTCGTTTTTAGGTTTGAGGACGAAAAAGTGCTTATGAAATCTTTAAAGCATCATAGAAATTCCCTTTGTATTACATGAGGACAAGAAACTGCAAGTCTTTTCAGGAGTCAAGAGTCCTTTCAACCAAATTACTACCTAGACTGGAACAGAATACCTTAAAATTTGGTGGCAATTTTGGAGCCTAAGAAAAACAAAGTTTGTGGGCGAGAGCTGAAAGTGAAGGTGTTATAGGAGGCTGAGTAGAAAACAGGAGCGAGGACAGGTTAGGTGATCTCCTGGAGTTCTGCCACGTGTGGTACCGTTAATGACACAAGAAGAACGAGTACTGGCATGTTCAACTTGGTTGCATATCGTCACAGCTATAATTCCGTAGTCGTACAGCGAGTGTGACTAACTGGCTACCTAATCATTGAATTTAGCGGTCAGCTAAGACGGTATATGCTGTATTTTCGATGTATTTTAAGCTTTTGAGAGACAGACGATGTGAAGAGATTGCGTTCAGCAACGTACGAGAATTTTGCGCGAAAAAAAGAACTAATGACTGTCACCTTTATATCACTTTCTAAGCGATCCACTCACTCTGCACAGGAGCATCGTGTTCAGGCCAAATCCTGCCCAGACCTGGCGTTCCTCAATTATTCACCGACGAAAATGCCAAATGTCAAATTTCGAAATGGTGAACCGGTGGGGCGACACATCAGTCCTCCCCTATTTCATACAAGAGCAAGAGGACGTGATTATTGAAGAGATCCGAGTAGTAGTCGCTATTGATTTTCCCCATTGCCTTTCTGGACGCTGTTACTGTTCCGTCTGGGCGCCGGAGAGCAATTATTTCGGGCTTATAATGCAAAACTAGCGAAGGTTCGGCTTTCTACGCTGCCTTTTTGAGGTAGTAACTGTTCCGTCGGGCATCGAAGTGCAGTCATATTGGTCTTGTAATTGGCGAATCTTCGGTGGGCTTTGCGAATGCTTTTCCCAGCCTCTGCAGCTTCGACCGTAACTGCTACTCTTCTCTCCTCAAGATCTTCTTTTATCGCCTGTCTACATTGTTTTGCAAATTCGGACGTGAGTCGACGGTTGTCTATAGCTCGTCCGATTTCATGCTGGTCTATAGACTCGATGTTTCTCGAGATAGACGTCTCTTGGTGACTTCCGAACTAACCGTTTTCATAGCTAATGCTAACGTGAAGATGTTGAATGAGCCGATCGCATTCTTCGTCGATTTTATCGCCAACGACATCTTCCCAACAACCAGCTGGTCAATTTAATAAGTCCCGGTTTACGGTGGTTTTGGGACTTCAGTTTTGGAATTAAGCGGCTTTCTATCCTTTCCGCGAGAAATAGAATTTTGCACGAAGAAGACGATGGTCTGATCGTGTGTAAAACTTTGGGATAGCAGCGACATCGGATGGGCAAAACTTTCGATTTACTATAATGTGGTCCATTTCGTTATGGAACTCTCCATTGAAAGAGCCCGATGCCCAGAGTTGAGAGGAGCTTCTGAGATTGTTACCTAGGAAAGATAGTCTTGGTCGTCATGATAAATCCAGCCAGCCGTCCAGCCTACTGGTTCCATTCCAGTCTGCGGATCCCAATATGATGGTAATGAGACGTTCTTCCGAGTCCAATCTTAACATCAAAATTTCCAATGATGACCATAAAGAATGTATTGTTTTCTCTGTATAAAATCTTGAAGTTCATATAGAACGTTTCGATTTCGTCTTCGTTACAGCTCGATGTTGGTGCTAAGCGGCGAAGATTGTCAAAGCCAATATGATTCACATCTCTTCGACAGTAAACGTCCGATTGCGATTGTTAACTGTTTGAATGAATAAATGTTCATGGCCAAAGTTGTTGTTGAGAACGCCGACTCCTCATGCTCCTATACTATAGAAGTTCTTCCTCACTATTATAGACAGCGTAAAATGTGCAGCATCTTCTCGTCTTGACCATTACCATTACGACGGTGTGGTACCTTAATCTTCTTGCCTTCTTGATCTGGTCTTCTTCATAGGACTCAAATGCAAGTAAAAGTATATTGGAGCTACAGGTCGTCATCTCAATGTTTCCAGGTTCAGAATGTTTACAATAACTCTGGTATTTTATTAGCCTTCTCGTATTGTTTTTACTTAACGCTGCTGCACCTGGGAGTCTTGGGGTGAGGGGAATAAGGAACCCTTATTTCATCGTGATAGCTGCACATGCATGCTGGAGCTTCGAAAGTGGTGGCTAGATATACTCACGAGTTGCTTTTCGGCCTCTTACAGTGTAGAAGAGGAGCTTATGTGCTGGAGACGACTCTTAACGCCTCTCATGCACTTTGTAGCCACTTGATTGCATGTGCTCGACCAAATTGGCTTATGGAATAAAATAAACGAAAGCACATCCACCTATGGTAAAATATATTTGTACGCGAGCAGTGAAGGTATGCTGGAAATGTGCGCATTAGGAGCAGTAATTCCATAGTCTGCATCCAGCGTTGGCTCAGAAAAGCACAAGGTCTCTTTTGGTCCATGTTTAACTCTTCTTCACCATCTAAAGACGCGCCACATTGTCTCGCGACCAGCCGGAAGGTGAACCCCGTGTGACGGATGTGCGTGGCTGACACAGTTTCGATAGAAATTCTTCTGAATGGGTTACATCTAAACAGTGTTCGAGTTTATAGAAATCTGTCGGGAGTAGCACCTAGATTTTGTTCTGACCATGGTTCACCTATCAGTAGACCCATCCTATGTAAGAACTCTAGCGACTGTTACCTAACTGTTTAACTTTTGCTTAAAAACCTACTTTCATCAAACCTCGTTGACAGTAATTAATAATTGTCTATATGATTAAGCTGACACGAGGTTGCTACAAAAACTTTTAATCGACTAACACCTACGCCTGGTTCGGAGCGATGTTGAAGCGAGTCGATGGTCCACAGCTAGTTGTCGTAGCGACGTGGGTGTTCGATGTCACATTAGGTCGAATCCAGGTACAACAAGAACAGTTGCAATGGAAAAATAAAAAGGATCAGTAGCAGCATCTGCAAATGCGAGGATTTTAGCTTGTGGCTTGCAACCATACCGTTTACAGGCATCAGTATACGCCAAACATCGGCCGAATAAATGTTTTTATACTGAATTCGTACCGCGTCAGTCATATAGACGGTCATCCAACTTTTATTCACTGTTTGTTATTTTTTTCATCACAGGGCACGATGAAGTAGTATGACCATAAGGACATTTTTGGAAAGGATTATCGCGGCTTCGAAACCCACTTGCCGTTCCAAGTTTTGCTCACATCTCAGTATCTTTGTTGTTGTAACCGTAACTGTTCCAATTCAATGATGCTGAGGGAGGGGCACATTATGCTTCCATGTGATTTCTGTGCGGTTGGTCTTCACGTGGCATACTTAGTGGAAACCTCAAAGAAAGCGGTGAGTGTGCAAAGCTGTATGCAATGTGTTTGAAATCTTGGTTTAGAGTTTCTCTGTTTGGTTATGGAGGTGTCTGGCCGAGTAGATTGCTATCAACTTGGCCTTTCCAGGCTCTGAGGAAGGCGAAATCCGCCGAAACGTCAGCTTTTCGTGAATAAAGAATAATAACACCTCGCATTTGCTCAACAAAAATACGAAGAATTACTTGATCAATGCCGAGGTTAATAGAAAGTCGGTTGTGGGAGTTACAACCATAATGATGCTGAGCTATTTGCAAAACACGGAACGCCAGGCCAGCTGCGAATACTGATTACCCCTTCGAGGAACTCACGTGTTACCACTGCACTTATAGAGAACATTCTTCACGAATATTGGAATGTTCTCTATGTAAATCAATTACAACCTTATTTCAAACATTTCAAATACTGTTTCCGGTGACCTTATGACGATCTGATAACCTTATGTCAAACATTTCAAATACTCGTATGAAATGCTAAGATATTTGCAAAACTCCGGACCGTAGGTGTATGCGGTGGGGAATGAACACGCGCTGTTGTCCTTACCGGGGAGTAGCGCGTTCACCACCACACCACGCGGGTGCTTCGTTTCGCCTGTCTCTCAGCTAGTTCTATCAATCTTTTGCAATCGGCAATCACCCGTCAGCGGAATTGATCTGGGAGGACCAAATCGGCAACGAACACAATTAAGCTGAGGCCGCAGTTATAATCAGAATTTTAACTTATCATTTACAATAATTATTATTATTAAAATTATTAAAAATTACAATTATTATTATTAAAATCAAAATAATAAGTTAAAATTGTGATTATAACTGCAGCCTCAGCTTAACTGGGTTCGTTGCCGATTTGGGCCCCCCAGATCAATTCCGCTGACGGGTGATTGCTGATGGCAAAACATTGATAAAACTAGCTGAGAGGCGAAACGAAGCACCCGCGTGGTGTTGTGGTGAACGCGCTACTCCCCGGTAAGGTCAACAGCGCTTGTTCGTTCCCCACCGCATACACCTACGGTCCGGAGTTTTGCAAATATCTCAGCATCATTGAAGTTATATTTCGCAATGTTAAAAAGAGTAGGCAGTAAATAATAAGTTAAAATTGTGTTCCAATTCAGTTTACCCATCGACCCTTAACCCCTTCCGTGGGAAAACGGGTTGGAATGAAAAGTCTACTCCAAATTTACATTAAACTTGAACAGAATGGAGAAAAAATCATTAACAGTTCGGCTTTACACAGAGAAAATAACAATTTCTGAAATTTCTTCTGCAGTTATAATTTCTTTCCGGATGGAGTGATCTTATTGTTTAACTCTGCCTTTCAATAAAATGATATGAAATATTTCTTAGATTAATATCTATGGTGATCCCTTGAAAAACCGCCACTTTATGACTTAGGGAAAGCGCACATTTCCAAGGTTATCTTTCGCGTTCCTTGGAAAATGTGAAATGCAGGCTTCTCACATCGCGTTTCATTCAAAAGATTAAAATATATTGAAAATACGCTACAGTCTTATACCGCCTTAGCTCAGCAATAATGTTGGTGATCAGATGGCTAGTTAGTCGTGTTCGTTATTTTACCGCAGTGTCATGGCCGTGAGGATCTCCAAGGAAGTCGAACATGCCAACACTCGTTTTTCTTGTATCACACACCGCACTACACGTAGCAGAACTCCAGGAGTTCACCTCTCCCTCACTCCTGTTTTCTACTCAGTCTCGAGCAGCACCTTCGATTTCAGCTCTCCCATACATGCTTTATCTTTTTTTAGGCTCGGTTCCAAAATTGTCACCAAATTTGCTGGTATTCTCATCCAGTCTCGCTCCTAATTTGCTCGAAAGAGATTCCTAGCTTCCCAAAAGACCTGCCGTTTCTTGTCCTTATGTAACACAAACAGGATTTTCATCATTCTTTGACAATTTCGTAAGCACCTTTTCATCTTTCAGCCTAAAAGCGACTTATGCTTTTAATGACTTCACGTCTATGGAGAAATTATTCTTGGACAATAGGTGCGCGCTCTGTGTTCAACACTCTAGCGAAACTGGAAACTTCACCACTTACTAGTACCAACTTTGTCCAGTAATCAAGTCCTCGCAGTTTGTTGGTCATAACAAAGTGTCTTACTTGTTAACAATATCGACCGTGTTCTCACTACAATGATAAGTTCTTCACAAGGCACATACTGCTGAACAGACCGGTAGGAACCGTCAAACGAAACACGTGCGCAGTGTATCTATCAATCCTGTATTTTCAAGTCAACAAAACGTGGCTGATGTTCTAAGTTTTACATTTTAATTAAACACTTT
Organism: Angiostrongylus costaricensis; assembly: GCA_900624975.1. Classification (NCBI taxonomy): domain Eukaryota; kingdom Metazoa; phylum Nematoda; class Chromadorea; order Rhabditida; family Metastrongylidae; genus Angiostrongylus; species Angiostrongylus costaricensis. The sequence goes on from UYYA01001353.1 coordinate 11,301, forward strand.
TTCATCCTGCCTGTCCCATTAATTCATTCATGCATCGTTTATACCACTGGAATCAGTCAAACCCGATATTTAATCATAAATATGGTCCTCCATCGCATGAATGTCCTCGCTGTTCCACTGTTTCGTGTGTTTGAAATTCGCTCCACATTCAAATAATTGACAGCTCGTTTCGAAAATCTATTGTGCACCTCTTCAATCTTTGAGTATTTTTAACACTCCACTTCTGTGAGATTCTTTCCGCTACGTACTGTCGGTGAATAGAAGCACTTTCAACACACTGTTGCCTTCTAGCGTATCTAAATTATAGACCACTCGCAATGGCAGCATACGTCTGTGTGGAGTTGGAATCCATCAACCTACTTCCGGAAATCATCGACTCTTTGGTAAGTGTTTCAAAGAGGACATCATGAATATCGCTCATGAATTTAGTTCTGTTTTCATTTGATGAAAGTATTCAGGAATTTCTCTCAGTGGTGTTTTTAACCTATAGTTGCTATCAGCAATCGCCCGTCAGCGGGGTTGATCTGGAAGCACAAATCGGCATTGAACCCAGTTAAGCTGAAGCTGCAGTGTAAATCACAAAGTACTCACTTTTTTGTTTACTGCCCATTCTTTTTCATAGCAGGGTGTAATGTGAAATACAAGTACGACGATGCTAAGATATTGGCAAAACTCCGGACCGCAGGTGTCTTTGGTGGGGATCGAATCGCTATTAATGTTTCCATGGACTAACGCGTTCATTGTAGTTACATTTCACATTTTAACCTATTACGAAAAAATTGGCAGTAAATATAAAAAAGTGGGTATATTTAGGAACTATCTTAAGGACAGTCTATTATTAAACCTCGGTGAGAGCAATCAATGATTTTATAAACGATTGAGCTAACACGAGATTGGGACAAAAACTTTTACTCACCTAGCGTTTCGGCGTCTTGGTCTTCTTCAGAGCCGTATTGATACGAGTCGATGATTTACAGCTGGTCGTTGCCGTGATGTAAACGTTCAAAGTCGTATTAATTTGTACCAAGTGGAAAGAGCACCGCTCGAATGGGGAACCTCAGTCAGCGGTGCCCTTTCATACAAGTCGGATGTTGGTCGGTTCATGTCATCCAATATGACTCGCTTTTTGTCGGATAATGCGTCTTGTAGCAGTTAGTACTTCATTTGCTAGCACATGCCGTATCAATATCTTAAGGACCAGTTTTCATCGAACATTCGTTAAAGGACGTTTCTCATTCGAGCATTGGTCCTTCCACTAGACTTGAGGAAATAGGATTACGAACATCCGCATTGCGACAACGATGACCTGCAGAACATCAACTCGGATGAATACGGCTCTGAAGAAGAAAGGTCATCAGAACGTTAGCCGAATAAAAGACTTTATACTAAGCTCGTGTCAGCTCGGTCTTTGAGATTTAGTTTACTCCATTGACGAATCAGTCCTTGAAAGATTAATGATGAACGGCCTGGGCGTTCATCAAAACTTTCAAAACTCCTCCACCGTATAATCATGGTACTGTTTGGCTTTGCTTTTTTGGTAGGTAATATCTTAGCACCATCGTAGCTCATGAGAGTTATCAGACAAGCGAACTTGTGCAAAAAGTGGTTTTATAAATTATTACCTACTTAGCGAAATACAACCACAACGTTGCTGAGATATTTGCAAAACTCTGGACCGCAGGTGTCTATAGAGGGAAACGAACGCGCTATTGTCCTTTCCGGGAAGTAGCGCGTTCACCACCACACCATGCGGGTCCTTTGTTTCGCCTGTCTCTCAGCTATTTTTATCGATCTTTATAATATTGTGATTTCAACTACAGCCGCAGCTTAACTGGGTTCTATGTCGATTTGGGCGCCCCAGATCAATCCTGCTGACGGGTGATTGCTGTGGCAAAGATCGATAGAAATAGCTGAGAGACAGGCGAAACAAGGGACTCGCATGGTGTGGTGGTGAACGCGCTACTGCCCGGATAGGACAATAACGCGTTCGTTCCCCAGCATAGACACCTGCGGTCCAGAGTTTTGCAAATATCTCAGCAACGTTGTGGTTGTATTTCGCTTAGTACCCTGCCGCGAAATTATAGTAGGCAGAAAATAAAAAGGTATAACATTATTACCTACTTACTTGGATGTTTTGATATCCCGTCTTCACGAGTATTTTGGATCGCCTGGCATTTTCCATTCACTTCTTTTTCGAGCCATCATCACTCATGGTGGTGGTCCGCTTCGTACATAGTGACGCCCGCGTAACACATTCCGTGATACCCAGATCGTTTCCTTATGAGGATGCAGACGGTTGACGTTAGCCACGAACACGTTCGCCAATCGTTCAGATGACCGTCCAAGGAGATCTCATCCTCTCGTAGTTCACTCCACTGTTTGATATGCTTTCCTCATTTACATTTCGATGGTAGGTGCTGAGCGTTCAATCTTGAGGTTGTTATAGCCATTTTAATTTCAGAAGACGTCGTTCAACTCTTTTTTTATAGTGGTTTTTGTTGCAAAATGCTTCCTCCAACCGTTTAAAGATTGCGATCTGTTTGTTCACAACTGAACAAATTGGTGAAGAGCAGTCAACAGTACTGATTTCTCTGTAGTTCACAATTGAAGACAAAGAATAACCATCCGAAGTGATCTCTACTGAGTCTCACCTAAAGAGAAAAAGATGGGTATACAGCTAAGCTAATGCCCCCACCAATTCCTAACGAGACCCTCCGCTTCACAAACAATTGCGGTCATGTCATTTCAACGGTCTACATCAGTCCTCTTGCTCTTCATCTCCTATAGAACGATTATTTGGAAATTGATGGGAACAGCGTCCCTAAGAAGGCGAAAAAGATCGACGGCAGAAGGAGCTGTTTTGGTATTATAGGTGCAGAAAACGAAGAGTTCTCATGGCGAGTCGTCGTCTTCTATGTAATCTGTGTTTTGATCACTCTTCCTCGGTTGGCTCACCGGGCAATCTCGTAGACGGGAGCTCTCAGTATGAGGAGTATAAAAGCTGGAGTAATGCTGGTCGTAGTAGGTGCTCCATTTAGGTCGTCAACACAGGAGCGCTCACTGGACCTTGTGTGTTAGAGAGAGATTTCCTAACTTGTGACTAAACGATATCAGGACGGCGGTAATTTCCGGTACTCGTTTATTCTTTGCCGTGTTTTCGCATGGAAACAGATGAGATGTTTTTCAGCGTAGTGGACACTGCTAGAAGATAAATCCTCGCTCTGCATCGCAGTCCGAGGCTCCAGAACGCCCTTAGCGGCGACTCGATAAACTATTGCGTGGTAAATTTTGCAAATTGCTAATTGTAGAATTTAGCTCCCGCCCAAGGTCGGCCGCCCTGTCGTGGCTAGCAGATGTTCTTGAGTGACTGGGTGCGAGTATGCAACGGGATTTCATCTTCTTACCAGAGCCTCCCAAACAGAAGAGGATTACGACGTAACCATCCTAAAACATATCTAAGAGGAAAGCAGGAATCACCACCGTCCTGGCATCAAACTGCTAGCATGGTGCCAAATCTCCCTCTGATCCACAAAAGCGGTGACTGCATTTAGTGGGATGACCTGGAGCAGACTTTGTTTAGGCTGCCCTATGGACTCCAAGGAACCACAACGGCTAAGCCAGCAAAACTCCAAAACAATGGGAATTTGCGGTAGTCCACACAACCAGTGAAGACGGGTCATTCAAGTATCTAAGTAAGTAAGTAAGCAAGTAAGTAAGTAAGTGAGTAGAATTTAGCTTTCCTCTCGGCTCAATTGCGCGGCGTATGTGACAGACAAACCTTCGAGTGGATACAATATTAAAACAAAATGTGCGGCAGAGTAAATAACGAGTTAAAAAGCGACTATATGGGACTTGTATGATTCGAAGTGATCATCTCAAATGCAAGTCATACATCACTCCTATTTTTTCGAACGATACGCAAACCAGGGACAGTTTCGAAGTTCATGCAGCCAAGTGAAGAATTTGATTTTCAGCTCAAGCGAAGAATTAAATTGACGGTGTCGAAGGGTCGTACCAGTCTATGCGAAAGATGCAATGCAGAGGGAAGTTCAATCCAGTTGGCTGGTTCAGTATTCGCTCACGTTACACTTGTCATCGCTAAATCGTCGCCGTCTTCACCATCAGTGGAGTACATCGGAGCATATCCCCAAGCGGAAAGTGTTGACAGTGAACCGAGTGAAAATCCGAAAAATGAGGTACCTTCAAGTAATTTGCTAAGTGAATCG
>UYYA01001354.1:0-15521 GCA_900624975.1 Angiostrongylus costaricensis
CACTAGGCACGCATAGGATACAAAAGCATAGCGGAAACGATTTTGAAGTAAAAGTCAATATCTTTGCACAGGGAAAAAAAACACCAGCGCGAAAACTCCTTGAGGCTTTTTGGATCAATGCCAAAAGCCCTACAATGAATAGCAGGGACGAATGCCCGGAGGTCATACGCGACCTGATCCCGTACGTTCGCATCGATTTTTGATGTGGGATGGTGCAGTCGTCAACCACATGCGACTATAATCAGCTGTTCTAAACTTCCTCATTGGAAGTCACGAAAAAGCGGTGGGTTTTTTCGAGAAGTTGTTGATCGTGTAATTACCAAAGAGTCTTTCGTCTTTGTGTAAGTGTTACTGAAGCATTTGGCCTAGTAGATTGCATATCAGTATACCCTTCCAGGCTCTGAAGAAGGCGATACTGCCGAAACGTCAGCTAGCGTTGTATTGTATTGTGTTTTTATGGAAGTAAATGTATGCTGTTTAAAAACTTCGCGATTACTGAACAAGAAAACGACACATTCATATTCCAATGCCGAGGTTAAGAGAAAGTCGATCTTGGGAACAATCATTATAGTGTTTTACAGACATCGAATGCACCATTAAGGGACGAATTAAACCAAAGTGCACTCTTCTTTATTCGTCCTAACATCAAATGGTAGGGCACGTTTTGCTGTGGCAGCGTTGCCGCTCAATGTGCAAAAGGACCGGAAATCGAGCAACCTGGTAGCAGACTTGTCTGGGATCAGCTCACTCCCACGCATTCATAAAAGCCAGTAGCCTTCTGTTACGAAAACAACTTAAAACGGCTATCTCAGGATTCAAGGGAGAATTGACTCAACAACTGCCTAAGGACTTCAAGAGCAAGACAAAATCCTCAACAAGAAGGCAGACGCCACACAATTACCGAAGATCTTCTACAAGTAAGACCTTCTTGTAATTGAAATTTTTCGCTCCTGATAGGATGACTACGAAAAAGTTCTGTCCAGTAGTATAAAGAGTAAGACTTCAACAAACTGTACGCCTGGATGCCACTACCGCTATGTTTTTTAACGGTTGCCTTTTCTTGCTCTAATACATCACCTACACGCACCAGGTATTTTAGCAACGATGTATAGCAATGACCTCTCCAATTCGTCAAAGTCCTTTTCTCAATGTGATCAATTGACAATCGTTTAGCTTCATAAGTCACTGGAGGCAACATAAAGTCTTTATGAATTCATGCACTCTGATCAAAATCGATGGAAAAATGAAACTGTTCCTTGACAGACATGAGGAAAGTGAATGGTAGGCGATAGACAATTTTTCATACCATCGACGAATTTATGTGGATGCCGCTTTCCTTCATACTAAAACCCCTGCACGGAAACTCCTATGGAAACAGACTACCTTGTTTTTTTTCACGCTCAATAGTCATTTTTTCCGTTTCCGTTATCCTTTCACTTGATCGTATCGCTCACATGATGTCAAGTTCTTAATTAATAAAAATTTTGCTTAGCCACTAATTTTCCGCATTCCAAGCCGAGACGGTAAAGCGCGCCAAAACGAAAACAGAAATCCAAGTTTTTTGGAACAATTAAGAATTTGGAAACGTTTAAAGTTACCATTGAAAAATATTCTTTCGAAAATATTGTTAAACGTACTAAAACACGTTAAAAGTGAAATTATTATATAAAGAACCGTTTGACGCCTTAAAAGCAACGTTTTCACCAGAGGCATTTTACCACCACAGAAAGAAAAGCTTGAACTCTTCCACAAATTTGAAATCATTGATCGCAGTAATATAATGGTAGCTTAAAGCTTATTTCATAACTTTAATTAAATTCGACTTTTGTACGAGAGAAAAGCGAGAGAGGAGAGTGAGAACGGAAGAAAGAGCAAATTAAAAAACAGGAGCCAGTGCAAAATTTCCACATTCGTCTGCTCAGAATTGATAAGATGATGAATAGATAAGCTGAACATAACAGATCAGTTAGAATTTTAGAAAACGTTAAAGGTAAAACGAAAACGAACCAGCGAGATGTTGTGACGATAAACTGTTAACGAAAATGACTGCGAACGAAGTAGAGTGAAATTAATTGGTAAGGGAAAAGTGGAAATTTTCATTTCACATTCATCAGAAATGAATAATGTATATAGTGTACGTAATAATACTTACTTACTCATTTGGATGGCCCGTCCTCATTGATTCTGCGGGCCCCAACATGAGCTCCATTTTTTCGGAGATTTGCTGGTTTAGCCATTGTGGATACCTGGAATGCCGATGTAAGCCTGGGCGAAGTCTGCCCCAGGTCGTCACCACCAGAGGCAGTTGCAGCCTTTGTGGATCAGAGGGAGATTTGGTACAATGCAACATGCCACGCGCGCTAAATTGGTACCAGAACAGTGATGGATCCCGGTATCCGTATACTATTAGCTGGTCTTCCTGATGAAAAGGCTGGACTCCTTCTCAGCTTATGAGAGCTTGCCAAGGAATGAAAACCCCGCTGTACATCGCGGACAGACACCCAGGAACACCTCCCAGCCATGATGAGGTGGTATACCATTAAAAGGACATAATAATACATAAGTAATATGTACTATATTTAGTATAAATGCGTGACGTATAAAAGAGTAGAAGGATAAAGCTCTTGGAGTTGATCAACACCTGAAGGATGCGCCATGCATTCGACTTCAGTAAGCATCGTTAGAGATGACTGAATGCATATCTGGCTTATAGTGTTGGCGTACTGATGTATCGAGGTATCCTCCCAAAGAGATCTGGTGCCAATTTACCGATGCAGGAGGAATGCAAGGCTTGGTTAGCCGGAATCGACCAGTATGTATTGTATGGTGCCTCTAACCACTTGCGCTACACACGCCCCTTCATAGTGCACATGTAAAAAGTGCATATAACGCGAAAGCTTTAATTCATAATCTACCAATGTGATGACATATGTATTACATCCTAAGCAACGAGATTCTCAGTTGAGCACTGCAGTGAATGTACTTATTTGTCTTTCAGAAGCTCTAAATATGAGCATAGACAAGAAAGGAAATTAACCGTTTTCAACAGTCACAGAATGAGAAGCGATTTAGGCAACAGAATGCGAATACTGCAAGAAGTTGATTACTTTTCTGAGCAATTGAAATCGCTCTGGCGTTGGCCAGTGACGCTGTAACAGTCTCGTTGGCTCGCTTGCGCGCTCGCTAAGGACATTAATCACGATGAAACGATTTTTCAGCCCAGTCATTCTTATCAGAAAACAGGTTTTTTTGTCTTTCACATGCTCTGAATATCACCCCTTCATCTGAATTTCGTAGATGGCCAAAAGATTTGCGGCAGTGCCAGCAAAGTTTCCGAATGTTAGGCTTTCCAGTGCCAGGTGCACGCTCTCGGAACACGTGAAGAAATTTAACGAGCTGGTGGGTGACCTTTTCAGTGCGTGCTTCGCATTACGAATAGCATAATGACCAACTGTTCTTGTCCACTGGTTGCCGTTAATACACTTTCAACCACTCAGTCTTAGACATCGTAACGTATGCCGTAATGTTTCCGATCTTTAGTTGTCGACAGTTGTCTGAACTACATATAACCTCTTTCACAATGGGTACATGGGATATTCATAGCATGAGCCTGTCGGTAGAGCATTGGATAACGATGATCATAGTTTTCGTTTCTGTAGTTAGCATTTAGGAAGCGAGACATAGGTTCACTGTTTTTTCTTAGTAACTCAAAAGACCGACAATCTATAAACCTAGGCATAAATTGTTGATATATTTATTTATGTGATTCAACAAACTGATCTTTATGAGCTGGTGCGAGGTTGGCATAGGTTTTCGTTGCCGTTGTCGTTCTTGTTGGTGTTATTGGTCGATGGGTGACGTTTCGGCGTTTCCGCCTTCCTCGAAGCCTGGACGTATTATATGTACATTAGCCTTATATTCGGTGAAATGTCGACAGTATCAATGAAGATCAAACTTTTGAACAAACGTCATGTTGATCAAAAAGATTATAAACACCGTACTGTTACGAACGGGACTGTGTGTTGTTCACTTGGGATGGCGAGCGATACCCACCCAGAGGTCAAAAAATCATTTTGAAATAAGGTGCCAGCTCACCTGTGATAGCGATGCATTTGTCTTTCTGGTTCGCCTTTGGGTTTTTGAAATTTATCCAAAACCCCTCGACAGTCTTGCGCCTTGATGTTTTCGATTCCTGCGCTAGGATCCAGACATTCACTTCAAAACCATTGCAATTATGCTTTTGTGCTCTGTGTGTACCTAGAGGAGTTCTTTGACAAATTTCCAATTTTCCATTCTAAGTGTTCTTTCATGGCGTCATAAAGCGGTGTGTCCGTTTCCCCAATGTACTACTCACCGCATGACTTACATGATATCAAGTATGTTGTACCTGAACTCATGCAATCCCCGTCTTTCCCGTTTGGACAGATCATACAGTTTTCTGAGCTGCACAAACGATCATAAAGACTGGAAAGGTTAAATTGAGATGCGATCCACCCAGCCAAACACTTTCATAACCCCAGCAGATAAAACATAACAAATAACATTTTATTCGCATACGAAACAGCTTTATTTAAACACCTACCGTTTATTTATTGTAAGTATTTAAGTTAGTTGGTGGATAGCAGCCGCACAGAGTAATACACGGGCGAGGGCTGTGCCTGTGTCAGGTCGTTGGATTAGCCTGAGGTATGGCGCCAGGTCACGCGTGATGACAAGACACTCCTCCTTGCGGTTCATTTTTGGATTTTTGGAATTGATCCAGAACGCTTCAAGAGTTCTACGCGCCGACGTTTTGGATTCCTGCGTGAGGATGGTGACTCCTACTTCAAAATCCTCTCCGTTGTGTTCCTGCATCCTATACGCGCCTAGTGGAGTGTTTGGTTTTAATTTAGATTTACCGACTAGGTGTTCTTTTATGCGGACGCAGGGCGGTCTACCCGTTTCGCTAACGTATTCGTCCCCGCACGCCTTACAAGAGGTCAGATAGACTGTACCCGAGCTCACGCAATCACCGTCTCTAGCGTTATACTAATACTAATACTAAGTTACTGGTCTTGATAAGTAAGTATAAGATGGGACATTCCGCACTTCGATCTTAAGATGCGAAATGTCTGCTGGTTTTAAACCTACTGTGCTTGCCATTTTCACTCATTCGTTGCTCAGTTTTCGATTTTGACTTCTGAATTCCCTTTCGGTTGATGCGTCGTAAAGAGATGCGTCTTCAAGATGTTTTTCTATTGTATCGACATCTAACTGGCAGGAATTGCTACAAACTCTCCACCCTTATCACTAACTGATACCCTAATAGTCTCTGATTTTACTAGCTCTCGAACCTGTCGCATAGCAGATTTTTGCGCAGCTGTAAGGTTCGAACTAAACTTTTTCACGCTATAGTGGCTAAGGATTTTGAAAGTTTCGCTCGAAAATATGCGAAATTTTATATCGAGTTCGTCGTTTGGGTTTTGCTGTCTAAAGAATAACCGAGGAAATGGAGGAGGTCGTAGTGCCCCTACTTCTCGTTATTCCTTTTTATTTCGTGTCTCAATTCTAGCGTTGCTTCGTAGTCAATGGCCGCCAGCGTGCGCACAGATAGAGAGCAGAGTGAAGGATCCTCGAAACTGGCGCGCCAAATAGACATTTCAAATGGTTACGAAACTGTAGCTTCTCGACATAGACATAGAAGAAAACCCACGCCTCAGAGCGATAATTCTAGCGGAAACAGGGCTCCGTTCCTCTTGCCCTTTATTTCAAACGAAATAAGTGTGGCTATAAAACGTTGTTTAATAAGAGCCGGTCTAGAAAATTCCGTAAGAGTGATAGAAATACCATCAAACACTCTAAGACGCCAGCTAGTTCGCAACCACCTGTATGACCATCTATGTATAACGAAAAACTGCATAATTTGCCCTAACAGTAGAGACGGCGATTGCGTGAGCTTGGGCATAGTCTATCTGATCTCTTGTAAAGCGTGCGGGGACGAATACATTAGCGAAACGGGTAGACCGCCTTGCGTCCGTATGAAAGAAAAAAAACGGCAAACGTAAACCAAATGCTCCACTAGGCGCATGGGATGCAGGAACACAGCGGAAAAGACTTTGAACTAGGAGTCACTATCCTCACGTAGGAGTCGAAAACATTAGCGCGTAAAACTCTTAAAGCGTTTTGGATCAATTCCAAAATTTCAAAAATAAACCGCAAGGAGGAATGTCTTGTCATCACGCGTGACCTGGAGCCATACCTCAGGCTAATCCAATGACCTGACACAGACACAGTTATCGCCCATGTATTACTTACTGTGCGGCTGCTATCCATCAACTAACTTAAATACAACAAATAAACGGTAGGTGTTTAAATAAAGCTGTTTCTTATGCGAATACAAATTTATTAAGTTTTATCTGCTAGGGTTATGAAAGTGTTTGGCTGAGTAGATCGCATCTCAATTTGACATTTCCAGGCTCTGAAGAAGGCGAAACCGCCGAAACGTCAGCTATTGTATCCTAATAAATTCTATAATAACATCTTCGTGTCTGCTTATTGAAGAGAATGATCGAATTACCAATTAGTGCCGAGATTAACAGAAAGGCGGTTTTGGGGATTATAAAGGCGATTGCGTACCTAACTGACGGCGTTGAGTATTGGGTAGGAGGTCAATCGCCACATAATTTTCACTACCACCTTTTCTTGGGCACCTCTTATAGCGTAACTTATTTCGTTTGATATGAACGATAGCTTAAAACTCTTTTTGATCACTATGGCGTTTATTTGAAAGTTTGATCTTCATTAATACCGTAGATATTTCATCGAATATAACACTACTGTTACATTAAACACGTCTAGTCTCTGAGGAAGGCGAAATTGCCGAAACGTCAGCCATCGGCCAACTACACCAACAACAACGACTACGAAAACGAAAACCTATACCAACCTCGCATCAGCTAAAGAAGATCAGTTTATAAGACCGTGTAAGTAAATGTATCAACTTTTTTCATTTTGCACGATCTAACATCACATATATTGTGCGGATCCCAGCCCTTGTATTTGACTCGATTCCTTGCTCCCATATTCCATAAATGCCTTCGGATTTTTATCCATGGGTTCGGCTGATGCTTGAGGACCTTTGAAAATCGTCATGTTGTTGAATGCTGCTTGAGTCGATTCTCCCTTGAATCCTGGGATAGTCACGCTAGTTAGTCCCTAGGTTTTCATCATAGGCAGTCTTCAGCTTTTGTGGATTGCAGAAAGCGAACTGATCCAAGAGAAGTCTGGCGCGGTTCTTCCAGTCACGGGGGAGTTACGCTGGCGTAGTGCGGGGTCGAAACAACGGCTTCATTGAACAGTTGGCTATCGGTGTCTTAAGACATAGCTCAAGCAGTAATAATAAAGGTGTAGAACAGGCAGAAGCGTAGATGGGTAATCCTCGTCTTTTTCAATACAATTGCGATGCATTTGTTCACTCCCAAAATCAAGCGTTTCATAGTGTCCAACAGTAGAGCCAAATCATTCACCATTTCCTATTGACCGATGTATAGACAATAAAACAATTTAAGGGTGTTGCTCTCGTTTAGCGCTGAAAGAGAATCGAATTCTGATCTTTGAGCTCAGTGTTGAATCGAATCGAGAAATATATTCGGCCTTAATTTTATTCCAACTTAGTTCTTGCATGTCGTTTTCGAGAGTTCTTCTGCATAACCTTGATGAGAGTGTCTCATTATCCCTTTTTTGTCGAAGATTACGTCGTTGTAACGGAACGATATAAACCTTATCACAGTAAATGTTTTTGACTGATGCATCATCGCCTCGTTTCTGTATGAGAAATTTTCTTTTTCGCAGAAAGGAGAAAGGGGTGCAAAATCAAAGGAACGGATCCCAAAACTGATATAAACTCCTTCATTCTACATTTAGAGAGAATACCGGTATCGAAAGTATCGATAAGAAATACTACTGGTTTTCTAACATCCTCGTAATAATGCCAAAAAACAAGTGAGAAAGTCAACAGAGAACGTTTTAAAGAAACTCTAAGGCTGATACTCCAATGTGATGTAGCGACATGCGCAAGCTGTAACAACCTTATGCCTAAGCTTTGCGAAGCTCTAGAGAGAAACGATGAAGTAATACCTTAAGAAAAGAAAAGCAGCAAGACTGGCCCAAACTGCAGGGATTCTGAAGAGTGTCCACAATGTGATTCTGCAAATTGAAAGAACTATCTATAGGCGTACAGTAACTACGTTTAGCAGGGCAATAAAGAAGACGATCTATGAGCTATATTTCGACCCTGGTAACCATGTGCGATTCTTGTTATTTAAGGACAACAAGCATAGAAACAGTCAATAATTATCAAGTAAAATGCCTTGTCTATTTTCTGTTGTCTAGAAAAGCTCAATTTTGACAGGAGTTTTGTGGTCCCAGCGGTTTTTAGTTCCGAATTCACCACAGTATCGCGTTAATAACGTAAGCACTCCATTAAATCGTAGCAGGACTGAAGGACTGAATTCTAATACCTAAAGTGCCAACCGAGACTTTTCGTCAATATAAATTTTCAGCTGTTCCTTGGTTTCTCATATATTGCGTTTCAAAATTCAACTTTTCTAGACAACAGAAAATAAACAAGGCATTTTAGTTGATAACTATTCACTCTACATGGAATTTTCAACAAGCTGTTTACTTCATACGTCGTCAATAATATTAACAAAAAAGAGCAGCGCACAACCGCGTAGGCAACGCGTTTTCTAAAAATTTTTAGCGAAGAGTGTCCTCACAATAATGGAACTCATTGAGGTGGGTGATCACTAGTGTAGGAGACGTCGCTTTTTCTCAATGTAGTTGACGTTAAGAACGTCTGTAGTGTTATTGCAGACAGAAGCGATCTTCCAATGGCCAGGAATATAAGGGGTTGGAGTCAATACATACTCTTCAAAAGTTTTTTGTTTCTGATACCTTATTCACGCTTTACGGAAGGAGAATCCTCGATTGATCTAGCCGAGAGTCTCTGGCTAGAGACGTCAACATGGTAAGCGATTAGCGCCAGAGCTGTGTAGAAAGTAATGATTTGTTTGGGGTGCTGACAAAACATCGAGGATGTAGGAAGTATTGAAGGAAACAAAAAACACCTATTTTCGCGGCTAGTTTTTTTTTGAGACTGCATATCTTGAAAACGTGGATGTTACTATAAGCAGGATAACAGATCACTCAGCACGTCATTGAGATGGTAATGCTACGAGTGTATCGCGGAACTGAGAGAGACGATCAAGGCCGTACTTCGACCATCGAGGATCAGAAATACTACCATATAAGCAAAAATCTCAAAAACTGGTTCGGCCTGATATGTGGTGCGCTTAGATGACAACCGTCGAACGAGATCCGTTCTCTACAGCAATGCATGGGATTTCAAGCGCACAAAAAAGTTCACCAAACCAACAATCAAATTTCTTCACTTCATCGAATGAGCAGAACAATGTGAGCAACTATGGGAGCCAGTGGAAGGCTCAACTCACGTATGCTTCAAGTAGTCGATGAAAAATGAAGAAGAAATTAGCACAACGGTTAAATTGTCATGAGGTGACGCTTAGTTTCTTATTTGGACGTCGTTTTCCTAGACTGAGTAACTAAATAATGCCGATATATGATACTGTAGAAAGAACGAGAGCTGAACGGTGACATCATCTCATTTGAATTCTTTTTCGGAAAGGAAAGAGTTATTATTCGCTGTTCATTCTCACCGCCACCTTGCTCAGCACATTGAACGTTTCTTGATCGATGGATGCACTGCTTGTTTCACTACTTGTTTCGTCCGAGGTCGCTAGTTTACATACTGATGAGGTTACTAGCTACCCCTCTTCTTTATCATCGTTAATTTCCTTCTTCTCATCATCTTCTAACCATCTGACGGTTTTCATCCTTTCACACTTTAATTTCTGAGTATAGGTTCCACTAGAAACGATGTTGTTCGAAGGATCTTGTCGAAAGTTGGCAATATTGATGAATTTTACAGCACTTAAAAATTATAGGCCTACTCTACAAACATGTCCAACTATTCGAAACTTTGTAACAAGTTCCGTTCGCTCACCAAAGGTACGAAAACTTGTTTAACGCCTCATGATGGCATACGGGTATTCTTTGCTGTCGAACTGTGATCTAAAATAGGATCATCATCCGGCAAGGTGTCAAAAGAAAGAAGAAATTCGATATTTTACTCTGAAAGCACCGTTAGACGTAGCCTGGCGTCACGGCACAACACTATGTTACAAGTGGTTGCCTTCCTGACAAGAACTGTAGAAGTGAACAGTATCATACTAAAAGCTTTCATTTTGTGGAAACAGGTAGTACAGTTAAAGTAAACCTGTTCCTTGTGAGGGTGGTTCAACATATCATAGAGAACATATCCTGATTCGACCCAGCACAAGAGCCACTAAGCTTCTTGTCGTTCCGGGACGATAACGCAGTATCAAAACTCTCTGGGACAAGCTGATTTCCTCCGAACCAGGTGGCAAAGTCCTACCTCGGCTATCTCAAGATTCCAGGAAACATCAACTCGATCAGCATTCAACAACATTCGTGATGAAGGCGAAAAAATTGCCAAGCAGCAGCTCAACCCACACGCAAAACAAAGCTTCTAAGACCTTCACGGATGATGGATAAGAAAAAACGAATAGAATTCAAGACGCGTTCGAAGTTGCACAGTATGATACATGTGATGTTTGGTCATGTGGTAAAAAATGTAGCTTCTTGTGTTTCGTTACAGCCATACATGTGATGGAGACAAATGGTGACTTTATTGGTGTCGACTGGATACTGTCGATGATCGACGGACTACAAGACGATACAAGTGATGTACTACTTAGTCATCGATTCTTTAGTCTTCGTCGAAGGATAGGGAGAGATCATTTCTTTTTTGACGACATTGTGACTACACAGTCTGTTTGTTGTGTTTGTTAAATTGTGAACACAGAGTTGACAAAAAATGATAAGATTAAGGGAAGGACCCCAGAGACAGTAAAGCAATTATTGTGGAAAGGAAAACAATCCAGGAAAAGCGATTCATCCAGGATTATGTAATAAATACAGAACACTGTTGACAATTTAGGTACTTTAAGAAGCTACAAGAGCCACAGAAGCACGGTAATCTAGTAAGGAAATATTCATTTTTTGAAAAGAAAAAAGAAACGAAACAAAGAAAAAGAACGAATACTCGGGTCTTGTTTCGGTCACGATCGCACTACATTCAGGATTTAAATGAAGAACGGAGAAATTATTGCCCAGTAATTTCTAACGGATCGCCAACTGACCGAGAAACTAAACACTTTTCCAAGAAGATTGTGTAATTGTGAAAAATATAAATGAAATCGATAATGAGGAAATCTGATCAGTCGATTTAAAAGGATTGCTGAAAAAAATTGCTGATTCAGTAACGATAACCATTTTGAAAGAGAAATACACCGGTAAACGATAGATATAATGAAAAAGAACCGCGAATGAAAATATGAGACGAGGTAGTTGGCTAAGCGAACAACCGTCCTCCATCGTTTTGCCTTTCTGTCGGACCAAAACCAATGATTTTATTGATTCTCATTTTCACACCAATCAACTAGTTTGTGAAATTTCGTGATATAACAAGTTCTGACATGCAGATGACGTGGTAAATACGAATCCAACGTATTGATTTGAATAGTCAATAACCAGGAAGGAAATGATAACGGATAAAGAGGGATTTTTTCAAATTCACACTTTCCAAGTTTTCTAATCTTAAAGCATATTTTCTAAGCGTTTTTCGCAGGCTTATAGAGTTCGAGAATCTTTATTGCGTAAATGAGAAAACTCTTTTTCGAATGCAGTGGTTGGAGCACAAGTGGAGTTTTTCTAGTGGCATCTTCTCCTCATTTCTTTCTCGATTAAAAAATGTACTAGCTTTTCACTTTATTTTATTTAATCCGCCTTCAAGTCTACTGCGCGCACCCCTGCGGATCCCAGCTCTTCTCGTGTCCAATTCGTTTCCTCGCATCCATCGCCAACAGAGATCTCCGAAGCTTTTACGTTTGCCTTCGGTTGCTTCTTGAGGATTTCCATTTCATCTTGAATGTCACAGAATAGTGGTGGAACAATTCTCCGTAGAGTCCTGAGATCGCCGGGCTGGAGTGTTCCCAAATGGATTGCAGATTTTTCCCGGAGAAGCCCGGTACCAATTTCCCGACCCCGGAGGGATTAAGGGCTTGGTTGGTCCGGAGCGGAATTACAACTGTGCTATCCACCCCTTAATGTGTGTTATTGTGTGCACTAATGTTGACACAATTCAAGAAAATGAGTAGTTCGAATATTTGGATAACTAATGTGCAAATATCCTTTTTGGCACATAACATAACAGCACGATATTAAACCGAATATAAGGCTAACGTTACATAAAATACATCCAGGCTCTCAGGAAGGCGAAATCGCCGAAACATCTGCCAACGACCACTAACACCAACAGCAATGAAAGCGACAGAGGAGACCTATACCAACCAACATCAGCTAAAAGAAGATCAGTTTATTAGATCATATAAATAAATATATCAACTATCTATGTCGAGGTTTATAGAAAGTCGGTCTTTTGAGTTATTCATCTAGGAATTGACTGCAATATTGCAGATTCTTTTCATTTTATGACATGGTTAGCATAGCAGTAAAAACGTTGATTTCAGAGGAACAGCATGAACCTAGGAGTTCATTCATTCATTCATTCATCCATAGGTAGGATTAATTATGGTTAGAAAGAGTTTGACTTTCTCGTCGAATGAAAGATGAAAGGATAACGCTTTCGGCGTTAATCAATCCCTAAGGTATGCATTCAATTTTATCAAGCATAATTAGAGGTTATTGAATGCATATCTGGCCTATACAATAACTCGCGGTAGTTAACCAATGTATCGAGTGAACACTGCCATCCTCCTAGACAGTTCTGGTAGCAATGTGCTGACCACGGAAGAATGGTAAGATTGATGATTCCAGGTTGCGCGATCGAACTAACAACCACGTGTGCATTGCTGTGGATGTTCTTGGTGGGCAGTCTATTTCAAGTTTTTTACTTGCAACTTGACCAGCGGTGGTCCTTTGATTTAAGCTTTTTGAGCGGCGTGAAAGATCTTCAAACTTTTTCCTTAACTTGCTCTTAATATCACACCGAATCTTTCCGCATACCGATTTAGACCCAACTATCATTCTCTTTCAAAGATTCCCCTCCAAATGTTGAACACAGTGGTTTTTCTTTCTACACACATTTGTTTAATAGTGAAAACATTTCGTTTTGTGTGCACCGCAATGAAATGCGTAGCAGCTTCATTTCGATGCTCAGCGTTTGTTGAGAGCTCCCCGGTAAGCCGCATACTTCGTATAATTTCCTACGTTTTATAAAGTTATGAATAATTCGATGTTTTAAGCAGCGGCGTAGAAAGTGGGTCTTTTGTCGCATTGAGACGATTTTCTGTCTTAATGACAACGCGTCTCTTACAAGTCGGAAATGTTTTGCTGGAACATCTCTTCGAAAGTCGAAAGACCAACTTCTATAAACCTCGGCATAGATAGTTGATGTATTTATTTATGTGCTCTTATAAACTGATCTTCTTTAGCTCATGTGAGGTTGGTAAAGGTCTTCGTTCTCGTTGTCGTTGTTGTTGATGTTGTTGGTCGACGGCCGAAGCTCGGCGACTTCGCCTTCCTCAGAGACTGGACGTACTTTATGTTAGAATACTTTTTATTATTCGGTGGAAAAAAGACTAAAGTATTAATGAAGATCAAACTTTTAAATAGATGATGGGTTAGGACGCTATGGTCAAATGTAGTTCTACGCCATATTGAACAAGAAAGCTGCTCACCATGATGTTACGAGTGGGACAGGCCCACGCGTTGTTCACGTGAGGTCGCGAGCAAGACACACCCCGCGGTCAAAATATCATTTTGAAATAGGGCGCCAGGTCACGCGTGATAGTGAGGCATTCGTCTTTCCGGTTCATTTTTGGATTTTTGAAATTTATCGAAAATGCCTCAAGAGTCTTGCGCGTTGATGTTTTCGACTTCTGCGCTAGGATCCGCACAGTCACTTCAAAATCATCGCCGTTGTGCTTTTGTGCCCAATGCGTACCTGGGTTAATGTTTTGACGAATTTCAACTTCCCCGTCTAGGTATTCTTTTATGCGGACATAAATAGGTCTACCTGTTTCCTCATTGTATTTTTCATTACAAGCCTTACATGAGATCAAGTATATTGAACCAGACCTCATGTAATCGCCACCTCTCGCGTTAGGGAAGGATTATACAGTTTTCTGAGCTGCACAAACGTTCATAGAGTCGGTTGCGAACTAACCAACTGCGTAGGATATCCGGTGGAAAGTCAATAATCTACACAATTTTCAAAAATCACTTCTGCTTAAGCGCCTCTTAATGGCATAAGTTATTTCATTTGATACGAAGGGCAGCACAAAAGGGATCTTACTCACGTTTGACACATTATTTTGGGGAATAATCCCAGCTTTTCGTATGGCCCGAGTGACTTCTACTTCGCAGCCATTGGAAACGGCTATTTTCCGTGCTAGGTTTTGCGATCCCTTCCTTTCCTCTTCTCCTGTGCACACATTTTAAAACCAAACAGCACGCATGTAATGGAGTCATTCGTTGTTAATTGACTTTATACCAACGTGTCCAGTGACTCCGCAATGTAAGCCATTCTCGAGTTGGTCGTAGAGCACGAAAAGAAAATAAAAATATACGGCTTGTCGATTGCGCAACTAATGACTTTCTTAAAACAGTGTCTTAGTTGTTCAATCTTCAGGTGGTCTGAAAAATATTTTGCACAAATTAGAGGGTTGGCCATGGGACAGCGTTTAGCACCACGCCTTGCCATCGCTTTCATGTCTAAGGTGGAAGCTCCAGTTCTCGATCACTGACCCTTACTCTACTGTCGATACATAGACGACTGCTTCATCTAGTAATTCCCATGACCGACTTTCTGTTAACCTCGGCATTAATTGATAATTCAATGTTTTTCATCAATAAGCAGACACGAGGTTGTTAATATAGAATTTATTAGAACACAATTGCTGACGTTTCGGCGGTTTCGCCTTCTTCAGAGCCTGGAAAGGTCAAATTGAGATGCGATCTACTCAGCCAAACACTTTCATAACCCTAGCAGATAAAACTTGATAAATCGATTTGTGTTCGCATAAGAAACAGCTTCATTCAAACACCTACCGTTTATTTGTCGTAAGTATTTAAGTTAGTTGGTGGATAGCCGCCGCACAGAGTAATACATGGTCGATAACTGGGTCCATGTCAGATCATTGGATCAGCCTGAGGTATGGCGCTAGGTCACGCGTGATGACAAGACACTCCTCCTTGCGGTTCATTTTTGAATTTTTGGCATTGATCCAAAACGCTTCAAGAGTTTTTCGCGATGATGTTTTCGATTCCTGCGTAAGAATAGTGACTCCTACCTCAAAATCTTCTCCGTTGTGTTCTTGCATCCTATGCGCGCCTAGTGGAGTATTGTGTTTTAGTTT
>UYYA01001355.1:0-15510 GCA_900624975.1 Angiostrongylus costaricensis
ATATATATATATATATATACATATATATATGAAGCCGTGGCGGATAAATAACGAATAATGAAGCCGAGGATAGCCTTATTTTAAATCTTGTTTTTTTATGGACACCGATTTATCGGCTAACGTACGTAAGATCGTACTGTATCACTTGCTGAACTTTCTGATTTCTTTGAGAACTTTCATAGGATCGTGGGAGATAGTCTCAATGCGCAAACCCTACTGTTTGTAGAGAAGTTTGCCGTGGCTCCTACCGATGTGCTGTGTAGTTTCTCGACGTCAAAACTAGCTTGGTGTATTTAATGCTTGTTTGCAAACAATCATAACCAAGTTCAAACTTGTCGAATCAGCAAAAAATGGTTAATTCGTCGGTGGAGAATTCTTAAAATGCAGTGTTAAATTTTGGTACGCCACATCCGTCTACTTCAACCTTCATACAAGAGTGAACGAGATTATCAGGTTATTTTATGGTAAGAAAAAAAGTTGTGAAGGTATATTTGAGGCCGAAGAACTCATAGAAGCCTATATTGCATAATGAAAGGCAAATTGTAAACAGCAAAAAACGTCAGGAAAATTTAAACAGACTCTAGAAACTATGGAGCGGATATCTGGACTATAACTATACATCTCCATGCAGCTTCAAAAGGGACACATTTGAGAAGGTGGAGAATATCCACGGATACGGGATACGGTTGAACTGTGAGATCCTCACACTGGAATTAATTTTGGTTGCGCTAAGGCCTCTGAGAAAATAAATTGTTCTCGAATCGCTTTTATCTACTCCGTATTCACTTTAGCGAAATGGGGCAGTGAAGTCTAAAATTTTTCAAGACATGCATCATTAGGAGCTTGTGTTGAGCCGTAATTAGAGGTGCCGTTCAATATCACTAGATCGATAGCTGGTACAATCCTACGTTCGAGCTCATTAAGTCGTGGCCGACAAATAAGTATTAGATTGTAATATATGAAATGTTCGATTTTACTGTTTTAATTTGCCATGTAATTTTTTTAAAGCAAAAATTTTGTTTTTTATGATGTTTGATACATACTTTTGGAGCGCAAAGTCTGCTTTTATTGTTTTTCTTCCATCAGGATTGGTTTTTCTCAAGATTTATTATCTTAAGATTTTTATAGGTTTTAACTTTAGTGTGAATCAACGTGATATTCGTATCCTATTCCCGTACGAATGGAAGAGTTGACATAATGCCGCGGCAGGAGCTCGGAATATCAATGCGGCGTTTCGAGACGCCTTGGCTAACGAACACACCATTCGTCGTTGGTACACAAACTTTGAATCTGGGGACGACAGCCATGTAAACGACGGGCGTGGCAAGCCAGAAAGATGATGAAGCACTTCGCACTCTAGCCGAATTAAATCCATGTCGAACGGTAAAAGAACTTGCCGCAGTGGTCGGAGTCAGTGGTGTGACCATTTGTCACTTGCAGTTAGTTGGCAAGATTTAAAAAAGTGGAGAAATGGATTCCACAAGAACTCAACAAAAAGTAGAAAACTCATCGTCTGGAAATTTGCAAAAAAATTTACTGAATCGCAACGATAGAGATCCATTTTTGAATCGCTTTATAACTTGCGATGAAAAGTGAACACTGTACGATAACCGTCGCCGTTCTGCACATTGGCGAAGAGCCGATGAGAACGCACGACACATGCCTAAACCGAGTCTGCAACCAAAGTTAGTATGAAAAAAGTTATTAAAAGTTCACATTTAAAGTTGGATATTTCATATGTTACAACCTAATAAAAGTCTTGTGGAGAAACATAAAACCAATGACTCGGTATCATCGGCAGAGCATCGTAAATCATTCTACAGGATAGTTTAAATCTGCTTTACGATTCTTGATGAAGTCGAACACATGACGCATCTCTCAGGCATAGGTCAACGTTGAACGCTCCACATATTTTCTTTATCATATGTCTTGTGCATTCGCTGTTGATTACAAATTCCTTATTGTCACAGAAGATCGTCATGAAAGTGAATCTACTTCTGATTTCCACTTTTCTCTTCAGCAACAATCTCACACTGATGGCGTATCTTTCCAACGCACCTGTAGAAGCCAGCATGTGTCTGACTTTTCCTAGAAACACTGGAAATAGAATTGGATGTTAATGACGACCATAATTTAAAGTTTACATTTAAAATCGCTTTCCGTTTTGTTAAGAGGACTTCTATTAAACCATCACTTATTGCTCCTTAGGAGAAAAGCATAATACTAGGGTGATTGAGGCAAAATTTCTTAACAACATTTATGTGGTACACCAAAATTTTAGGACACTCCATTCAAGTTACGACAGCAGTAAATGAAACAACTTTTTAAAAAGAAGAACAGAAGAACAGAGAACACCAACACATTTTCGCACTTTTACTAGCTCAAGTAATTTAATAATAAAGATAAGTGATTGCCGATATTATTGCCATAATCGGAACTGATTCGGAGGCGAGTAATGAACAAATCAGAAGCTCGGGCGTTTTTATGGTTACTAGCTTACTATTGCTTCAGAGAAGAATTCTCTTTACATTATTGCACATCACGCACTATAAAAAGTAAGGCCGTCATTATTTAACAGAATCTGGACCATCGTTTATGAATGCGGAGTGCTTCACGAAGGACTAGCCGTCGTGAGGTAATTCAGAAGTAGCTGAGAAAAAAATTCCAACTATGCCAATTTAAAGCAGTGATAATTCGATTATTGTGACAGATCATTATGATAGATATTATGGGTGGCGATTTGGCCTCAGAATTTATAGTGTGTTTTGGCTAGTACCCTCTATTTCACTTTCACGCTGTAGAGGAAATGCTTTTTATCGGAACGTTTAACAAATTATCGGTTGAGTCATTTTGGATGGACTATTAATAACGTTAATAATACCTTCTGTATAGAGTAATCGAAGGTATGATACGATTGGCATTTTTTACTATCTTTTTACTATCTATGTCTTCCATATGACACTATTACAACAAGTACAGATAAAAACCACCTGACCGACAAGATTTTACACTTCGGCGTTGGTTGATGCTCTGCGTTTCACCATACAATCTCTCAATGTCATTCCGCTATTCTCGTGGTTTCAGACTGCTGAACGTTTACTGGCCATAGGATAAACTTTTCAACTATGAATTACTCTTCAGTCGAGTTCATGATAATGTTCCATTCAGGTTCAGTTCTATCTCTGCCTATGTCGTGCTCTCTTTCACTCGTTTTTTATTTCATACCAGTTGAAGATGAATTCACATTTTTCTTGGAACTCAGTGTGAATATGAGTGGATATCGCTACAATAAGTTGTGCTAGCGTGCCACCTACTTCTCATTTTCTTCGGAAATAGAAATTCAGGCTAAGTCGAGGAAATGCGTAAAACCCTTGCATACACTTTGATCTGCTTGCTTTACACGTTTGCAATGTCCGAGTCATGGTTCTATGGTCGAGATGCACCGGACAAGTGGTCAGTGGGAGAGGTATAAAATTTAAACGTTATGCACTGTTAATTATTCGCGAACTGTTGGCGAGGCGAGGAACCATGTAAATTTTCGTCGTATATGTACTTCATGAATGGTATGTAACTCATATAGTCTATTTTGCCTCCTCCACTCCTAATAGCTTTATTAGCAGAGGTTTTTTAACTGTTCCGTTGCTCTTTATGTTATGGAACGAGGTCTCGCGAAAATTTGCTTTTTTATCAGCTATGAACTGTCTAATTTCTTCCGGTCGTAGTCGACGCAGTATCTTTGGTAGGCAAGCTACTGCTTGAATCAAGTTTTCATACAGTTTCTCTGTATAGGTTTTGGCTGTTTGGATTTCGGGATTTATTGCATTCGATTCGTTTCCCTTGCTTTCATCCTTTGTAGTGGTCTTTGAACATTTAGCTTGCTGTTTCGGTTGTTACTTAAGGATTTCGTCTTTTGTATTAACGTCGTGGAATGCTGGTTAAGTCAATTCTTCATGAAGTCTTGAAGATAGCTGGGATAAGGCGATTCCACATGGATTGGAGGAGAGCGTTGGGGGTGGGTCAAACTAGCGGCTTTGCTGGCCGACGGTATCACTAACCACTACGCTGTCTTCTCCCAATAAAGCGATTATTGCCCTAAAAATTTCCGAAAATCGAAAGCTACCAAAATATTCAAGTCTTTTTTTGTCAAGGTCCCGGCATCCGCGAATATCATCAGCGAAACATGCGGCGAAAGTACAACGCCTCACTGAACAAAATCTCACTTATCCATCAGCTTCTTTTTTTGAAACACGAGTTACAACGACTAAAAAAAAATAAAGCAGAAAATAGGTTTCATGGGGTTTTAATAGAAAAGAAGTTGTGTGATTCTAACGCTATATTGATTAAGGAATCGCACTACGATATTACTAAAGCATGATAGCTCCGAATTTTTCAACTACTTGAATATTTGAATACTTGCTTAATCGTCTTCACAAAGAATCGTATGGAACCCAGCAGAATTACCATTTGACAAGTATTACTTTAGCTGGACACGATTTTTGTGACTAATGTCCTATGTTGGGTCGTCTGTTATGACTATGGTAAATCGTCGTTCCAGTGTTTATAGTCGGAGACATACCATCTTGAGATTTAGTTCTTGCCAGGACAACGCCGGTTCTTTCATGAAATTCTACCTAACTGTTCTCTTCCTTTTTAATTTAAACGTTAAACTCATCATCAAACTGAAATGCTGGAAAAAAACCTTTTTTGATTTCATGGTGTTCAAGGTCAATAAGATGTCCTTCTATTTAGCGTGCTTAATTGATATTCTTTCTTTGACAAGCTTAGAAGAGGTTGATAAACAATCCTCATTCGGCTAAAGTTTCGAGGTCTTTGTCGTTATCGAAGCAGACGATCTAAGTCGATGATTCGTAGTTGATCGTCTTCTCGATGTGGCATCTACGTCTTCGTGTCCAGTCGGATCTTCTTCAGTGGAGCATCGCTCGAACGAGGCATTCTCACTCGGCGACACTCCTACATTAATGTTTTCGTGTATGCTTATTAAAGAAAGAATAAATGTTGACAAGTCATGCTGAGGTTAAAGGAAAGTCGGTTTTGAAATAATGTTATGCTCTATGTTAGCTGGAAAGGCGCGTGTGGTGCTGTGGTCGGTAACCGCCCTGCAATGCACATGGGATCGATCGCCGCGCCTTAGCCTCACGAAGCTTTCCATTCTTCCGAGCTCGACAAATTAGTACCAGACTTGTTTGGCAAGATAGCAACGCTGGTTCATCATCACATCAGTAGGCCACCGCGAGGTATTGTAAAGGCCAGATATGCATTCATTCACCTCCGACGATGCTTAGTGAAATCGAATCCATGGCGGGTTGATCAACACTGGGATTTTTATCCCTTACCCTTTTTTATCTATGCCAACTGATAATGATAGCGACTTCTGTAGGATGAATTGTCCGGAAAAACAAGTTGTCGTCAGCGGACAATCACTATTATCGACAATAGGCAACCTGTATAAAAGAGAGCCGCCGAGAGAGTATGCCTCATCCGAGAGATGCTTGACTGAGAAAAATTATCGAGAACACAAACAACTGTGGACCATCGGCTCGGATCAGTTTTTGAACTCATTTCCAAATCCGAAGGCTTTCGTGTATGTTAGGCATGCAGCAACGAATCGAATGCAAAAAGTACCAGGATTGGCACAAAGTGACACATATGATTCAGTTCATGTGAAAATAAAATTAATTCGCGAAATAGTAAAATATTGACAATGACGACACGTATATCACCGTTATTTATTTCCTATTCCTGAGAGAAAAAAACATTAGCATCAATGATGGAATGAACGTGAAGGTTTAAAATAGGAAAAAGCAAATGTGTAGAGAGGCTTTTATTCAATCACTGAGCATGGTGGCGGGTGCGAGTCTCATATCATCACTTCTAAAGCAATTGCAACGGCCAGTAAAGCTGTTTCCCTTCAATTACGAACATCCCGTCTCAGAATCCTAATGTGGTAATCCTAGGAGACGCCTGAATTCTTGTGTAGTCCACTCTTCAGTTCTTTTCGACCATTTGGCGTCTGTTCTTTTCGTTATACGACTCTCTCATCTACATTTCGCTATCAGTGCATGTTCTCCTAGATCTCGAGGACGAGATAGATTTCGAAGATCAGAGCTTCGTATTTCAGTTAGATATTGTGTGTTTCTGTTCTACATTAGGGGCTTTTTTCAGCCGTACTGTGATTAGTGCTCAGTATTCCTGACATGGTTGAATTATTAGCCCACGTTTCTGTTACATAACAGAGCGCTGGGAGGACTGTTTAATAAAAAAGGTGAGCGCGAATTTTCTAGTCTTTTTGTTGATCGGTGGCTTTCGTGAGAGGCCCAAATGCAACTATACTGCTCGTTCTTCTGTTCATTGAACACACAAGGTACAGGTGCGCAGTGGTTTCTGTAATCAGAGAACCATCCAGTTTGATCTGCTCGCCTTCGCACATGGGTTCTTCATGAACTCGTTCTTCGTCCTGTTCACGCGCAGTCGAATCTTTTTTCCTGATTCGCTGAGTTCATTGGTCATCATTTGCTTTATTGGTACCCCTCGAAAAGATGACAATGTCATCCGTGAATAGGTTTGATAGAAATTTTTCCTCAATAAGTATGTTTTTCTCATCCCAATCGAATAACTTCATTATTTACTGCAATGCAGCAGTAAACACACCTTCCTTGAGCAGGATGACCATGCGCAACATTCAACATTCTGGGATTTTTTCTTTTGAATATACGATGTCTTATTGCTTGCGAGAAGTTTATGAAAATTGTGGCTTTCAGCTCTAAGTGAGCTACGATATTATCGGGTTTTAGAGCTGCACATTTTGCCATGCTTTCCATCGCTACTCGTAGCTCAGAGAAGAATTAGTGGTGGTTTTGTTCCCGAGGGAGTTTTAAGGTTGGAAAAGCGGATTGTGAAGTAAAAAGGTTGGTGTAGAACTGCTCTTATTAATTCCATATCATGGTGTTAAGTTTAGTGATTCCACCTTCATCCAACAAGACTCACAGCGAAACGTTATACTCGTGCGAGTCCCGACAACATTTTTTCAGAGTGGTTATTTTTTTACGCCTCCTCTTATAGTTTCCTTTGCCTGTAACGATTTATATCTTCCAGCAAAGCTCTTCTGCAGCTGGCATTCACTGTGTTAACCGCGTTGCAGCAGACTCAAGCTTCAGATTTCTTCCTCCGTCGAACAACACCTTTGTGGTAATGGAGATGTGACCTGATCTCCTTGTTTGCTGAAATGAGGCCAATTCGACACAGCTTTTAACTCCTTCGACAAACAGCTCGTAGTTTTTGGTCAAATCTTCTTTAATCTGCCAGTCACGTCTAGATAGGATTTCGTCCAGGATGTTCTCGTCATATATAACTGAGCTTTTTCTTCTTAGCCGATGACATGAATTCCTTTCCAGCCTAAGGGAGAATCGTATTTTCGGGCGAAGAAAGCGCTAGGCGGACCCAGTACAGAACGATGGGGCTAAAGATATGTCAGTGCTTCGTAATTTCCTGTTTGTGGGAATATGGTTGGTTTCTGCACGAGTTTTGTCGATAGGATACACCCATTTCCTCCGTTCGCAGCTTTTTTTCTTATTAAAAAACGTGCTTACGTGGAAGAGGCATGCATGAAACAGTTGTTCTGCAAAGTGGTTTCGGTTCTCACTTCTTTCCAATTAATCGAAATTTCCCCACCCCGTATTGGCTCCCTTTAGCTTTCCTTGAAGTCTTTGGCAGTAAATTCCTAAAGCAATCTCTTATTGCGGACAATATCCTTCCACTGATAATAAAAAGCATTTAATTCGTACTTAGAGGTGGATAGAACAGTGTTGTGATGCCGATCATCACGAGTACGGTGTTAGTTGGATGTCGATCCAGAACCACCTGCATCTCATTTTTCTGAGGTCGGGAAATTGGCATCAGACCTGACTGAGAAAAAACCATTCTGTGCAATCTAAGTGGGGAAGCTTTAGTCCGGCTAACTCAGGACTGACTGACTAACTAGAACTAGACTAGAGAGAACTGACTCGAGTACGGTTCCATGATATTCAAGATGAATTGAAAATCCTCAATCAACATTCGGAGCTACACGAAAACTTAGGCTGTCCCATTATTTATTGAGCAATTTGATCTTCTTGGAATCCCGAGTTAACCCTGCGGAAGCGTTTTAATGTCTTCACCATGATGTGGGTTGGAGGAAGGTATCCTTTCCTTAACGTATTTTTCGTTCGCTCTTCCTATTAGCTGATTTGCTTATGATATCAAAACGAAAATCAAAAATGAAAGTAGTGATGAAGAATTAACTGATCACTCAATAGAGATAAAGAAGCTGAACTCGAATGCAATCTTCACATTTTCTAAACAGCACTACGTAAGAGAAAAACTTGCGTTTTCTTCTGTAAAAAGGATTCCACAAGTTAACAAAAGGAAAACCTGTTGTGCCACCTTCAACGAATTTATTGAAAATCTTAAACAAGCTTCATTGATATGTTTGTATCTTATTGCAGATATGGCCTCTCCCGCAACATGTGAAATACGGGAAAATGAACCGTACAATTAGCCCTGGAAAGATTAGCTTCGATCTCGAAGAGAAAAGCAGTTGCGATATTCTAGTGATAAATGTCGAGAATTATTGTATGTGTTCATAGATGATCATGGGAAGGTATAAATTTCTACAACACAAAAGAGTATTTCAGTAAAGAAGTGGATGTTTCCCTTCCCTGTGTTCGCAAGACGAGATGCTGATATATTCGTCGTTTCTATCAAAGTAAAAGAACCATGTCATAGTGGATTTCCTCAGCACGGTGACAATGAAGAATGTGAGTGTATTTTGAAAAAGTAGCTACGGTTGGAAATTTGGACCGACAAATATTTTTTTCAGTATCTTAACCTTTTTATTTATTTATTTTACTGCCTACTATAATTTTTAACAGCATAGTATCATGTGAAATACAACTCAGTCTCGTTGACGGGTGATTGCTGATGGCGCCGATCAATAGAACTAGCTGAAAGACGGGGAAACAAGGGACCTGCTTGGTATGGTGGTGAACGCGTTAGTCCCTGGAAAGGACAATAGCGCGTTCTTTCCTCACCGCAGACAGTTGCGGTCCTGAGTTTTGCAAATATCTCAGCATCATCTTAATTGTATTTTCTTAGTATTTATTAGTCCGTTTGACCTTTTTTTATTATTGTAACTCTGAAAGTACTTTGATGATGAGAAACTTTATTACATAGAATCAATTACTAATTCAGTACTATCAAGCGCATTTATTCTAGATGCACTTCACGTATCGCTTGACAAGGCGATGATAACGTCCCAAACAGTTTGGGGTGCAGTTAGAGGCATGGAATCTCTTAGTCAGCTGATCTTCTATGATCGGAAGAAGTCGAAGGTTTCATTCTTATCATAAATAATGCCTACAAATTTGGCCTTAAAGGGATTAAAACTAGTGGCTTTATACGTATTTTTTTGATAAGCTTACACAAGGTAGATATATGACTTTATTCGGCTAACGTTTCGACGGTTTCGTCTTCATCAGAGCCGATAATCCCCGCCGATGGTGCTCAGTTGTTCGTTATTTCGATGTGGCGTCTTTGTTGCACATCGAGCCGGATCCTCGGAATCTTGTTCTTTTGTCAAATCACTCCATTTGTACGCTTCGTAAAAAAAATGACGAATTTTCTCGACGAATTATTCACCGTCTATCTATTAATTCATCGGTACTCGTATATCGATTTGTACACCTTGGCGATAATGTTGGCGCTGCTTGAAAATTTAACAAAGAGTTCATAAAAAGATTAATACTTATGTTGGAATCACCTGCTATTCCAATAGTTGCAAATTAGTTCGAGAGAACAACATTGAATACTCTGCTCATCCTTGATAGCAGCTAGAATCATTCAGTAGGTTCTACTTGTCAGTTGTCACAAAAAGCGCCTCATTCCGAAAATTCCGAAGAACGAGGCGTTTTAGTTTTACTCTTTTGTCTCTTCTTTTCCAGTGGAACAGTCCCGAGCTTTACTTTGTCATGGGATTATTATTAACTTGGATTCTAAATTGAAGCATCAAGCTCTTTTTTACCTCGAATGATGTAGCTAATGAATGATAATGAGGGGTGGCCCTCTACAGCATATCATATCGACAGCAGCGAACACTGCCAGCTATGTTCTGAGTTTTGAATGGCGTAGCCAACACCAGAACGTTGGCGGTTTCTCTATGAAAGAACTTCATGTTTTAACGATAGTATCGTTTTTTTCTTCATCCAAGTAAGGTATGTTCAAAATGTGTGTTTTCTCATAAAATTACTCACAGGAAATTTAAGTGCCTCTAACGTAGCACTGTCTAGAATTTTCCGTGGTAACACTGTGAATGGTGTAAGCTGTAGCTTACCGCATACCATGGCTGAAGGACTCTTCATTGTACGAAATCGTGATGTGTAACCAGAAGATTCATTCTCAGCAGCTTCTACCAAGCTAGAAAATGGTTTGACATTTCCATCAGAAAGCTTAGATAAGAGCAAGTCTATAGAACCCGACATGCAGGTCAGACCCAGCAGAATATGTTTTAAAAAATAACCTGGTTACATATTGGGAAGGGAAGACGATAAGTGGATCATGAAAACATTTTAGAGAAATCCGAGAAATAAAAGAAGCCTAGTGGAAACCACCAAAGAGACGAGTCGACGTAATCGTTACACGTACAAAACAGCTATATTAACAGCTAGAGTCGACATTCACATTTTTTATTCGCGGTTAAAGCCCTCGTATGTGCTCAGAAATTTTGTGGATAATGGTTCTAAGACAACGATACAAGTGGTGGAAATTCTGCGGTCTTTACAACGCTTTAAGTGGGGTCGTCTATGGCTCTGAGTAGTCTTCTATATCGGCGGGAAAAAACTGAGTTCATCCAAATATAGGTTTCTCACAAGTTCATATCTTGCCTACACGTGTTAGAGAGCCTGTTTATTCTATGTTACAGTGTCCATGTAAAATTAGCAACTTGTGTATTCTCCGCTGCTATTCTCAGCGACTTCCCAACAATTCGGCAACCACTTTATTCTACATCTATGAAATAATTAACTTTTTGATGAAGATATTTTTCCTATCCAGTTTTGCAACTCTTCGTTTTTATTCAGCGTAGGGTCAAGAACAGCCCTAGAATATAAGAGGAGAAGGAAAAAATAGAAATTGGAAGGCGCCAGAACCGGAAAGTGCAGTGGACGCCGACGGAATTCGGCATTAGCAAATAATTGGCTAATCTTTGTGAATTTTACCATATGCCGATGAAAGTTTTTTTTGACGAATAACTCTGTATTAGAGATTTGAACACTTTGAATGGATTTCTTCGACAATGTTTTCTCCAAGACGTTGATGGCACAACGTCCACGACACACAGTTGAGTTGCTTAATGAGAGCGTGCGGAGGTTCTCTTATCAAAGAAGAGCTCTCAAACCGTATTCGTCAAAAAACCTCTAGCCGTCAATTCTAAGAAACGTTACTCATACTGAGTTCGTCTTTCAAGCGATCAGATCATTTCCACGCTGCTTTACCAGCAGAATAATATCAATCGTGGACAAAACACTAAGTGCTTCGATCACCTATGGTTATACCTGAGTTGTAGGTCAACTACATGTCAGCGATGCTTCTTTTTATGACCATAATGCTCAGTTATCTTCGGGCCGAAAATTAGGCCATGAGCTAACAAAAATGAAATAGTGAGTAATTATTTTGATATGTGACCAAAACCTTCGAACTGGCTTCTAACAGTAAGCAATAAGAGTTATCTGAGGTTGGATATAATTCCTTAATAAGAAACAAAAAGGCTGCTTACACATCCAACAGTAAGATCACTAGTGTATAGGACAAGTTGTCTGAAACGTATTGACGTTTAAAATTCTAGTATTTCATCCGAACGGTGGAGGTTCATGATTTTCCGCGATTCTCTGTTAGAGGAATCATGATTGATAGTTCACGCCACTATCTTTCGAAGAAGGTTATTAAGCGACAACTGGTGAGATGCGTTGTTTTTCTGGAAATATTTCCCAACTCTTAAACATATAACTTTTCGAAAATACTTTAATATTTGACTTTGAGCTAATTATGGCGCCAATTTTCAAACGCTTTCGTTTTAAGTATTGTTATTTCGTGCACTATTTGTTCTTGTCATAGCGTCTTCGAGAAAGCCATCAATGTCAGTAGTACGCGAAATATATGTCTACTCCTTTTTGTCGAAATGCTACAGCAGTTTCAACTTTTTATTTAAAAATTCAATGATCAGAGTGATTGACATCCTATCCTCTCCTAGCATTCTATGACGGATTTCAAAACATGGATAAATACGAATCTCTTACAAAGGAGCTCCTAACTGTACAGAACTGTATATGCGACTAAACCATCTCTTTTTTGCGACATATACATCAATTATAGTGGTCGTCAACCTATTACGGCCACGACATAGTCCTGTGAACCAAGTGGAGACAGTGCCATAGTGATATGGGATAAGAAATATTTCCTGCCCACTGTCTTGCACAGAGTACGCGCACCTCGGTTTTTAAGTCATTGAGATCAGCAAGGTGTTAGAACTACTTTAACTCCTAATATTTTAACTTCTGTTCACTGCCTGCTCTGTTATCACTGCAACGTATTATGTGAAGTACAATCACAAGGATCCTAAGCCACTTCACTCAATTCCCTGCCATAAAGGAAGAGTAGGCACTGAGAAAACATTGAAACATTGTGATTTCGACGCCAGCTTTAACTTAACTGGTTTGAATGCAGATTTTTGATCTCCAGATGAATCCCGTTAACGGTTATTGCTGAAAACACCGTTATGGAAAAAAATTAGTTGAGGAAAAGTCAATGCAAGGGATTCGGTTGGTGCAGTGGTTGACACGTAAGCCCATGGAAAGGGTTAACGCGGGCTCAAATCACACCTGAGCCACCGACTTTTTTTCAATAGCACAGTATCTCTGTGATTCCTCTACTTCGTGTATCGACATTTTCGGGCACCAATTGTTGATTAGATGCACCTTTCTAAATTTCTGTCTTTAAAGTAAACGTGGTGTGCCTTATTTTGTCTAGGTTTTTTGTGCCTTATTTTTGGTCTTTCTGATTTCTCGTTCTGATTTTCTGGTTTCGGTACTTCGTATAAGCACACGATATTTTCCCAGAATAGCTACTTGGGATGCTTCTTTACAGATTGTTTTTCACAACAGCCTAGTCTTTCAGGTTTAACCAAAGCCAATGACATTGATACGAGCCTTCAGTATTTTATATAATATAATTTGTCTTTTTTAAGTAATTAAATATAAATATGTTGTTTATTAATTTATAAATTCCGTTTGTCATAAATTCCATCTATAGGATGTCATGGCTATGAACAAGATGAATGTCTTGCACTGGCATCTAGTGGATAGCGAATCATTCCCGTATGTCTCTACAACGTTTCCTCAACTTTCACAAGTGGTGAGTTGCTTGAAAGTATTCGCTGGTGATAATCGTAAATTCATTAAAGGGTGCTTATTCATCACGCCACGTCTACACATCGAAGGCAATACGAGACATCCTTCAGTACGCTAGAATCCGTGGAATTCGGGTTATTCCAGAGTTTGACCTACCAGGTATGAGATGAGCATCTACAGCTGCATTTGTTAGCACGTTTTTTTATTTTAGAATATTATCCAAGCGAATATAGAGGCGAAATGGAATATCATCATTTATTTGTTTCTGAAGTTGAATTTTATTTAACCTGTGCATTGATAGCATGTGGGCGCGTACAGCGCAGTGGTTAGAGAGCTTTGCATTCCACATGGGATCGTTACCCCTTCCCAGTCCCATCCCGGGTTTGGTAAACTGTTACCAAACTTGTTTGGGAGGACTGCAGCACTGGCTCGGTGCATAGCTAGGCCACCACGAGTCATTACAAAGGCCAGAAGTGCTCAACTCTAAGAATCTTAATGAAGTCAAATGTATGGCGCGTCCATCGGGTAGTGATTAACGTCGAGAGCTCTATCCTTTTTTATCCTCTTTCTATTACTGCTTAATATTGCGTCATGTTTCTAAGCATTAAAGCTCTGCAGAGGGCAATTACGCTGGAACATTAGCCACAATAAAGAAAAATTTGCAGGATGACCTTGTCGAAGCCTAACAGTACGAAAAGATATTGGTGCTCAGTTACTAGTTTGGCAATTCTCGTTTTTAGCATATAACAGAAAAAAATCCATGACACCTTTGCGCTTTTTTTGTACAAATTTCCGAGTTCAATCATGTCCGATCTATTGAAATATAGAAGAATTTCGATTGAATGGTTAAGCAGGCTCTATTTTTTAACCCTTATTACTACATGGACGGGACTATGTGCAACGTAACTGGCAGTTCTTACATTATTCATAAAAAGTAGTCATTGGAGTTGAAAAACTATTTAGTTTCGGTATCCTAATGGAAACTATGAATGATATTACCATAAACTCTAGCTAAAATAGGATTTTCTTTTAGGTCATACAGGCTCATGGAAAGGTCAACCGGAGCTGTTAACAGAGTGTTTCGATGCATCGAAAAAACCAACCTACCGAAATCTGGTAGATCCAAGCAAGGAGGAAAATTTCGAGTTCCTCACAGTGAGATGAAAATAAGCGGAAGCATAACGAATTTATTGGGATAAAAGGAAAGATAATCGAATTTTTAAGAAATTCTTCTCTGAAGTAGTGAACGCTTTCCCTGATGATTTTCTGCACCTAGGAGGTGACGAAGTCGCTGATTACATCACAGAATGCTGGAAAGTTTGATGCTTTTCTTGTGTTCTAATGCAGCGCAGATAACTGCCCTTTTCAGGGAAAGAAACGCAAAGATTCAGGATTTTATGAAGAAAAAGTCTTTCGGTAATAATACCACTCTTCTTGAAAACTACTTCTTTGACAGGTAACCGATTTCTAAACGTTCGGCACGAACTTTACTTCAATCCGTCAAAAAGTGCTGCTGCTCTACTGCTTTCTTTGCCGGCATTACGCAATATAAAACCATCTTTAAGACTTGCCGAGATCATCAGCAATCTTCCGTCAAAACGAAGAATGGTATTCTGGCAAGAAGTTTTCGACAATAATAAGCCAGTATGTTGGGCTGAGTGATTGAATTTCTTCTGCTCAGGATATGTTGTTAAGAAGAATGGTTCTATAATCCAAATATGGAAAGGCAATACTCATGAGGAAATCCTACGCGAAGTTAAGGCCGTTACAACGAAAGGCTTTAATGTGATTGTCTCTGCTTGCTGGTAAGCATGTAGTTGTTCAAAGTTATTAAAATTCGTTAAAAGTCTTCCTAAGCAGTTTCACTAACAAAGAATTGGCTAGGCGAACTACTTAAAATGGCAAAGTAATTTCAGTATAACTTTCAAAGTTAAATGCTGTATTGCTTTAACATAAGTCCAGATATGTATTCTTTCTTGATAAGCTTGCACGAGGTTGATAAATATGTTTATTTTCGGCTAACGTTTCGACGTCTTCGTCTTCCTCAGAGCCGGTG
>UYYA01001356.1:0-15498 GCA_900624975.1 Angiostrongylus costaricensis
CCGAAACGTCAGCTATTGTATCCTAATAAATCCTATAATAATAACCTCGTGTCTGCTTATTGAAGAAAAACATCGAATTATCAATCAATGCCGAGGTTAAAAGAAAGTCGGTCGTGAGAATTTGTTCATTACAATTCATCAACTGGAAAGCAGTGTTCACTGTAAGGGAAACCAAAACAGTGCAACAGCGAACAATGGTTCATCTAGAAGTATTGCAAAGCATAGGAAAATCAGTAGAAAGACATCATGTTCTGGACTGAATTCTTCTTGGATTGCATTATGTTCTGGGATTTCGTACGATCTTTGCTACAAATCATTGTTGTGAAGGATTTCACAGCAAAAAAAACATTGAGCTGAAGTGATGTGGAAGTGGTCGTATGACATTTGCGGAGACATGGGCGCTATTATCTGGAAATCATAGCAGTGACAGCGCTACTAGCCGAGATTGAGGATCAGATTACGCAGCACGACTGCTGAGTCTACCCAAAGGAAACCATGGTCATGACACGCAAAAATTTGAGCTGGTGGTACCCTCTAACAAATAAATTACATCGGCATGGTTTTTTTTCTTGGACGGAAATTACATGTGCTTTTGTAGTCTTCTTTTTGTGTGCTTTGTCCATTCAATGAGTATTCGGGCATGAATCAAGAAGAAAACATTTGAACAAGTTGGGAAGGACTCTAACGCATTACGATCTTGTGAAGTTTCGTAAGAAAAGGCGTGTAGAGAAGTCGAGTTGGTGATTCAATTCATAAAAATCAGTTATTTCATTCTAAAGAAATTCTAAAACAATGACCCAGTGATAGTTAGAAGTTGCGGTGAAGAAAAAGACAAATGTTTCAGTTTAATTCAAGCAAAAAGAACGAATATCGAAGTGTTTTCAACACTAGGAGATTGCGCTGGAGCAGAACTCAGGGGAATTTGAAGAATATAGTACAGTTTAGAATTAAAGGTGAGAGAAATCATTCTTTCGATTGAAAATTTTTCCATAAGGGACAATTCTAAAGGAAGGCCAGCTGAAAGTTCTTTGTGTTTTCGTAGTTCCATTATTTGCTCAACGTTTTCTGATCGGCTGTTCAAATTTGGGAATGTAAGAACATCAAACCGGTGAGCGTGAAACGATGGATAGGGAGCAATAGCGCAGGAAAACAGCCTATCAGCTCACTCCATTTACGAACTCATGCTTTGTTTTCAATATCATCCCAGCTTCCCGCTTCAATGGAATTTGACGTGAATGTGTGTGTGTGTGTGTTTTTTTTGCGAGATATAGCGGTTTCCAGTGGTGCTTCGCTTTCGTTTATCACCAGTCTGACTTCGGCTCTTCGACAACTGATAGCTCCTAAGAATGGCTACAACACATAAGTGGAATATCATTAGAACTACGCGGACATTTTTAAAATGAGTTTTCGGGATTGTATTCAATAGGAGAAGTGAAAAATAAGGTTTGTAAACATTGTTAATATCAGGCAGATCTACAAACACAATTGTATTGTATCAATTGTATCAATTACTTTAGTGAATGCTGACTTGGAAAGTTTAGTGGTTAGCAGAAACCAGATCGTCACGTTGTACCATTCCCACGCTTTGTATGAAGGGAAACGTTGCAATAAAAATAGGACGCCGAAATTTGACTAGAAAGTTGAAGGTTAACGAGCGTTAGCACCGCCTCGTAATCGATCGTATCATTTCACCGCTGAAAATTTCAGTAGAATCAAATCGTTGAAAAGATGAGAGCCAGTGGGAGTGTAGTACTGGTGATTCAAAAGCCCAGGAAACTTAGCTTATTACATTTTCACGGGCGAATTTGGCCGTCAGCATTTTTTATCAGGCGAATTCTTTGCGTTAAAGGCGGTCTGCTTAAAAACGACAGTGAATACTGTAGACATGAACCTTTTCAAAGAAATATTAGAATTACAGTTTCATTCGACAACGTTACTAGCTTCGAAATCTGCTGTTATAAATGACAGAAGGGTGACACCGGAAAGGACGGCGTGTGCCACTGGTTGCAGCAATCGTATGCGCCCTTGTGAACTGCGTTTCTTGTCGTCAATTAGATCTCGTACACGTCAAAATGCAGCTGAATGAGTATGCGACATATATGAAGGAGTTAATCTCAGTAGAAACATTATGCATTTATTACGAAGGTGGAATTATAGTGGGTGCCTTTTCTGGAGCTACTTGGAATTTCTTATGAGAGCTTAGTGGTGAAGTTGAGAACAAAGCATCAACATTCCCATACTCCACTCTCCGTCTGGAACCTAATCCATCTCAAAAGACGGAAGTGTTAAGTCGCAGTTACTTATACCTGTAAGCTCGAATATAAATTTTTCCCAACTATTTTTCGAACATCTTTTCTGAGTGATTTTTTAGAACGAGAGTGTCAGTTGGCATCGGGCAACTAATGTGGGTGCAGTGAAGTGAATGAGCAGAGCTTAGGCGTTAACGCCGGTGAACCTTTCCCGCATGGTAAAAGTGATGTTTGAATACTTTTAGTGTTCGTTGTTCAACACTTTATTTATTTAGCCTTAGGACGGCATGCACAAGAGTAAAAAATATAAATGGTCAGAGAGGAAAGAGAGAGGGGGAGAAAGAGGGTATTGTCGAAAAAGGAAGGCGAGCAATTCTTCCTAGAAAAAAGTCCTGGATTATGAATAGATGATTTCGACCACGATATATATATGTTATATATATATGTTGTATATGTATACATATATATATATATAATGTGTACATATATATGGTTTACGTACATATATTATGTATGTTCACATATCCATTATATATACATATATAGTGAAAATTTACGTACCTATAATTTATATATATATATGTATATATAATTCGTCGACATCTTGATGAATTCAGCTCAGTAAACGCTCCATTTGATAGGGTTTATGAAAATATATGAAGAAACACTTTAAAAAGTTCTTTCGAATGCCACTGAAGAATGAATACTCAAATACTGGAAATACGACGAAGGCCTCGGAAACCAACAAAGAACCTGAATAGGGAGGGCGCTAGGGAGGAGCTTCTGCAACTTTCAATACCCATCGTGAAAACAGCAAAACATGATTTTGAAGTAAAGGAGCAATTTTCATATATATATATATATATATATATATATATATATTTGGGGCGTCAGATGGCTATCGTATTAATTATTGTTAATAACGGAGTGAGGGAGCAGTGGTTTGTGATGCAGTCCAGAACTAAGACACTGGTTCGACCTTCTTCCTAACGCCCTCATCCAATACACGTGGGAACGTCTTAATCTGGCTGTCTCCAAGATTGCAAGGAGAATCAGCTCGACCAGTATTCTACGACATTTATAGAGGAAACGAAATCCTCATGCGGTAGCTGAAACAACACACGAAATGTTCGAACACTTTTGTGGACGATGGACGCGAAGAAAATGAATCGAATGCAAGAAGTGTCTGGATCAGCACAGATGTTATAACGGGATGTAAAATAAATAAAAAATTTATGTGTTTCCGTAACTATTGTTTTATTAAAAGCAATTCAACAATGGCTGTAATAATTGAAAGACATTGAAACTGGGACAACCTAAAGTTTTCTCTTTGTTTCGCAAACTTTCTTTCCCAACGCGTTTGAAACGCAGAATTATTCTTTTGCTCAACTTTGACTGGAATGTCAATACTTGAGGAGGTTCTCAGTAATAGAAATGGGATAAAAAATACCAGTTATGGGCAGATGTTTGCTGAGGTTATTTTAAATCGTAGAACTGTAGGCATCCACGAAAAGGTTTAAGAAAGTTGTCTAAAATCTTCTCGTCCAGCATGTTTTAGTAGCTATAGTGGGAATATATTCCCAAACATGTTGGTTTTTATTTGAGCGGTATGAATGACTCACAATAGCAAGACACTAGACAGAAGGCTGCTAGCTAATGCAACGAGCAAAGCAAGTGCATATCATTTGACTTTGATTGAAGTGCATTTAGATAAAGAAATTCGCATGAATAATTTTGTAATGGACTCCAGTTCCTGCCTGGAAGATGTGCATTGCTTGTAGAATCGCTTACTTTGTGGCCATTATGTGTAATTTCAAAGATTTTCTCAGTGCACATGTCCAGGCAGAGCTAATGCGTTCGTTCATCCGCATCAGAACACTCATGAAGCTAATGGCTTGCAGTCGTGATTGAATCACATTGAATAGCGAATAGCGAACATTTTTCCTTGAGTAATGAATGAGAAGTTGAAATAGCGCAGAGGTTCAGTCGTTATTTGAATATGCTGAAAAACAGTTCAATTTGAGGTTAGGTGCTTTATATGAAAAGCTGATCGGAATGAAGAACTAAGCGAGAGAACAAGAAA
Organism: Angiostrongylus costaricensis; assembly: GCA_900624975.1. Classification (NCBI taxonomy): domain Eukaryota; kingdom Metazoa; phylum Nematoda; class Chromadorea; order Rhabditida; family Metastrongylidae; genus Angiostrongylus; species Angiostrongylus costaricensis. Next base: position 4,333 of record UYYA01001356.1, read on the forward strand.
ACAGCAATGAATTGGTGTCGATGAGCGAACGTTGTGAACATAGAGTTTTTATTTAGTAAAACATCACGCCGATCAAGCAAAGCATCAAGAAGAGAATACGAAGATCATGGAGGGTTCTTTCATAGATTTGTTCGTTCTATAGGGATTGACCTCGTAACTGTACCCTCGTAACATAGAAGTTGAATCATAATTAGTAATTAATTTCGAGAGAATAAACTGCTGTAATTCCAAAAGTAATGATGATTTCGATCTATAAAGTTATGAATTCTGTTCTTGGTTTCTTTGGAATGAACTAATTTGACCTACGAACAAGAAATCAGTAAATTTCTTCTCTATGCCAGAATAATGTGAAGTAATTTGTGCAGTGGGCAGCGCGCCTTCGTGTGTTTACTCAAGCTGGAAAATATGTGATGGATTTTCTGGAAAGCGAGCTTAGGGTTAGTTTTTTTTGGAACGCAAATATTTGGAATAATAGCCACTTTGGGGAAGCGGCGATTATTAGGATGGATAGGGTCCTCGAGTAATGGCACTTTCGTCGAGTGACGTATATCTTTAGAGATAAACACTGACGTTTTGTGTTTATCCGCAAAGAGTGCAAGCTATTGGTATTATTGCAGGACACCACAATGGACAGCACTGATGGTACTTCTCCAACGCCAGCAGCATCAGGTCTCGACAATCGAGGTGGGTGAGGTATTTGTCTTGATTGTGGTTGTTTTTGTATGTTACTAGCTTTATCATGCCAATCTACCATCGCCCAAATGTTCATCGACCTTTAAAGATCATTTTTAATTGTTAAAGATTGTTATTTGTTTTTCATAGAGAAAGAAACCTTTATGATATCAGCAGATGGCTGTCTCTAAAGAGCTTTGAATGTTTAGCAATTTCAACTTCAGTTTTTTGCATGAGAAGCAATCTGAAGCTTCGTCGACTAGTGAGAGCCGCGATATTGGGATGTAGTACGGATAACGAGAATTTCTAAGGGGTGTGGGAAATTCTGTTATTACTAAGTAATTCTAGTTCACACTTTTCTGCTTAGAAGACAAAAGATTACTTTTATTCTCTGTTCTTCTAATGAATGTAATTTTTGAGCCAGTGTTTCCGTTTGCGTTTGAAGCAAATCACCCGACACGTATTGATTTAGATGCATGTGTTGGAATATAATGCGTGTTGCCAAATGTTAAACCAGCGTATCTCAGCTCATAACGAACATTGTTGGAATAGAAACCATTAGGACTTGAGCATTTTTCTAGGGAAGTGCTGGTTTTCTTACTCTACTATGATGAAGTTCTAATTCTGTGGAAATCGCATTTTTATTGGCTTTTATTTTCGTGGAGGCTTTTACTTTGAACACAAGGGCAATCGAGAAAGTGGGGTTTTATCCAATTGGAAAGGACTGTTTTCTCTTGTATTCCCTAATGCATTGTTTGTGTTTGTAGTTGTAGCGCTTTCGCTGGAAATTTTAGACGTGCATGTTTCGTTTTCAAACTTCTTAAGGGTTCTAATCCTAAATATTTTAAAGCTGGACGAGAATTTTATATGCATGCATATGCGCTTCACATACATTACTATTACTTTGAAGACGATGAAACAAAATCTCCTCCATAAATCTATGATGTTCCCAAAAAATCGCATACTCCAGTGATCCAGAAATTATCGTTAGTTGACGAAAAAACCGGCATCGAGGCGCTATGGCGTTAATCAGCTATAAGTCGTCGGATAGTCGGAATACCATGTCGGAGTTTTCGAATAAATATAAGGTGCCCTACGGTCAATACTGCCTACTGTAGGTTGCTTTCTTGAAAATGAATTCAAGTTAGCGAAAGTTGGAGGCAAATGAGAACTTAATTGCTTAGCTTTTTACTACTTACATAATTGTGTCTACTTACCAATCAGATTACCAATACCATTTATTTTTATCCTTTTACCAATCAAAGCTGTTCAGTGAAGATGTTCAACAACTGGAATATGTTCTACTAGGTGAAATTAGGTTTTTTGACTATTATACTAGGCCATTGCCAAGAACTTTCAGGAGTTCTAATTGTGCTGTTGTCCAATGTTTCCTTGACTGGGCACCCATTTTTTTCGACTATTCAATTTATTCGGGAATCCAGCAACCTACATACAATTAAGATCTTATTTGAAAGCTGTTTGCTTTTTTTCTGTTTCGGAATTTGTGCTAGTGTCCTCGATAGACAAGACACTGAGTTACTGTTCTCTGGCTATCCACTTCATTGCTATGCTAACATTTGGTTGTTAGAGCAGTTCATATCACTGAGCTACTAAGAATTGCAATGACAGGATTGTGATTGAAACCACCAATTTCTTTTGACCAACGAGCAAGTTTTGTTTTCAGTCCTTATTTGTTTAACCTATGAAAGTCACATGTTTTATCAACGACCTGCACTAGTTCCATTATAGATTATCGCTTATATTTCTTTTTTAAGCATTGTACTAAGTAGACAAAGAAGTAAGCTGGATGTTTTGGTTCTTTGACTACAACATCCATGTTAACGTTGTATTTGACCTTTCCTTTATCCACTCAACATATCGTGATGACAGAAGGTTATGAAGTGTTAAGCAGTCTCACTGCATCCCAGAATTCTTGATTCTAGGCCGATGTAGACCAATATCAAAAGGCAAATTACAGGCTTGGTCTGTCAATCTTGAGTGTTCTAGAAGCAAGTTTTGTTTTTGACATAAGTTTATAAGTAATGAAGGATAGTGTAGCCAGAAAATGATATTTCAAACATGGAATGATTGTTTCCTGCTGCAAATAAACGGTGAATAATTGAAATCGACTGAATAGGTTATCCTACTGTGAAGCAAATTGATCAATTTACTAAGGTGCAGAATTTTTTTTGGCAGTCTCCAAGCTTCCAGGAGAGTCGGTTTTTAAGTTCTTATTCAACTTATTTATCTATTTAGTGGTAAGTTTCCTCCGTCTGTTCGTAAATTTTTATTATTTAAACCGTTCTCTTATAAAACCGTCTACTGTACACACATCTTACAACCAATTTCGACACTATACCTGTGGTCATCTCATGTAGGTCTTCTACTTTTTATTTTGAAATCACATCATGCCTCCCCAAAATGATTTCTTGGCAGCTTTTCGTCTACGATCGTCCTTTCTCTATGTATCTATCTTTTCTGTTTACTCCATTACTAAAGAGGCCTGTTGTTGATGACGTTGTTCAACGTAAGAAAGCCGTGGTTATCAGAGTGTAGATTGCTTGGCAAAGTTGTTCGACTTCAATAACGACTCACAAGGCAAAACGTACGCAGCAATAAATCGTTATCTGTTATCGACAGCTATACTGATGTTGCGGTCTTCAATGGTTGGTGAATCACGGTGAATTCTGAGCATGCTCCATGATGGTAATCGAATAGAACTTCGTAAGCGAATGCAATTTCGATAGCGCTCATAAACAACAACGGCAACGTAGCTGAAGCGAAAAAAAGCATCTCGTCCGTTCATCAGTCGTGTCGCTAAATTCCCCAAGTTCGGCTTCCTACGCATTTCTGTCGATGGATCTCTGTAGAGAAATTCCGGTTAGAGTCTTGGGGCAACTTGAATTAGTGTAATCAACATATGCTTGTATTGTTGAGCTTACACGAGGTTGATAAAAACATCTTCATCAACCTCATGTAAGCTTAGCAATATAAGCACATGTTGATTACTTTACTACAGAGGTTAAATGATGGTCGGTTTCAAAATTAAGGTAATGTGTTTATTGTTGGTCACAAATGTAGCAAAACTGGTGTTCTCGGTTTCGAAAAGAGCTTGACGTATGGGTGTAGATTTTGGGACGGAATGAGATCTGATGCTGGTCGTAGTGGAATTTGATTTAGACGAGTCATTAAGGATGACGTGATATCCACTGTAAAAAAAATCGAATATTGATCTTTTCATTGAAGAAGAGTTGTCAACACTGGAGATGTAAACTCTCTCAAAATTTCATTAAGGATTTAGTTTAGCCGAGAAAAGTTGTTTCAACCACCCAATGCAGTGATTCTGCATTCGTACCAGAACATTGGAGGGTTTAACCACTGCTCCAATTAAAATACGGCTTGAATTTCTTCAGGATCAATGGAGTGGAAACAGGCTTAGATCTTGAACGTAACATATCGACTCAATATGGTGTTCGTTGCATTCCATTGGATAAGCTAAACCGTCCACTTAAAATTTTTTGTAAATAAGTTAAATGTCCAATAAATTTATTGGAAGGATTAATAAAGGCAACAAATGGAGATTCATGCTTGAATGTCATATTACGTTCATTCATGGTGACATTTAAACCCGGAAGCCCTAAGTTGTTCCTATTGAGGTCTATATTTATGTCCATTATTGGCACGCACCAGTGAGTCCAAGTCAGAAAATTGTCCATATAACGAAAGGTGGAGTTGTGTTGAGCCGCGATAAAGTTCTCAAATAATAATGCTGTTTAGTGTTTTAGCTTTTTCCAGCACTTAAATTATATTTTTTGCACACCAAACTTTGCCTTCTAAAATCCATTGAAATTCCGAATTTTGATTAGTTCTATAGAAAATAATTTGCTCCAGAACGTATACGTGCTTATAGAAATTTAACGCTTGCAACACTAAGTGGAACGAAATTGAATAAGCAGCAACGAAAAGTAGTGCATCGGTAAGTATAGCATTGGGTGTGTTCAAGGTCTGATTCAATTTCGCAAGAAGTGCATGAGCGGCACCCGCATGCCAACTAGTCACTTACTCTTCCACAAAAATTTCCCACGGTGTTCTGGCGTTAAATTAGTGCCTATTTAAATGATTTATGGTCTTAATGTGAATATTGTAACTGGTTGTCGAAATGCGTTGCACACCTTTTTGAAAGATATGTGGATCGCATATGCGAAAGCCAGAGTCCGTAGTTCAAAAAACCGTGTTATTTTTACTCCGAATTACACTAATGAACAGACATTACAGATGTTTGTTGAGCTAACGGGGATCTAGCGTTTCTTTTCTAGAATTTATCTTAGTACCTGGATAAAAATGTGTCTTATTACCTAGACAATTGGACACTTGAGTAATCCCTTTTAAAGGGAATCACTCGGGCAGCAGAAGATTTAGCATTTATCTAGAATGTTGTTGCTTTGGCATGGTTCCATATGAATGTTGAGGAACCATTGCTAGGACCTTTCCAACCTATCACCACAGTCAATCGCTCTTTTCTGTCGCAGTTGATTGTTGGCTACCTTCCCACTTGATACTTGATACTTGAACGGTCCGTCCTCATTAGTTGTGCGGGCCCCAGCATAATCTCCGTTTTTCGGAGATTTGCTGGTTAAGCCATTGTGGTTCCCTGGAATCCCGAGGACGGCTTGGCCAAAGTCTGCCCCAGGTCTTCACCACCACAGGCAGTTGCAGTCCTTGTGGATCAGAGGGAGATTTGCCACCATGCGACTTTGATATCAGGACGGTGGTGGATCCTGGTATTGGTTTACTCTTAGCTAGGCTTCCTAATGGAAACGCCGGACTCCTCAGTTTGGGAGACCCTGCCGGAGGGACGAATTCCCCCGCTATACATTGCACACCCGGGAACCCCTCCCAGCCACGATCACCTTGCCACTAGGCTTCTTTAAGACTGTAGGAATTCCTGATATTGGTTCAAGTAGTCTTAGTCGAGCTGCCGAATGGAAATATCAGAGTCCAAGATTACGCTATCTTACTGAGGAAGAATCTCTTGACATTGCGCATATGCAATCTGTATGCGCCTTTCACCGGAAGAAAACATAGATAAAAGTACGCTACACTTTTAGATGCTAAGACTGTTGAACATATAATTATAGCATCTTAGCTGTTTTCTAAAAGACGAGGAGGTCAAATATGTAAGAAATACATTTCTTAATCATAGTAACCAAATGGTTCATATCGTTGAAGATGTCGCCGGAACCATTAAGCTAGGCATCCTGACAGAAATAATTCGTGAATAGAGAGCAGTAGCAGGTAGTATTCAATTATCGGTGTCGATAGAACTGGTAAGCTGTCAGATGAAATCGGATTGGGTATACCATAAAAACTGAGCATCTTCCCTTAATGCAATAGCAATGAGAGTATGGATTGTTTTTTTTTCTGTCAAGTGAGCAGGTAGATGAAAATTTAGGGATTAGAAGCGTGCCATCTGAGTTAGGTAAATTAACATTCTTTAAAAAAGTTGAAGATGGAGAATAGTGAAAGTTGTTGTTGGTTGGAAACGACTTGAAATACCAGTTTTGGTAAATGTAGATAAAGGAGAGCATAATCTATTCATCTTTACTTCTAAATTGTTGGTATTTAGGTATTTAATGCTATTAGTTGGTTATGCATAGTAATTTGCGCTCGTGCTACCAGGAATTGTAGTTACAAGTTAAGTTTTGCTTGGTTTTCAGACGGTGATCTTGCTATCAGTTTGATCCACATCGTAAGCAATGCTCTTCCACATTTTAAATGTTAGTAGAACAACTAAACATATGCGTTGGGATATTAAAAGCTTAATGATTATGCTGAGATTTCTGCTTTTGATTATTTAGAAACTATGAAAATGTTCCACATTGCCATTTACGATATGGATATTCAGAAGTTTAGAAAATGGTTTGGAGACGAATAGACTTTTGTTCTAAATACTATCTATGTATTTGGAATTCAGTAGAAGTTCTAAAATTAAAGTGGAAGTTGAAGTTCTTTTCGCGTTCAACTTCGGTGATGGGTGTTACGCTTGAGATGAGAACATTTTGATGAGAATTAATAGCTGAAGAGAATTCGATGAGTGGTTCAAAGTTTATTACAAAACATTAGTGATTACTTTTAACAATAAGGCCATAAATATCATCTCTTGTCGAATGAAGTCTTGTCAGTGTTGGCAAATTAATGAATACGACGTGCTTGCTGGATTAATGATATGGCATGGAGATATTTGACAGTTGCATAAAAATGAAAAATGTGGAAATCAATGAAAAGGAAAGATATACGGAGATTGTTCAACCGGACGAGTTCTCTTTTCATATCTGAGTGGTATTTAGAGTACGAATAAACCGAATTCATCCCACAGATTCTGATTTAGGTCATTTTGACAATCGGTGGACATACACTAGACAAAAATTCACATAGACACGTGCATATATTTGTCATCTAAAGCACCTATTTTGAGCCATTCAATGGTGTTGTTCTCGCGTCCAGATAACACCGTTATGGGACGAGTCGAGCGAAATTGCATTTTGTGAAAAGGATTGGCCAGTCTTAAATGAGGCAAAGAGACAAATTTCGATGGAAATTGAAATGAAAAAGTCTTCTCGTTTAGCTTTGAGTTTATTGCATCGTAATCGGCGGAAATTTCTAGGCAGAAGAGATTTCTTCCACTTGGAAGACAGCCGGGGATATACCTCTACTGTGTACAGCAGTTATTGGCACCCAGGAATACCCCAGCCACAACTAGGCTACAGAAGTGTGGCTTTATTTTTTCTATTTTATTAAAACGAATGTATACATATACATATATGTGTTTTATATATATATATATTTATATATATATATATTGATGATCGGAATACTTACTGAGCAATAATTATAGAAAGTCTTTGTTTATCTGAGATCAGACTCAAGTGTGTCATTGATATATTCCTATCAGTATGGAGTAAAGAGGACGCGTAGCACAGTGGTTATAGGTGCTGTGCATGACACATGGAATCGATCCGCGCCCTGGGCTCACCGCGTCTTCCATCCTTCCGGGGTCGACAAATTGGTACCACACTTGTTTGGGAGGGCAGCAGCACTGATTGGATACGTCGGTGGACCACCGAAAGTCATTGTGTAGACCAGAAATACATTCAATGATCCTTAATGTTGCTTAATGAAGTAGAAAACATGGTGCTTCCTTCAGTGAATGATCAGTACAGACAAACTTTGTCCTTTTTATTTCTTATGGAGCAGTTCGACCCGCTTTTGTCTTAGATGGATCCGTTTAGTTATAGTAGACCCCATAACATGGATGAATTGCGAGATATGCTCTGAATACTCAACTCGGATCATCAATCACCACGCTGGGACCATTATCTCTCTATTAAAAAACAACTTTTTGCCGGGTTAAGGTATTCTGAACCTAATCAATCCATTATCACCGGGAAAATTATTTGATCACTGTTATTCGATACACGATATTCAAGGCGTTGGCAACACAGATGACTGGTCATGCTTTGGTAGTTGTGGAAAAATTCAAGACAGAACAGTGACGAGTGTGGTTTGGGTTAAATGCTATTTAGAGCTTTGGAATGGAAGATATTTAGTAATTTCTTATCAATAATTCCACTGGATCATGCCAGACAGCTGTCCAGTATAATGCTAAGATTTGGACGAAGAAAAGTGAAAACGAAGAGGTCACTTCATCAAAAATTTATATTTCTTTTCCTTAACTTTGTAGCGATTTAGAAGCTGAGTAAAGTAGAATTGTGTATATCGGCTTCTAGTCAATGTTTTTAGTTTAGCCGCACAACTTTGTGCATTCAGCTGTTTGGCATGTGCAAAGAATGGCACCAACTAGGTACATAAGAATGAGGTTCACTCTGTGTAAAGCTTTGCTGTAATTGAAGCTTATCGAGTAGGTGGACAAAAATAAGAACTCTTCTTTTCTCATTAAGCTTTTTTCACATCGTTATGCTAGGTAGTTGCAGTAAATTTTGTTCTTTCCATCCCTTTTCTCGATAATATTCCTTTGCATTCACAGAAAGCGGGAGCTACTGTGGATATTGGTGCGAGTGAATTATCCATAATATTGAGTAGGAGAGCACGTGTAGCACAGTTGTTCAAAGTGGCATGCAAATATGATATTTTGCTTCATCTCGTGTCTTGAGACAACTAAGGGTCATCCCAAAAATGTCGGTAGATTCGTGCCAGACTTTTCTGGGAGGGTAGAAATGCTGAACTGGCTCGTTGACAGGGGTCGTCGTAAGTCATTGTATAAGTGAAATATACACTCAGTCACCTCTATGATGCGTAGTGGAATGGAATGCTTTTCGCATCCCTACCTAAGGGAGTAATTGACATCGAACGCTCTATCCGTGATCCTTTTATTCAATACTTGGTAGATTGTATGGAAGTTCTTGTGAAGCCTTGTCTTTGTTGGGTAAACGAGAATTTCTGGACACTGAATCATTTTAGAGCATATGTTGCTGTCGATTCTAATAGGGATGATAATGCATCTGACCACGAAACTGAGTGGAAATGAAACGAACATTGTGGGTGTCGTCATCGAGAAACATTGTTTTATAATTTCGGAATTCGAAATCACTTTTAGTACGAGAGTGAGATTCCATATAGACCAGTATTTTGACGTCTCTATTAATTGTTCTTAACTTGGTTTACCCATATTTCTTACCATTAAAGTCGAAATAATAAACACTCATGCTTTTTTCAAGCAGTTATGAGTAATTCTGTTTTTCGATTAATTATGCGTGATTGAATGTAAGGATTCAGAAAGTTTTCCAAAATAACCAAATTTTGAATTTTGGAGAACTACTCGTCTTTGTGAAATCGTTGGTGTTAACATGTTCTTCCTCTCTCTCTCTCTCTCTCTCTCTCTCTCTCTCTCTCTCTCTCTCTCTCTTTCTGCCCCCCTGTCTCTCTCTCTTTTGTTCTTTAGCCTTTGCATTTTATAGGTCAGAGGAGATTTTCAGACTTTAACGCTATAAATAGTCGTGAAGTCAACTTTCCTTTGTTTTTGTTTCTACGAAAGCGCTCATATTCTTGTCATATCGTAGCGCACTGGATAATGAGGGAGGCCGTCCTCAACCATAAGAAGTGAAATCTATTTTTTATGTCTTTAAATGCGTTTCCTCAAGAACTCGTGGCGTTTTCGTATGTTCCATCTGAAAGCTGATTTGTTATAGAATGAAAGCAGTAGCATCGTGGACAGTTAGGAATAAAGTGTTTTAGTAACAACAGAAGGTAGCTGATGTGAATAAGTGACCTGGTGGTCGCGTAAGAGATGAGTGTATAGATAGAAGCGACTCTGACGAATGAATGTCTTGGTATTGAGCTAAAAATGACTAAAAGTTAGTGCAATTTCATATGTAAATTCGTTTTTTTCTATTATATTAGCTACTTTTTTCTACTGTATTAGATTTTGTTATGGAAATTTAGGGTGGAAATTATATTGGAACCTGCACAACCAGTTAAGACGGGCCATCTAAATGTCCCAGTATTATGTTAGCTACATGTTTGGTTTTTCCCAAGGTATCGTTTGGAAGAACATGATATTTTAGTGGAAATAATTCCGTTGCCTTATAATTTTTTCTCCTGCCTGACCTACCAGAACCTTTTCCATTTGCAAATGGATTATTTGATTGCGTAGAAGAGTTCGAATACTGTCCCACTACTGTAAATTTTTACTCTAAACGAATGCACAAGTGTGCAAATTCATTGTGTTATAAATGAATACACGCCCATCACTGGTTTATGGTCATTAACGGAGTCTTTTTAACAATTAAGGAAGGCGATTGGTGGAGGAGACCTTAGAAAAGAAAAAAACAAGAAAAGAAGATCTGTTAGGTTCAGTTTTCTGTAAACTTAAAGATTTCATATTGATCCATAGCAATAATGAAGTTCCAGACGACAGGACCGGAATTATCTTTGAGAAAGAATGCGTGGGTGCTTCCAGAAACGTTCTGTGATAAGTTTTACTACTTGTTTCTTATGCGTTCAGTAGCGGTGCCTTTAAAATGTTATTTCTTTGAATTTTATTTTATTTGATCCGTCTTCACGTCTACTATACGGATCCCAGCACTTCTCACATTCGTTTCGTTCCCTCGCATCGATCGTCCCTGAAGATCTGTCAATTTTGACGTATGGCTTTGGTTTCCGCTTGAGAATTTCTATTTCATAGTGAATGTCGTGAATGTCGTAGAATTCTGGTCGAGCAATTCTTCCTGGAGTCTTTAGATAGCCGGGTCGGAGCGTTCCCAATTGGTTTGCAGAGAGTAATCTCTTCGCAGACAAGTCCGGTACCAATTTCCCGACTCCAGAGGGTTGAGAGACTTGGTTGACCCGGAGCGGAATCGAACTAGCACTGTGCTTGTGATGACGGACATCACTACCACTGTAACTCCCACGACCGACTTTCTATTAACCTCGGCATTGATCAAGTAATTCTTCGTATTTTTGTTGAGCAAACGCGAG
>UYYA01001357.1:0-15488 GCA_900624975.1 Angiostrongylus costaricensis
CCTCGCGATTGCTGAACAAGAAAACGACACATTCATATTCCAATGCCGAGGTTAAGAGAAAGTCGATCTTGGGAACTCTTGACGTTGTTTAAGCACTTCGTACAACAATCAAGAAAGGGGAAAATTTCAGTTCAATAGTTAGTAATGTGGTCCATCAAGAAGCAAGGCGTTAGTCCGACCCCTCCACCTAAGCCCCCTAGAATGGCTGGCTAATTGCAGGAAGATTCTTCTCTATCATCACAATAATGGTGTAGCCGAAAAGATACACGGAAAGCTCGAAAGCCTTTGTGGTGATGAATGAGAGGAAAACGAATCAAAACGAAAGAAATGCTGGTATCCGTTCAGTAGATGTGAGAAATTACGTAGAAAAAGTATGGCAGTATTTAAAGCGTTGTTAGAACATGCAACAATTAGTAAGAAGAAATTTCGACTCTTCCTATATCAAAAGCCGCAGCTTCAGTTTTTTAAAGAGAATTTTTGAAATTAAGTCAATATAGACTGCTTTATTGATTTGTCTTTCAAATGGTTTGATTACTTAGCACCGTATTTTTACAACGCTATTTTCATCGCAGGGGTGCGTGTAGCGCATTGGTCGGAGGCACCTTGCAATTCACTTGGGATTGATCCCCATGCCTCTGGCTCACCAAGCCTTCCATCCTTCCGGAGGGGCAAATTGGTATCACATATGTCTTGTAGGATCGCAGCATTGGCTCGATACATCGGTAGGCCACCGCGAGCCATTGTGAAGGCAGATGTACATCCAGATACCTCGATCGATGTTTAATGAAGTTGAATGCACGGCGCAACCCTCAGGATAGATCAACGGCGAGAGCATTATCCTTTAATTTTTTTTATTTTTATCGCGAACTAGTGCAAACTGTGAAAGCAAAAAATTAGCCGGAAACTAATACTCCTTTCTTTGCACGGTAGGAGTTTATTTCAGTTCCACGCATGGATATCGTGAACACCTGCATTATCATTAGCAATTCGGTGACTGCCATGTGCGCTGGAGCCGGAAACTGTATGACAGGCAATGGCACGGATTTATTGGCCATTCCTGCCGTGCATTTGTCAGTTTTGGAAACTCTTACGGTTTGAACAGCTTTCTACTTTAAACTAATGCGTTCTGAAAAAATTCTCTTTAGATTACAAACATCATGGCGAATTGGTCGAGAGAGATGTGGCAAGGCGTATATAACAGAGTGATTCAAACCTTATTATCGTGTCTGTTCGGACAGAACTTCGCTGCATTTGCCACCGTCTCATGAAGTGCAATGTCATGCAAAAACTCCTTGGAGTATGAAATGCTGAGATATTTGAAAAAGTTCGGACCACAGGTGTATGCAGTGGGAAACGAACACGCGCTGTTGTCCTTACCGGGGAGCAGCGCACTTCACCACTACACCATCTGGGTCCTTTGTCTTGCCTGTCTCTCAGCTAGTTCTATCGATCTTACTCCTTGGAGTGTAAAATCTATTTCGGTGTCATTTTAAACTTTTACATTATGAAAGCTATAATCTCTCTGGCGCCAAAAGTGTTCATTAATCAACAAAGCGTAGAATCGCAGTAAAACGCACTACATTACGAATATTCAGTGCACTCCTGGTCAGCCCACTGAGAACTCGATATGCAGGAAATGAGCTTAGGGATATCTCTATGTTTATCATTAAAGACCATCTTCCGGTTTATTGGGCGAAAAAAATGTAAGATGTAGCATTTAGGGATTAGGTGTGAAACTGCTTTAAAAATTGAAACGAAAATCTGCCCTGCCGCTCAGCAAACATTTCTCACATCAGATGGCATCAACTTAACTTAATTGCTTTACGAAAATATCACTGCTTTTGCCTATTTTTTCCCATGCTTGATCTTTCCATTCTCCATAATTCTCCCGCTCTCATTGTCAACTTTTTCCACATTATTTAGCGAACTTTCGAAGGTATTTGCATATTGGGTGCGAATAGTGATATCGCTGTCATACTTGGTGCGATATTTTCTGCCACGTGGGGCTAAAGTGACAGCTCGCCATTGTGGGAAAGTAGTAACAATTCGGGAGAGTAGTTACTACAGCCATTAATTCAATGGAAACAAGTCTATTTCGCATGATTAAAATTGTCTTTGATTTCTTGGTCATATCTGATGTTCCATTTCCGTTCTTGAAGGCGATTAGCAATCTAAATGCTGGAAATAGATAATATCTTGAAACTTGGTGATTCATTCCGCAAGCCTGCTAGTTCCGTCGTGATGTAATTTCTAATGCTTATATTTCTTCAGTGATTGCAACGAATCGTTTACTGTTCCGTTGTTTCGTACGAAAACTCTCTTCTTGGTCTACGACTGTGACATATGTTTCCGTTGATATCGAGTGGAGTTCTGGGACATCCTTGTATATCCGGTCGCGCAACTCCTTCCTCCATACCTTGGAGGTAGCACTATCGATGAATCTGAGGACTTATGCGGTCGTTCTCTTTCTTCTTATGATTCTATTGAATTGCTTCCGGTCGAATGATTCTTCAGTGTGTGTGGTAATCATTAATGTAACTGTCTATGTTTGAGCATTTTGTACGCCCTCTTGTTGTAAGATAGAAAAGAAGAGAAGTGCGGATGATTTCGTGCGTGTAGTACTCTAATGAATATAGGTCATTTCCCTCAAATGTCTTTTAACCTGAGCATGTTCAATCTTCTTGTCGCTCATTCAGCAGCGTTTTGATTACTGGCTATGGCAGTTGTACGGTCGTTCGTGTGTTTTCCACTGTTAATTGTATTTCCTTTATGCTGTTCTTCACCAGCACTGCTGCTGTTCTGTGCTCTACGTTGGATCGTGTCCAACTGAGAGCAATTTCTGAGTCCGAGAATATTAAATACTCTATATATAGAACGTGCTAAATTGTCAGTTTTAATTTTAGAAATGTGGCGTTGTTCTTTATTGATGGTAACTTGGACTTCCTAGTGAACAGTTATGACTGGTTATTGGAGACGATGTAGGCGCAAGTGGCCATGCAGCCATGCAAGTTGCTAGCATCCGCAAGAGAATTAACTTGGGTGGAATTCGGATTTGGGCGAGTTTTCGTGGGGTGGAATTTTGAAATCCGTTAAAACCCTTAACTATCTCCTCATTTTGATCTTTGTGTTTCTTTGAGAGAGGATTGTCCCATGCATAGTCGAAGTTCCTTAGGTTTTGATGAAACTGCTTCCCTCTTAATGTGGATGGCGTAAGCCAGTCCATAGGCCCGTAGACGGCAGTTACCCGCTCGGCCGCTGTATGTTTAGTTAGTTCCGGTTCTGTTGGATATTTGCATGAGAGAAGGAATTCATCTCCCACGGAATACGATATTTGATGATCGGTCCTTCTGAGGAGTTTGCTGTAAGAATTGCTGGTCGTTTAAATAAATTCGCGTAAATTCATGTTCAAATAATTTAATATTTGCTTTGCTTCTTTACATCTCATCAGCGCTTCTTCCACACGTTTCATTGGTGAGGTGTTCGACGAGTTTAAGGTCATTTTGACATTTATTTAAGTGATGTTTAATTGTCCCTGCCCAAAGAAATGATGAACAGCTGAGTTCGGATGTAACAAGTGTGCATCTGTCCACGGCTATGCTTTTTGGTTCCACAGGCTGTGAGATATTTCGGATCCGTAGGAATCACATCGCGTCCCAGTCTATTTCATGTAGACGTACTTGTAGGAAAGTCCTTTCCACGTCGCTGGCCATTGCGATATTTCCATTGCGAAATCGAGTGAAAATGGAATATATTTGTGGTAGGAACAGTGAACTTGGATTCATCGTAAACTATTCTCAACTTTGTAGCTTTTTGTTTAAAGTGAACACCGCTTGGTGCAGATAGATACTGTCTGAGGTCGCCCTGCAACCCACATGGCATCGATCCCCACGCCCAGACCCACCAAGCTTTCCATCCCTCCGGAGTCGGCAAATTGGTACCAGACTTGTCTGGGAGGATAGCAGCACTGGATCGATACATCGGTGGGCCGCCGTGAGTCATTTTAATGGCCAGCTATGCATTCAATCTCCTCCACGCAATGCTTAATGAAATCGGATGCATGGGATATCCCTACGGGATTGATCAACTTCGAGAGCTCTATCCTTTTTTATCCTTTTATTGTCGCCTACTCTTGTCTTGCACCGCTAATTTTATTACCTGTCAGTGTCCTTACTTCATTTTTCCAGGCAAGGCGGACATAATAGCTGTCTTCTTGCTTTTCTATTGATCTCTGGAACTCCTTCTAGATAATTAGCCTTGTTCCTGTCGTTTCCATATGTTTGTTCCTGTGTATTCAAGGATTCCTGATGATTCCAGTGACCAGAAATTTTCCCATACCTGCTGTTCAGTCATGTGCTGGCATGTATGTGTAGCACTCGTCAGGAGCGACGCAGCCTCGTCTGATGTAATCAAGTCGGTCGTGGAGTGCTCCTTTCGAGAGATATCCAAGTTTGGGTGAAATTAATTTTATAGCCTTGATTGACTCGATAGTCCGAGAAGGATTTGTGGACAGGTGGTGTTCTCGTCTACGTTACGAACAGGTTAACTTTGTAGCGATGGAGGAATTCCTTGTTCCTTGACTTAGAGGAAATGTTTCAGTGGCTTCATAGTGATTTCGATTCTGGTTCTGGTGATTTAATATTGTTCAACAGGTATCACACAGCTTTAGTATAGTAAGAACACGTGTCATTTCGAATGGCTCTGAGAAACCGAATGTGTGAATGGTTAGTTTCATGGAGCCGGCATTTTGTAATTGATGTCGATCGGCTAATTCGTTGGTGACAAACAAGCGATCTGATCCGGTATCGAGAATCACTTCTACTTGTTCGTGTGTCTCCACATTGGAGTTGATTACGTCTACTTCTTAATCTGCGAGAATTTGTGTGTTGAGTGTGTGTTACCTAACAATATGAAGAACGACAGTGTCTTCACTTTGCGTTATTTCGGAATCTATTGCATTGACTCTTGATGTAGTAGTATCCTTTTTCCTTGACGAGGTGTTCATTATCTTTCTAGTGGGATTGGATTTGTCTTTTTGGATAGAATGCTGTCTAAAAGGTTAAGTTAGAGTGGGTGGACACTCCTGCAGATCATTGCATGGCGACCATATCCACTGCACTTTCGGCATGGTCCTACTTCGCAATTAGGTAACTGGTGGGGTGATGATTCATAATTGTAGCAGAGGTTGCGGTTTCCTATGACTTCGACCCTTTCTTGGTGGGTTGTTACGTTCGTGCCATCGTTGCGTAGGTGTTCTACATTGTTATAGTAGAAGCATAGATACCTTCTACTTATGATTGACGCAGTGGTCAGAGGCGCACTGCAGCACACACGTGGAACCGATGCCCACGTTCATGGCTCAGTAAACCTTCTATCCCTCCAGACTTGGCAAATTCGTGCCAGACTTGTCTGGGAGGATAGCTGGGAGGGTGCACTCATTCGCCTCCAAAAGATGCTTAATGAGGTCAAATTCATGGTGCATGCCTTAGGGATTAATCAACGCCGAGAGCTTTATCCTTTTATAGTCTATTTGCAAATGTGCACATTAGAAAAATGACCACGGTAGACAATCCTTTGCATGTTAAACTGCACATCTTTTTAACTATACATAATTGTTATTCTTTTCAGTACACTAGCTCCTCAATTTTTCTAACAAGCTGAACCATGATATTCATATTCATCATGCTGATCATCACGTTAAAGCTAAATACATTTGTCTAAGGATCGTACATTACTCCAGACGAGAACAACCACCACGCCAATGTCAACATTTGCAGACATGAGCAACGAACACTTTAGGGACGTCTTCTCTTCACAGCTAAAAGCTTTATGATCGTTTTCATATTATACTTATGTCCTGATTATTACGTTTTACTATCACCTGTCATCTGATACCTGCAGTCCCTCTGATCGTCGAGTGACTCGAGCGGGCGCCAGTAAATCTTTCATTTTTCCCTATCACGTGCAAGAGTAGCCGATTGGGTTTTCTTTGCTCTGGGGACTCGTTAAGTATCGCATCTGTCTTCTAGAGTTCTCGCGAAGAGTTCGACCATCGCGTCGCTGGTCTTCCTGCAGTGCGTTTGACATCCCGAAGAATCCAGTCACTTAACCACTCCTCTCCATTGGTTGTCGTTCATACGCATTACGTGTGCGGCCCACATTATCTTCCCCTGTTTGGCCGACGGAACGACATATTTGGTTTTTGGTCGTTGACGCAGCTCGGAGCGTCGGACCCTTTTCCCTACTTGTGTGACACGGGATACTTCTAGTTGCGTGCTTTCGACTGCGCGTTCAACAACGCTGAGTGATCATTCATCCTGTTTACGCAACAGCCGTTTCTGAGGCACACGTTAAGGCGAGAAGTCGAAAAGGTGGGCACAGAATCGGGCGTTCTTCGTTCTCTTCACTACATCCTCAATGCCGTTGAAAGCTCTCCAAGCCAGTTGTTTTCTTTTGTTCAGCTCTGGAGCTAAGTCGTTCACCATGTTGATTTTCTGACCTAGATAGACGTAAGTGGAACATTCGGAGATATTCGTTCTATTGAGCGTGAATGGGGCATACGAAACTAATCCGTTCCTCATGACATCGTTCTTGTTAAGATTTAGTCGACGGCTAGTCCTCCCACAGGCTTTATCAAAGTCAGCTTCCTCATGACATCGTTTTTGTGAGATTTAGTCGAGGATCGATTTTTCCACAGACTTTATGAAAGTCGGCAAGCAATTGTTCCGTTCGACTAATGTCTGGTGTTATGAGGACGATGTCATCAGCAAAGCGAAGATGGTGTAACTGCCGACCGTCGATTTTCACTCCCATATTATCCCATTCCAATGTTCGCATGACGTTCTCGAGAGTCGCGTTAAATAATTTTGAGTGGATGATATCGCCTTCTCTAACCATTCTTTTGACGTTGATGTTAATATTGTTAATAAAGAATGGTGATATTTCGTTCGTAAAAATTTTATATAGCTCAGAAGATTCTTTGTATGCTAAGTAAGAAGGTGTAAAAAGTTTCCATGGTTGTTTTTAACCCCACTGAATCTAAAGTTTTCTTTAAATCGATGAAAGTGAGACAGAGTGGTCTCTTGTGCTCTTGCGATACTTCAACGAGTTTTGTTAGCGTGTTGGTGTGGTCCATCGTACTAAATCCTTTTCGAAACTCTGCTTCCTCGCATGGCTACCCTTCGTTTAGTGCCCTGTCAACCCTTTCAGGATGACTCGGTTCAAAAGTTTCTAGACTACAGACAGCAAGCTAATTAGGAGATAGTTGCCGAAATCGTGGACATCAACTTGAACAACAGCGCGGTCTTGCTGGTCTTCCACTAGATAGGGACCTTGCTATCAGGTTACGCGTGAAGAACCAAGCCAGTGTGTTTACAAGGCTGGCAGAAGGTTCTTCAGGTGTCCTGATCTCCCAGATCTTATCCTGTCCAAATCTGGAGCTGTTCGGTTTCTTCACTGGCGAAAAAGCATGTCGCATTTCGAAAGGGAGAACCAGTGGTACGACAGATCCATACCTCTTTATTTCATACGAGTGAAGCGAGATGTGGCTATTGAAGAAATCCGAGTAGTAGTCATGAAAGATTTCCTCCACTGCCTATCTGGACACTGCAGCTGTTCTGCCTGAGCGTCGGACTGCAATAATATTAGTCTCGTAATTGGCGAAGATTCGGTGTGCTTTGCAAATGCTTTTCCCAACCTCAGTAGGCTTCAGCAATAACTGCTGCTCTTTTTAAGATCTTCCTTTGTCGCCTGTCAGCACTGATTTGCAAGTTCGAACGTTAGTTCGCTGTTGCCTGCAGCTCGTGCGATTTAACGGTGGCGCATCAGCTCGAGTGTTTCAGAAGACAGACATCCTTTGGCGACTTTCAAACTCTCAGCTTTCATAGCGCTAACGTGAATATGTTGAATGAGGCGATCGTATTACTCCTCAATGTTATTGTTAACGGCATGTTCCCACTAGTGAATCGAATAGATCCTAGTTTGTGGTGGCTTTTGCACTTCATTTTTTGAATTGGCGGCTTTTTCTCTTTTCCGCGAGAGATGAAATCTTACACGAAGGAGACGATGGTCTGATCCCGTGTGGAATTTTGGATCGATGAAATCTTTCGAATGAATGGATGTTCATGGATAAGCTCTTGTTGACGAGAACGCCGATACCGCCGACTCCTTTACTGTCCCATCTTCCAAGGAACAGTTCCCCTCTTCGGTATCATAGACGGAGTAGAACGCGTGACGTAGTCTCGTCTCGGTTAGTCCGATGACATCGTACATTATTCTTCTTGCTTGCTTGGTCAAGTCTTCTATCGAGGACTCAGATGCAAGTGTGAGTGCGTTGTAGGTACAGATCGCCACACTAGTCATTTGCGGTTTAGGCAGCTTAGAATGGCCCTAACGTTTTGGCAGCCTGTCCGTACTCGTTCTATTCAGCGATGCCAAATTGGATGTCGACTTTAGGTATATTTATTTATGTGATCTTATAAACTGATCTTCTTAAGCTGACGCGAGGTTGGTACAGATCTTCGCTGTCGTTGTTGTTGTTTTTGATGTTACTGATCGATGGCTGACGTTTCGGCGACTTCGCCTTTCTCAGAGCCGTGATGTTACGTGCGGGACTCTGTACCAACCTCGCGTCAGCTTAAGAAGATCAGTTTATAAGATCACATAAATAAATATATCAACTATCTATGCCGAGGTTTATAGAAAGTCGGTCTTTCGACTTTAGGTATACTTTGACATAACCCAAACTGGATGGTTCGATACTTTTAGGGCCTTCTGATATCGGTATTAAGCCGATGAAAGCGAAGGAAATACGCAATTATCAATAGCAGGAGAATCACTGTTGCACATTTGCCTCGGTGGTTGACACGTGCACGCTGTCCAGGGATTTGGGTTCCGTCCCGGCCGGGACTTTGGCGTCGGATACTCCAGGTGAGCTGCAATGCTAGGAATGTGCTGTGGAACTGCTACTCGTCTCGAAGGACTCTCTTGGGGTTGCTTGGGTGGGCTTTTCTGGGATATCAGTTTCAGGACCGACGGTCCTGAGAATTTTTCCAAGGGTCTTGGTTGTGCACTACCTGGGGGTGGGGGTTTCGCCTCGGCCATGGTTATAGCGTCGGATGCTTGGTGTGCACTGTGGTGCTGAAACTTGGTTTTGGGTGCTCCTTCCGGTGTGGACTGCCTAGATGAGCTTTCTAGTGGGGTGGATTTGTTTCAGGGGTTTTCCAGCATTCCTGTTCGATCCGAAGGACATAGTTTTAGCTCAACCATGGGTAGAGAGGACGTCATACAATACGAAGGCTCGGGTTTCAGGTTTATTGTGCTGGATTCCAAAGTTGTGCATCCGATAACCCGTCTCCGACCACAATATGCGCCATTTGAGACGCCCACTTGCCAAGACCAAGAAAATGACTGTTGTCTATTTCCTTTGGGCACTTGAAATATTGAAAAATTTGCAGAAGAACTTTCAAACCGACCGTCACTTGACTTCGGTGGTGAAATAACCATTATGTTCTTAACCTTTTTATTTACGGCTTATTCTTTTTAACGGCAGCGTATGTTGCGAAATATAACTTCTATAATGCTGAGATATTTGCAAAACTCCGGACCACAGATGTCTGCGGTGGGAAACGGACAGTCCATTGTCCTTTCCGGGTAGTAAAGCGTTCACCACCGCACAATGCGGGTCCTTCGTTTCTCCTGTCTCTCAGATATTTCTATCGATCTTTTTCCATCAAAAATCACCCATCAGCGAGATTGATCGATAGAAATAGCCGTGAGACAGGCGAAACGAAGGACCAGCATGGTGTGGTGGTGAACGTGTTAGTCCACGGAAAGGATAATAGCGCGTTCGTTCTCCACCGCAAACATCTGCGGTTCGGAGTTTTGCAAATATCTCAGCATTATAGAAGTTATATTTCTCAACATACCCTGTCGTTAAAAAGAGTAGGCAGAAAGTAATAAGTTAAAAACGGTGATACCGTGGTTGTGGAATTTTTGTGCAGCTCACGAAGAATCTTTATGTACTGAGTAGGCTGTCAAGGGCTTCCATGACTGCTTCTATCTCAGCTGAGTCAAAGGCCCTTTTTAAATCGATGTTAGTGAAACAAAGGTGTGTGTCAAATCGGTACAACAGAAACAGGTAGTCTGTCCTCTTGATCCACCTACGTCTCAGAAAAGCAAAGGTCGCCTCTAGTCCGCGATTAACTCCCTTTCTCCCATCTGGAGACGCGCCAGGCAGATAAATTTTCTTTTATAACCTTTAGGAATTAATGGAAAACAGCGCCTATTGCTTCATTTAAGAGCAAACCCAATATTTTCGCTCAATAGAATTTCCTTCGTTTCTACTTTAACAGATGGTTCGTGATTTTTCTAAAGCAATAAATTCACGGCTTTATGTTAAAATCAACCGTATAATTAAGTTTTGAACGTAGAAGAAGGTGTTTCGTAATTATCGAAATGAAGAAGTAGGGACGCAGTTGAAGACAAGCGAGTGATAGAACGGCAGCTGACAGCTTTTCATGCTGTGTGCAACTCTTACAGAACAACTGAGTGTTTGCAAGCAATGCAGTGAAGATGTGAAGCAGTTTTGTAGAAATGATAAGGATAGTTCCCGCTTGTTCATCGCGGATAGTAGGTCACAGCGAACAAACAGTAATGGAAAGTCTAGGAAGTGAAATATCAAGAACGCTTATGAATTTCTATCAGGGAATAGTGATCTTGATTTAAAAATCCCCAGCTCTATACTCTTCTGTTTTCTGAGTGCTTAGTGGACTATTTTGCCTGACTCTAAGTTCCTCTTCTCGGCTTTCCTTCACAGAGGCACAAAGTGGTAATTTATTCATCCAACGTATTCTGTCCTACACCTTTTAGAAGGGATCAGGTACACCGCACCGAAACACATACAGTCACATTCTCGACCGCTAAGGTTCAAATGCGGAATTCTCAATCGGCTCATTAGTGCTGCATTAAGCATTCTTCATGCAAACACTTTATTTCAACCTTCTACGTTTTCTTGATTATTTAACAACTTTGTGGCTAAATAGTTTACCTTTTTCATGTTGTGTTGTTGTTGGCTTAACAAATCACTTAAATATATTGTTCATTCCAAGGAACTGTCGAGTGACTTCTCTTTTCATGAGACGGTGACAACTGCCGAGAAGAAGTTCCGTCCAAACGGACCCGATGCCAGGGTTCGAATCACTCTGTTCACCACGCCTTGCCACATCTCTCTCGACCAATTCGCCATGATCGGGTTGGTGGTCTGGGGAGATCATTTTCTTTTCAGAACGCATTGTTATAAAGAAGAATGCAATTCAAACCGTGAGAGTTCCAGAAATTGACAAGTGCTCGGGGGGAATAGCCAGCACCATCATTCCGTTGTTCAGCATACACTCCATGTTGCATATTGCTGTTACCGTGTTGCCAATGATTATGCATTTCGGCGCCATACCGGCCGCAACTGCAAGTGGCTTTTTTGATCAAAATATTTATTTCTTTTTAAAAATTTCTGCTTTTCTTTAATAAACTATCGATATAAAATCGTCTGTAAGAGAACGAGTCGTTTAAAAACGTCACGCCGAAAAGTAGCAAAGTAACTTCAATCGCGTTTTCATTAGAACGAAAATTGGGATTTATTTTTTCTTTGGTTTTTTTCCCGCCAACTTTGAACATTTTTCGCTGCGACTAATGCAAGTAAACTTAACATAAGTTCCCTAGTGTTTTTAAGGTTACTTTAGCGCTACACAGCCCTAAAAATAAGTCCATGATATGATTTGATCGTAGGAAGAGACTTGAGTTTCACTATTCGCTCTATGTATGGCAAATTCCTGTCCTCCTATTGGAAAATGGAAATATAAATTGCATCCACGAGCAATTTTTAAAGAAAAGCTAATTAGATGAATCTGTAGAATTTCCTTAAAACTCAGTTTCACTTCCGTTATACCGAAAGCACGTGACGCTTTTTTGGTAGTGTGAGTATCTGATTCCTACACACCTTGTATTCGCCAGACGGAAACTAAATGTTCGATACCTACCATTAATCGCTTGCGCAGGATTAGCTGGGTTAACTTCTACGGTTTTGCATTCCAGTGGTTGGTAATTTACGCTGACAGTGAGTTGATCCAAAATGATTTGGGTTATAGCATCGGGGAGCCCAGCGGCGCGACCCTGCTGTTCGAGAACGTCAAAGACCTGAAGAATAGAGTTTTCACTAACTAGTGAAATTTATATGGAGCTTCCTAATTAAGCTGTTCGAAACCATAAAAATAGTGCAAGAGTCAAAATTCTAACGAGATTTTTGAAATTCGAAGCTCTTGTTCAGCCCATCCAAAAAAAACAAAGTCACCGCTTGCATTATAAGGCGCATCACAAATCCTCTGGCTCCATCTGCACTCGTTGTGATACCGGCCGCCTGAGCAGTTGCAGCCGGTGCCGTTGAAAAAGCCATAGGGAGCGGCAAGGAGGAGAAGGTAACCTTGAAGGTCCTTGAGCTCATTGTACCTGAATTTCAAACCTGAATTTCACCGGTTTTCTACTAAATAAACAAAAATTGAAGCAAAACTCAGAGGAATAAATGATAGCGGAAAAGTGATTTAAGTGATATAATGATATAATTGATGAGTATCTAAATAGCGATGGCCAGATCTCGCCATTTAATCCTCGTATTACTGGTCCTGTTTAGAAAAACTTGTTTCGGCCTCTTCTAGGCCAAACTGTTTCTTTAAAACATTGCATTTGCTTGGTATTGCGACCATTCTTGAGTCTGATGGAGCACTGAAGGTGCTAACTCTGTTATGGTTCATAAATTTAAATTTTAATATACAAATATTTGTGTTTACTATTTATCTACATTATTTGTTGCCATTTATTATGATTGTATCATTCTTTATTTATATTAATTCTCATATTTATTCTTTCCGAGCCAATGTTTATTTACCCTCGGCATGAATGATCAGTGGTATTACCCTGATAATATCTAAAACGAAAATAGTTCTCAATACTAAGTCCTCTTGAGTCTAGTCCACCTAGTTCGAACTGCAGCAGGATGGATTATCCGTTGAAAAGTAGATTATTATCACCGGATAGTCAACAACAACGGTCCTGTATTAAGGAGCTTTGCCGGTAGAGGTTGTCCCATTCGAGTGGTGCTCCATTGAGGAGATCCAATTCAATACAACGACGAAGACACCGTATCGAGGAGAAGAGCTACTGTGTACCATCGACTCCGAGTCATGGGCTCTGAGGTAGAGGTAACATTCGTACGTCAGCCGAATAAATATTTAGTAGTAACTTCGTGTTAGCATGTCAATGAAACAGGGTATATTATACTTATTGTTATATTTGTATTATTGTTCATTATTATTTATTAATTTTATATTATTCACTGCAGTACTGTTAATGTTTATATTTCACGTTTATGACCAATTTACTAATTAATACTTGGTCCTCCTGGACCACATCCCGACACGGTTGCGATGGTGAGAAGAGAAAGCAGTAACGTAGGTGTTGGAACAGTCGCCATGTTTCCTAAACTGGTAATCTTCAAAAGAGTCACACCCAAAACGATTTCAAAAGTTGCTGTTATTGGCAGGCTCAATTAAGGGTAAAAATTCCTGTTTTCCTTAGAGAAATGGGCGGTGCGATTTCTACTATGCATTCGTAAGTCAGTGAAACCATACGAAAAGCATTTTGGAGCTTTTTTTGAGTGTTTTACGTACTCCAAAACTGTTCGATTCAGAGAAAAATTCTTTGATTCCTTATTTTGACCACGGTCGGTACTGGCATTGAGCACTCTGCTATTCTGTGGTGAACGGAAATCGGCAAATGAGGTGTGGAAGAGAGCGATCGACGCGAAGGCGATTGCATAAAAATAATTCGTCGAGTGCACTGATTTCTCAATTGCTACGGCTTAAATTGGGTTTCGCACATCTTATTTTTATTGTGGGGACGTTAAATTTTGATTTTCCCACAAACAAGAAAACGTAGAATCGACAAAACGACGTCGTTAAAGATGTATAGGGTTGACAAGAAAGAAGCGCAACCTTCGACATGCAACGTTCTTAACATCAAATTCCTAAACAGTGAAAATCACATTTATTTAGCCTCTCTCATTGATCATTTAAAGATGTAAGGTTACGAGATCTTTTACTTCGATGGCAAAGCGCTTGACATCCGAAGAAGACTATCTCTAGATTTTCACTCGTGCGTCCAAAAACCGCATCGTGAAAAGTAACATTGTTAGAGCATAAAGTACTTTCGGGCCGCACTAGTGTTGAGCAGTTTGATGGGACCGAGAGTCAATTAAAATGGGAAAAGTACTGGGCGTCGTTCAAGAAGTGGGTCGTAGATGAGACTGAGATGCAGCTTCCTTTGCCACCTTTTAAAAAGTCGCAAGTTTCCAAAAAAGGAAATGTTTGTAGAGCGCCATCTGAGTCTCTCGGTTTTCGCATTGTATGTAGGGAAAACAAAGTTTGTTTTTGAGCAGTTTCGTCTAGTGAAGCGCTCGTTTCATCTGATCAATAATTGCATTTTTTCGTGTTTCCTTCTTTTATTTAAGAAATGTTTTGAGAGCGATTGGTTAGCAAATGCAGGACGTTCTTTCACCTTTTCCCCAGTCCCTTTCTGTTCATTTAATCTTTGTCTGCCGCAATCACTATAAGCGCTTTAAAAACAACAATTTCCTCTAGGCGTTTAAATTTTATTTCATCAGTGGATGTTCGTCAGCCTTCTAGAGTATTCCTCTGCGGCTAGCAACGAACTTGTGAACGGGGTTCTTTAGCCGACGACTACTATCTGTGGAGTTTTCTCAAAGTTTCCTGCAGCATTCGAGGGAAGCTGTTTGCTGAGAAAAAATTATCACGTATCCAGTTTCTGCAAGAAGTTACGGACACCACACGATCAGCATTAGTGGACTATGAATTTGAGCCTTCCACTCAATTCCAGTGCGTAATGTGAACTCACCGAGCATAGAAAGGTCAAGTTGATAGCAACTCACTCGGCCAGACGCCTCCATAACCAAACAAAGAAACTCCAAACCAAGATCAATCACTTTGAACACAGCTTTGCACACTCACCGCTTTCTATGAGGTTTCCACTAAGTATGTCACGTAGAGACCAACCGCACAGAAATCACGTGGAAGTATAATGTGCTCCTCACATCAGAAAAGCAGTTTTATATACTGCCCTATATCACGCGTGATAATGAGGCATTCTTCCCTGCGGTTCATTTTCGGATTTCTGGAGTTAATCCAGAGTGCCTCGAGAGTTTTTCGCGCCTGTGTTCTTGATTCGCGTGCGAGGATCGTGACACATACTTCGAAGTCGCCCCCGTTATGTCTCTGGGTCCTATGCGTGCCTAGCGGGGTATTTGGTCTATTTTTGCCGGCTGGGTGCTCTTTCATGCGGACACAGAGTGGTCTACCCGTTTCGCCAATGTATTCGTCACCACACGTCTTACAGGAGATCAGATAAACTATACCCGAGCTCATGCAATC
>UYYA01001358.1:0-15428 GCA_900624975.1 Angiostrongylus costaricensis
CTATGACTCTTCCACTGAGTATTCTACCGTAGAGACCAGAACGCACAGATTTTATATGGATGGGTAATGGAATTAATGCCAGTAATGGCACTTTTGTTTAGCATAGGCGAAATTCGCTGATCAACCAATACTGTAGTGATTAAACGTTGTTATTAACAGCGTCATGTCGAATTAAGAAGAAAACACCAACTTATAGGGAAGTTGTTCTTTTTGGAATTAGAAAAAATAGTGAACGAATGTAGGCTGCAAACAACTAGAATTCTTTCAAAACATTAAGTCATTTGCATGACGCAAATAGATGGATGAGAGAGAGAAGGGATGGATATTAACACTGGGAGCCAACTTGTTTAAGTGGAATAGTTTCGGTGCATTTCACTCAGACCAGTAATAGTGCTTAGCTTCCGCCTGTGGAACTGATTGTAGTCTTTTCCAAAATACCTCTTCTATTTCTTTTTAAGTGGGGGCCTGTAGCGCAGTGATCGGAGGCCCCCCGCGACACACATGTGGGATCGACCCCCGTGCCCGTAGTTCACCAAGTCGTCTGAGAGGATAGCAACACTGGTTGGATACATCGGTAGGCCACGGCGAGTCTTTTTAAAGGCTAAACATGCATTCAATCATCTCAAACGATGCTTAATGAAGTCGAATGCATGACGCTTCTCTCAGGGATTGATCAAAGCTAGTAGCTTTATCCCTTTTTATCGTTTTATTTATTTGGAGAAGGTTTTTTCTGAAAACGATGGTTTCAGCTTTACGCACATGTTTCTTATCATGGAAATAAAATCATTTATTGCATTACATAATTTGCATAACTATAAATTATCAACATCATCCTGTGTACATAGTCAACAAAAGCAATCTACGCAGAGTGATCACTTACGCAGCAATGAAGAACACACTTTTGCTACGAATATTTGCTGCACAAGAATTGACCTTCCAATGCCAAATACATTTAGCTCGTGCGCTAAGCTTAAAAGATTTGAATAAACCACGAAAAACACTACGATATTCAGAACTTCTCGTATAGCAAACGATGAAGGTCTGTGCAAAGCATACCATTTGCAACGTACCCTGCAAGCAGTTCATCAGAACACCACGAAGTACTGATCCTGTTATTGATTTAAATCGATTGAAACTCACAACAATCATCCATATCCACTGTTTCCACATGGTATCAGTAAAGAATCGTGCCAGATCCGCCATGATAACCGCTAACACCCATGTGCAAGCGTAAATCGACGCCAACACGGAAATGGTGCGCATTGTCGTACGATGTTGATTACGGTAACAGGCGTTTTTATTTCGAAGCATGAAAAGTTTCGCTGAAATTTGTCTTCCTCTACAGCACATTGCCATTAATGAACGAAGCACCTTTTCAAACAATGAAGTCGCTGTAGTGTGAAATGTTGGGGATGTAGTTTTGATAGGTTGAGAAAATACTAGAGCTCTCAAGAGAACTCATTATGACCATTGTTATTACGCTTGTTTATAGGCTTTCACCCAACCGAAATAAACAATGTAATCCAAATCAATACGAATTATTAGGCATGACTATGCGAATACAAAGAAAAGACTAGTTCGCTGAGGTTCGCATTCAACGAATAAGCACCAAAGAAAAGTCAGGTTGGAGCGAGAAACTGCGGGTGAGTATACCCAGCGGGGTAAGAAATCCCGTCAGGATACTCGCTAGTATAGTCTCAGTAGAAGCGTCAAATTAAAAATGTCTGGTGCAAATAACATGATGAAGTTCGTCGCATCCCGGGATCCCAGCAGAGCCCACTAAGCGTCTTTGACGGGAGCAACGATAACATGCCTGGTAAGTAAAGACAGGTTGTGCGGAGACAAGCATGTACTGCTTTCCTGTTGGTAGCTGTTACAGAGCTCAAGTTTTCTCCTTAACGTCAGTTTTACCGTTTTCGTCTAATTCCGGTCAACCACTTTTCGTGACATAATCAGTCTGATTACGTTTCGGCTGTATTTCGTTGGATCACTTTTTTCCAGTTTTCGTCAAAAAACGCTATAATTTTCGTGGTTTGAAGTCTTAATTGCAGTGTATGTATTAGTAACACATAGGTCCTCTATATTTCACAAAGCGTTGTTAGTCTACTGTCTAAGTGGCCCACCAATTTCTAATGGATAGGAGTCAAACCGATTCTCTGCTTCGGACAGAGTAGTTACTTCTACTACTTAGTTGTTCATAAGAAAGAGAAGCTTTGAGTTCGTTATTTAGTTGATGACTTGATTTTGGAAGCCGAGACACGATCCATGCATGCTACATTATCTACTCCGTACACTAACGTACTATTACTCCTCTTAAGTCGCTCATTATGTTTGTTTAGCGTCATAAATACTGAACTATCTAGTTCCCAGGATCAACTTTCTATTAACCGCGGCATTGGAATATGAATGCGTCGTTTTCTTGTTCAGCAATCGCGAGGTTGTTAACCAGCGTACATTTACTTCCATTAAAAACACAATACAACATAACAGTAGCTGACGTTTCGGCAGTATCGCCTTCTTCAGAGCCTGGAAGGGCATGCTGATATGCAATCTACTAGGCCAAACGCTTCAATAACACCCGCAAAAAGACGAAAAACTCTATGGTCGCATATGGTTGATGACTGCACCATTCCACATCAGAAATTGACGCGAACATACGGGGTCAGGTCGCGTATGATCTCCGGGCATTCATCCCTGCTATTCATTGCAGGGTTTTTGGCATTCATCCAGAAAACATCAAGAAGTTTTCGCGCTGGTGTTTTAGTCTCCTGTGTAAGGATATAGACTTTTACTTCAAAATCGTTTCCGCTACGCTTTTGTGTCCTATGCGTGCCTAGTGGAGTACTTTGTCTTAGTTTTCGTTTGCCATCTAGGTGTTCTTTTATACGGGTACACAAAGGTCTGCCCGTTTCGCCAATATATTCGTCTCCGCAAGTACCACAAGAGACTAGGTATATCGTACCTGAACTCATGCAGTCACTGTCCTTGCCATGAGGGCAGACTACGCAATTTTGTGTTCCACATAGACGGTTATATAGGCGGTTAAGAACTAACTGACGACGTAGAGCAGCCGGTGGTATTTCAACTATCGCTACCGATTCCTCTAGATCTGCCTGTCTTAAGCATCATTTAATAGCTACGCTTACTTTATAGCTAATAAAAGGCAACATAAACGAGACTTTCTTTTAGCCAAATGTTTCGTTTTGGAGCGTCGCTTTCCTTCTAAAATTATCTCGTGGGGTTACTATTTCGTAGCCATTGGAGGTCGCTATTTGCCGAGCCAAGTGGCACGATTCTCTATTTAATTACTTCTTCGTACACACGGAGGTGGCTGTTCGAAACATATTTCTCACAATCGCCTTCTTTGTGTGTGAAGGATGGGAAGAGAGGAAATGAACGATGTTTTTGTTACTCGGTTTTCGGTATCACTTTGTTATATAACAGTAACATGATAAGTTAATTTGAACGTTTAGAAACAGGAGCCGGTCGCCTTTCGGTTTCTTCCGGATGGACTTGATGTCCTCTGACTGCTCGTCCAATAATTCACACCATTTGTCCATCTTCTTTTGTGTAGAGAAGTCGACAAAACGATCATCTACATATCTGCAGTAGAGTAGAGGCCGAAGATCGAGAGCAGGAGTTTCTATTTTAGGCATAAATGCAATAGCAAGGCTTGGTACCAGTCGCTGTCCTATTGCCAACCCTCTTATTTGCGCGAAATATTTCCCAGACTATCTGAAAATCGAGCAGTTTAGGCGCTCCTTTAAGAGAGCCCTTAGTTGCTACATGGACAAGCCATGCATATTTATTCTTCCTTCATGTTCAACAAGAAGTTCGAAGATGGCTTGCATTGCGAAGTCATTCGATACGTTGGTGTACAGTGCGGTAACGTCGAAAGACTCCATCACGTACGCGTTATTAGGAGACGCGTTACGTAGACGTTCTAGGAACATTTGGGTGTTTGTGAGGTGAGCTGGAATGCGGCTAAGCAACTGGGTAAGTATTAGGCTTAAAAACCAGGTTATTCTATCCGTTGGTCCGTCTACATAGCCGATGATCGGTCTAACCTTAAATAATGACGGATTGGTTGACGCATGATCATCAGGTGATATCAACTTATGTGTTTTAATAAGTACGTATAGGACGGGACATGTTGGTTTATCGATTTTAAAGTGCGAAATAACCGATGATTTTAATTCTGCAGCCTTCGCCACACTGACCCATTGTTTGTTCAGCTTTCGGTATTGACTTTTATATTCCTTTTAGGATACGCGATAGAGGGTACCATCACTAAGATATCCTCTGTTTTCTCGAGATCCACCCGGCGAGGAATAGCTACGAACTCTCCCCTCTTATCACTAACAGACAATCGTATTTTTTCCGAGTTTATTAATTCTTTAATTTCTCGAATTCGACATTTTTTTTCGGCTGTGAGGTTAGAGATAAACTTTCTATCGCGGTAGTGATCAAGGGTCTTGAGAACGCCGTCCGAAAACACGCGGAATTTTATGTTAACTCAGTCGTTAGGGTCCTGTTGTCTAAAGAACGTTTTTGGGAAAAGAGATGGTGGTAGTGTTGCCGCCTCTTGATTTTTATCTCTATTTGATGTTTTTTGTTTGGTCTGATAGCGGAGTCGATCTTGAAGCTCATAAAAGTTGCATGCTATTCTACGAGAGGTCGTTTTAGAAATGGGCTGCGATGGTGCAAAACTTGGACCTAATTCTAATAGTGAACACGCACTCTCGGATATTGTTTTGCCCCAATCACTGTGATCCTAAATTTTCTTGGTGAATTATCAACTATCAACTTGACTATTATCAGAAGCGTAAAAAATTTGTTTGCGGTTGTTTCTTGAAGCTGAGACATGACAGACATTACTCAAAAAATTTTCGAATTTGCGCTGTAAGGATATTTTGGCTTTAGACGCAATAAAATCGCATATCAATATTGACCCACCAACTATTCTCGTCCAAAGGCGATCCTCCAATTACAAAGCACAAAAATGTTGCGATCGCTGAACTACCTAGATCAATTCCCTCTCCATAGTGGTACTCCCTAGAGTACATTTGCCGTCACATGATTCTAGTTGTTTTTCGTTGAGGACTTCAAAAAGCACACCTGTTCCAGTGTTGTAGAAAAAAAAGAGTTCGTAGCCAAGACGAAGCAATTGTTGATTAAAAAATAATGTGTGCGAACTTTTTGTTTTTAGCAAGCTACTTCATTATTCTTTCGAATACAGCAGTGATCGACTTTCGATATCTATGTGGATGTAGATTAGAAAGACGTAAGGAAATACTGAATCGTCGCTCTACGCAGATGAAAGCGATCGGCGCGAGTTCTTATGCGGAGTCTACCTTTTGGTCGAAGAGCGTTCATTTTGTTAAATCACTTTTTAGAAAGTCTTGAAAGTTTCACCTTCATTCTGTTTTGCAACAAAAAATACGTGGCAGTTTAGTTCTTCATCCCTTAATGGAATATATAAACTAGTGACGTCAGTTCTCTTAAAAAATTCACAAGATAATCTTTTCCGTATATTAAATTAACACTCAGCATTTTCACACTTATATAGAGTGAGTGCTTAAGAGGTGGGAAATGCATAGATGAT
The DNA here is from genome assembly GCA_900624975.1 of Angiostrongylus costaricensis. NCBI lineage: Eukaryota > Metazoa > Nematoda > Chromadorea > Rhabditida > Metastrongylidae > Angiostrongylus > Angiostrongylus costaricensis. Next base: position 5,606 of record UYYA01001358.1, read on the forward strand.
GAAATAACAATATATGTCATTAAGCAGATGAAAAAGGGTACGTGTGGGCAGTGGTCGGAGGAGCCCTGCAACACACACGTGGAATCGATTCCAGCGTCCATGGCCCACTAAGCCATCCATCCATCCGAAATCGGCAAATGGTACCAGACTTGTCTGGGAGGATAGCATCACTGGGTCGATACATCGGTAGGCCACCACGAGTCATTGTAAAGGTCAGATATGCATTAACTCACCTCCAAGCGATGCTTAATGAAGTCGAATGCATGGCGCATCCGTCACGAATTGATCAACGCCGAGAGCTTTATCCTTTTTAAGTACATGAATTTCATATAACAAAATGATTTTCGTGATATGACTGTTATCAGGAAAGACCGAGTAGTGCAGTGAAAGTGTTGGTTCAAGCTACCCGGACCTTGTGTTGACCCCCGCACCGCGCCCACCAAGTCGCTCTTCTCGTTGGGATTAGAAAGTTGCTACCAGACCTGTCTAGGGTAGGCTTACTCCCTTTAATCCATGTGGAAACGCTCCAGAATTTCTACTTCGGATTCCAGGGGGCTCGACTCGACCAGCACTCAGCGATATTCGTAACGGAGACGAAAAAATCCTCAACCAGAAATCGAAACCACACGCAGAAAAATTCGGATATAATCGTGGATGGTGGATAAGAGGAATCGAATCGAATATAAAAAGCGCTGGGATCTCCGCATAGTTGATAGACGTGACGCCGGGTGATGTAATAAATAAAAAAAATTATTACCAGTGTTATAAAACATGTTATTTTTCCCAACACCAAGGGCCACCTACCTCGTATGTACATTATCACGTAACAAATGGCATAGATGAGCATTTGTGACGAGAAGATGCAGTATTGTAGGACGTTCATACATGTTGAGACGTTCATTGCAATGCTGAACGTGTTGCAGTTACTTGGTTTCGTGCTGTCAATGCCGTTGTACACGAACACGCTGTAGACCAAGGAAAGCGCAGCGCACACCATGACGTTTATGGTCACCGTCATGTTCGTCATCCACTTACGATAGCTGAAAATTAATCATACAAAAAGGATTTAAGTTCTCAGTGATTTTTTTATCTACACCCTGAGACATTCAGAATATACGGATAGGATTGTCTTACAGAATAGGAAACACAATAGCACACAGCAAATCGACGGATATGGCTAACATAATCACCGACTGCCATATTGTTGCTGTCAAAAACGTGGCGAATATGGTGTAACAGATCATCTGGTCCATCACTGTACTTCTGACTAAAATTGAGTAATGATGAATTAAGAAAAGCAACCATTTTCACTTCTATAAACCTTTTCACACATAATAAGTAAATTCATTAGTGCTTCAGTGTCTTACTATGAAGTGTTCCCTAGATGCCGAACGTTGATTCTCAAGAGGAAGCTCATCCCTTCATCTCTCTCTCCAGTAGAGTCTTAAAGGGTGGGAATAAGTCTGAAGCTTTTATTAGGAAGCCCAGCTAAGTGTAAGCTTCAGGAATTGTCATTTTGATAACAAAATGGTAATTAGGTGGTGAATGACGACGGCTATGAATGTCCCTGCACAACTTTCGCGGTTGGAAGGATAGAAATCTTGCTCAACGAGTAGATTGTTAGATTGTTCGAAAACTAATTTCCATTTGTGATTTTATTTTTCCAGTTTATGTTTTGCCAGTAGTTTTTGTTTTCAAATGCTTCGCTATTGCATATCATTTTATGAGCTTTCACTCTGTGAAGTTGCTTTCCCTCATAGCATAGTCCATAATTTTGGCAAACTCTAAAGACTAGAATTTCGTATTTCAAAGCAGCAATGCGACAAATTGACTTCTACAAATCCAAATTCGAAGTAATGCTGCCAAAATCCTCGAAACATTAATGGACCGTACTGCGAAGTAAGTGTTACCGTACCCAGAGTGTAAAGCTGGTTTCGAAAATTTCGTGGTCGGGGTAAACTCGAGCCTTAATTGAGAAAGATTATGGATATCCCTCTGCTATTGACGACGATCAATTGAAAACTCTGTTCAAGGAAAATACGGAAAACGGGAAATATACGGAAAACTATTCGCGAACTCGCAGAGAAAACAGTACAAGCATATAGACTGCTTCGCAGCATCTAAAGAAAATTGAAAAGCACGACAACGTTGTCGACGGAACACTCGTCTATCGGCTACTGCTTCTTCAAGCATCGTGACAGCTTCCAACGCAATAAATTCTTCAGAAATAAGCCGACGCCGAAACTACCTTCATTGCTACCTTAAGTCTAGAATTTTGAGCAACCGGTATAACAAAATGTTTTCTCATTGGAAGAAGTGCGTAAACTATAATGGTTCCTACTTTGATCAACAAAGTTTGTTCTGTGCTGAGCCACAATATACGTTGAAATGCGCCACAGGTTTCCAAAAACATAATACTAGCTACTATGATTCGTACACTTCCCAACTCATGAACTCGGATGATTTAGGCATTAAAGTAATGAACAATTACTAATCATGTTTTTAGAGATCACTTTATGCAAATAGCTTCCATCGCAACCCAACTTTTATCAAATCATATACAAGACCAAGACAATGGATGATCGACGTCACATCCGAGAGAAATGTTTCGAGGCAAATTAGTTATTGAACTGTAAGAAATGGCTCCTTTAGCGCTCTAAGGTGGAAAGGTCGATGGATAGTAACGAAAGTGAAGCACAATTTTGCACTCTACTGTATTTCGTCACTCTATCGTAACTAGCAATCATCAAGCAGTGAGATCTAGTCCACGAAATTTTTATGGATGAAATTTCATTTTTTCATGTAATAACAACTGATCTTTCTAATCTTTCCGCTTATACTTTTTCCTAGAGAATAGTACATGCCACAGGAAGCGCAGTGCACAGAGTTGCCGTGCAATACACTCATTATTAGTGGCTCGATCTCACTGCGTTCCTGTCAACCCTCGACACTCAATATCGATGATGGCGGTCTTATATCAGACTTCCCTGGAAAGTGTTTCTTTCGATGCATAAAATCCAGTGTCTTTGTGGTGACAATGCGCTAATGGAGGTCATGGTTCAAGGAACAGTCAACTCAATCAACATTCAGCAACAATAGAGAGGAAGGTGACACCTTAATATAACAACTGAACTGCTATAAAAATCTGAAGGCTTTTATAGATGATGGATCCGAGGAAACAAATCAAAAGAGAGAAGTGCTCGATAGGTACACTATGTGAGGTTAGGTCATATAAACAAATAAATAAGCTTGCATATCTAGCCGATATAAGCCGGAACGAATGAATCGGTTTTTCTATAAAGTTATCTTCTTATAGTTCTTCTTTTAGACGTATAAACTAAACTTTTACTTTCAGTTTTCTTAATGAAATATGAATTCCACATGTACACATGTAGAGCTTGTTTCCGCGATTCCTAGAAGTTTCACGAAGACAGCTCTTCATTGGTAATATCAATGTTCAGTAAGATCTTTTCCACTAGTTCTGAGTTACGGTAACTGTTCCATTGTACGTTTTCTCATGGTTGTCATTTTAACCTTTGTGGGTGGTAGAAAAGGGAAGATTTCTACCAAGAAAGTGAAATGTTTCGATCCTTGTTCACTTCTCGCTAAGCCTCCGAGTGCAACGAGCTGGTTTTAAATGGGCATTTCATAGTGGTTTGACGCTCTGAACAAAAAGTATGCATTAGAAACTAGAGCTACCACGACTCGTGATAAAAGACCATTCAATAGTTAGTACATAGCGAAGGAAGATATTTTTCCATTCTTCTTCGAAAGAAGGACAGAAACTCACCAATAAATGCAATGTTCAGTAACTCTCCAGCAATGCATATGATATGCGTGACCGACAGTTGCACTAGTAGTAATCCTGGAACAATAATTTTTGTTCCTCGATGCCACAGAAAAATAATGGAGCATTTTTAATCTTCCGAGATTTCAGGAATTGCGATGTTTGTCGTAAATTGGTTGATTCTCAGCATGAGCGCCGTGGTTTTTGAGTATTCTCATACCACAGAGCTTTCCTGGATAGGAAGTCATCAGCTCTCACAATAAACTAGCTGAGAGTGATGAAGTTTTAGTCATGTGGCTCTCGGTTTTTCAGCCGTTAATAATTGGCAGAAGTAAAAATTTGAGCTTGAGTCTCATGACAATTAAGCAAAAGTTGTTTTAATAACACACACATAGCGCTAACAGAACTTACCGTGAAATCACACCCAGTATTATGCCAGCATCACAATGTTAAGTCTTTTGTTTACTGCCTATTACTATTTTTCATAGCAGATTACGACGTGAAGTACAACCATATGTTGATGAGATATTTGCAAAACTTGGACCCCAGAGCAGATTCGAACCCGTGGTTACCCTTTCCCAGAGCCCACATGTTACACACGGCACCATTAAGGCCCTTGCTTTGCCTTTCTCTCAGCCAGTTTTCTACCTAACAGTGCCATCAGCAATAACCCGTCAACAGGAATGACCTGAGGAACACAAAGCATCATTGAACCAAGTTAAGCCGATGCTCCAGTCGAAATCACAATGTTAACTTTTTCATTCCCGTTGACGGGTGATTGCTGACGACACCGTTAGATAGAAAATTGTCTGAGAGAAATGCAACACAAGGGCCTCAGTGGTGCCGTGTGTAACATGTGAGCCCACGGAAAGGGTAGTTGCGGGTTCGAAGCTGCCCTGGGGTCCATGTTTTGCAAATATCTAAGTATCATAGTGCTTATGCTGGCATTGTTAATCCTTCTTGGTCTCTTGATAAGACGATAAGGCACTAGAGTCTTAGATTTACGCTTGGATAAAGTTAGATGTAGATGTTTGATTCTTAATTGCATGATTAAGTTCACATCTACATCATTAGTTATCAGATTAGAACTTTGATAAAATGTGCGTGAAAAGACACACCACGGAATGCGCACATTCGAACATACCGTATTTGGTTTGGATTTTCTTCGTCTTATAGGTGGCTAGTAGGATGATAATATGACCAAATATGCCGACTATTGCTAGTACTATCTGAATCGAGCAAACCAGAATGATGAATATCACGTTGAATAGGTGACACTTTTCGGAAAACATCCGGAATATCATAGAGAAGTGAAACTATAATTTAACATTTACGTACGTATGATGATAAACACATCTGAACGAGACTTTGGAAGTTCAAAACTTTCAGCTGAAATGACGGATAGACCTTCAGACATCAAATACACCCATGAGAATGTGAAAAGGATAAAAAAAGGATAAAGCTTTCGGTGTCTAGCAATCCATGTGGGATGCGCCATGCATTCGACTTCATTAAGCATTGTTTGGAGGTGATTGAATGCGAATCTGGCCTTTACAATGACTCGCGGTAGCCTACCGATATATCAAGCCAGTGCTGTTATCCTCGCAGACAAGTGTGGAACCAATTTGCCGATCTCGGATGGATGGATGGCTTAGTGGGCCATGGGCGCCGGGATCGATTCCACGTGTGTTGAAGGGCACCTCTGGCCACTACGCCACCGCCTCTAATAAAAATGCTACATGAAGGAATAGGTAAAAAAACATATCATAAATCTTTAATTGTAATCATAAAGACAACTCGAAGAAAAAGTGATTTATGTGAACAGTGCAAAGGTATAATAGAAAGTCGGTCATGGAAATTACTTCAATATGTACCGGAAAGATATTTCTGACTTGTAAAAGAAGCACTATCACGAAACAGTAGATCCGCCATTGCCTAAAACACCAAGTCGTTCTAAGCATTATCAAACGAAGGCGACTTCACATGTATGCGGTCTGTTAGAGGACAGCCACCGAGTACTGGACATTGAAGTGCGATTCCATTGCGCCTCTCCTTGATGCAATCAGGACAACATGTTCGTTCAGGTGAAGAACTGCACAGTGAGGCAACACCATTGTGCTCAGTATTTCAGGGACCCCTTTAGAGGAAAATAATATGTGAAGAAGTCAAAATCCGTTGAAACGTCGGCTTTTTTTTGTGGAAAAAGAGTTAATAACCACCTCGTGTCTGCTCACTAAGGAAAAAGTGAAAGAAAACTTTTTGTCTAAATCCTATTGAAAGCGTAAGATTTGCGTCGGTAAGTGATGTTGACTGATATTTAAAAGAACAGAATGCATCAAAAGGTTGGTTGTTGAGCTACATATACCATTATGTTTATTCTACCAGCCACATCACCAAAGTTGAGAAGGAGCTGATTCGGTGACTTTATCTGGATATCGAACTACGATAACAAATGGATTGTAGGAGAGCACGAGAATGCTTTCTGTCCATTGCCGTAAAACTACAATAATAAAGCAGATTGATTCTGTTAGCACCCATTATAATTACTCAGTGAATAACAAATTTACAATTCATAGGGTGAATAGATAAATAGAGACTCTTTACCTTATACCATGTTCTCGTAGGTCGCTTGCAAAAAAGAGTGGTTATTTGTTAGGTATCTAGCACCGAAGAATGAGACTATGGACACGAATGAAGCACTAGTAATGAGCTAGCCCACTACAATAGATATGCCAACACAATAAAGAAGAAAGTGACGTAGAACAAGCAAAGAATGATGACGAAAAATTAGGAAAATAAAAAATAGGAAAAGAAAAGGAGAATGAAGAAGAGGAGAAAAAGACAGGACGATGCTACCAGTCATCCATTTCTTTCTAGAGATATAGCATCTGGTGTTATGCGTAGTTTTACGGCTGTCTGCTTGAAGAATGAAACCCTCCGTGGTTCCACGAACTTCAGCACGTTGTTAACGGTTAGTAAAAGTGATGTAGACGAAATGGCTTAGAAAAAAGAAGCAAATTGCATTTCAACAATGCAAAATCGATTCAAACGCTTTAACTCCTATCAAGTGCATTTTCCCCTTCCTTTATTGTCTTTACGAATTTTAAAAACATTTTGTTGTGAAAACTTCGAATCACCGGAAGGAAACTGGGTGTTGAGTTAATAAATTGAAAAAGACCTAAAAGTTCTTCGTAAAACTCATTTCCTTTCTTTGAGTACACTTCATAATTCAGTCATCTCTCCTAAAAGGAATATGAAGTGACAGAATGTCCTATTTCCAAGCAGCTGAAATAAAATAATTTCAATTTGCGAAAAAAGTAACAATCTACCGAAAAACGGCTTTTAGAGCGACTACAGAATGGCCAGTGGTTAGAAATACCGAGTGGTGCACACGTCGTGGCCGCTAGCTCCACCCCAGCTCGTGTCAGTCAAGCTTTTCACCTCTTAGTAATCTCATTATAATTCTCTGGGAAAAGCTTCCTCTGAAGGAGAGAAGTCTCCTGTACTGAATCCCTGTGAACTTTTTTCTTTGAGTTCAAACTACTAACACAATTGCTTGAGAGCAATTTGATTTGGCGCTAAATTATTACAATTTTCTGGTAACGAAAGTTCTTGCTTCACAGCTGAGGTGACCAACGTAGTTCGTATATTCGGAGTTCTCGTGAAGACTCACATTCATCTTCTTGATTGGAGATCAACTTCATAAGTCTTGCCTCTATACACACTGAGTTTACATTGCCACCAAAACGTTGACTGAATATGTGAAAAACTTGTTCGCCGCATTGTTGTTTGCAGAAATACATGCAATGGAAAGGTCTCAGTGGCAGAATATCAGGCCTTTTCGGAAAGAATGACAGTGTATCGAAAACCTCGGTAATCAGTGAAACTCTCAGCTGTTCCTTGCTATCTTTTCACTGTAATTTTATGGAACAGAAATTGTTTCCACAAAAGCAGTTTACGTTAACCAACAAACAGCTTTTTCCAACTTTCCTTATCAGGTTGTACTGGCTGGTTCAACAGAAGAATGCTTGTGCGAAGCGAATAGACCTTCTTCTCATCTGCGGCGCAGGATCTTTGCCATGAGAGGAGGTGGGCCATGTCGGGAGGACTGGACAGAGCAAACAAGTGATCTTGTTCGGAAGAGAAGCATCCCTTCATAATACTCACAGAATAAATAACAATATGAACAGCATGACAACATCATACGTTATAGAGCATTCTGTGCCACGCAGAGAACGTTCTTTGTACAGGTAGCATTCTTCACGATCCTAATATTTAAATGGCTCAACATATCTCTATGGCATCTAAGGTAACGCTCTTTCATTTTATAATGAATGAGAACTTACGTGAATACTTAGAACACCTATCTTCATGAATGACGATGAATGAAGCACGTTTTCCGTTTCACTGGTAATTTCCGATTGAGCAAGATTTTCTCTTTTTGGAGCATCGAAAGCTGTTTTAGCGCCTTCCAGTCCGTTATCATTTTTCAGTCACTTAATACTTTGGCGCTAGGATGGTAAAGATTCCTGGCGTTGGTTTACTCTTAGCTGAGCATGCTTATGAAGTATCGAAATATTTCTAAGACTAGAAGACTCTGCTAAAAGGACAACTTAGTCTATGAGTACCGGAAAACAAATCATTAAGGGAACATGGGGTAAACCGGAATTATTAGAGATTAGTGCTCTTTCCTTCATGCGTTTACTTATCGTTTAGACTTTTTTCTTTACTGTGTGGTTTCGCTTTTATGACGACATTATATGAGTGCGACGTAAATGAGACTTTAATCACACTTCACACTAATATTTTACCATGAAATGTCACACTCACTTTCCGCTACCAAGTACATCACAGCACTGTTTTTGTCAGAAAAGTTGAAAGATTCTATTGTCTGACGTCATCAGTTCGAATTTTTTTCATCTTTAAAAAATTCAATGGATTCGACCCGAGATATCCGATAACGACACTGTTGCTCCACAAGCATTTGATCAGAAGGGTTCATCTACTACAAACACCTTGTCCAGAATTCTCACAAAAGTATCACTACTTAGAATATTTAGAGATCTTTATATCTTTTCCATAATTTGCCACCTTACCCTTGCATAGAGAGCCTCTTACAACGATTGAAAAGGTACAACAGCGATTCATTTTCCCACAGTAACCATCTGAACTGAGGTTCAGGCTCCATCAACATGCCCAGCAGTGAATGAACCTATGTTAAACTTCGGCCCTAGAAGAAACCCAATGACAAGGTAACGAAATCAAAGTGATTTCTCTTTAAACATCAGTTAGCCCCTAAAGTTGACTATTGCTTGATCACTTAATTCGTTTTCCAGCTGAACTGGACTATGTTGCAAGCGTTAAATCCCTAATTCAGTAAGAATCCCAGTTTTCATGAGATAGTCTTGCTAGGCAGTCCTCATATCTTCACTATAAGGTTTTTTTGTTGAAAATTAACACTGGCTCTCAATATAAATGTTTTAACCCGTAATGAAGTAAATTATCATATGAACCCTTTCACTGATAAGCCAACACGAAGTTGATAAAGAGCTCTACTTGGTCAGCGTTTCGACGTCTTTGTCTTTCTCGGAGCGAATGATCTGAGAAATCTGAGATGGTTCACAGTCGCTCGTACTCTCGAATGTCCTGGAAAAACAAGCTATTGTCGGCGGACAATCACTGTGAAAAACAACTGAGGTGAGGTAGCCTCACTCGAGCGGTGCTCCATTGGCGAAGATTCAACTCGATACGACGACAAAGATGCCACATCGAGAAGACGAACGACTGTAGAAATCGACCCGGATCATTAGCTCTGAGAAACCCGAAGACGTTAGACGAAGTTAGCCGAATAAAGTTGTTTATTATCCTCGCCTTAGCTTGTCAATGATGAGTACATGCTGATTAGTCATAGTTAGTCATTAGTCATGAGGTCAAAAGAAAACCGTTCTTTGAAATGGATTATCACGATGTTAATTTTTACTTAATGCTTATTATTATTTTTCACCACAGGATATGATGGGAAATACAACCACTACG
>UYYA01001359.1:0-15421 GCA_900624975.1 Angiostrongylus costaricensis
CCCGAGCTCATGCAATCACCGTCTACCACTGGGGCAAATTATGCAATTTTGAGTTGCACATAGACGGTCATATAGGCGGTTACGAACTAGCTGGCGCTTAAGATTACTCGGTGGTATTTCAACTACGCTCACCGAATTCTCTAAGCCCGCCCTTCTTAAGCAGCGTTTTATAGCTGTACTTATATCGTTTGAGATGAAGGGTAGGATAAACGGAACCCTTCTATCGCTAGAGTTGTCGTTTGGAGGCCTACGATTTCCTCTACACCTATTCTGAGCTACAGTTTCGTAGCCATTAGAAACGGCTATTTGCCGTGCCAAGTTCCGGGACTCCTCTCTCTGCTCTCTTCCCGTGCACACGTTGGTTGCTGTTCGAAACATGTTTCTTATAAGCGCCCTTTTCGTGTGAGAGGGGTGAGAGGAGAGGTAATGAACCAAGATATTTTTACTACTTGGCTTTCGGTACCACTTTGTAATGTAGCCATTTTCTGATAGGTGAATTTGTACGTTCAAAAATACGTACATTTTTATAGTACGTTTATTAGTACGTTTATTAACGCCGAGTGGATTGCTATCAACTTGACCTTTCCAGGCTCTGAAGAAGGCGAAATCCGCCGAAACGTCAGCTTAATCGTGAACAAAGGTTGCTATCAACTTGACCTTTCCAGGCTCTGAAGAAGGCGAAATCCGCCGAAACGTCAGCTTAATCGTGAACAAAGAATAAATACCTCGCGTTTGCTCAACAAAAATACGAAGAAAATCACTTGATCAATGCCGAGGTTAATAGAAAGTCGGTCGTGGCAGTTACTGCTTTTCTTTTCATCATAAATATCACCTTCTAATATTGATTGTGCATTCCTTAGACTAGGACTACTTTTCCTCCTAACTGTTTACTGCCTCATCGTGTGTGGGAGGTATTCCTGGGTGTCCTGCGATGTACAGCGGAGGAATTCATTTACCCAGCAGGGCCTGCCATGCTGAGAAAGAGTTTGGCGTTTCCATCAAGAGACCGAGCTAAGAGCAAACCAATACCAGGATCCGCCACCGTCCTGGTATCAAACTGGTCAAATAGTAGCAAATCTCTCTGTGATCCACGAGGGCAGCGACCGCTTGTAGTGGTGACCACCCAAAGCAAACTTTTGCCTGGTTGACCTCAGAGCTCCAGAGAACCACAGTGGCTAAACCGCCAAAACTGCAAAAAAATGGATATTATGCTGCAGCCCGCACAACGAGTGAGGGCGGGCCATCGAAGTATCCAAGTAAGTATTCAAGAACTGCTTCTAAATTACTGAGTTGTGATTGCGAATCTACGGAATTGCAGTTTAGAAACCAAAACCGTGATTCGCAGCGGTAGCCCGATCAGCAACTAGAAGCGTCTGCTTGAGCTATCGGCTTATAACGGGCAAATAAGCACAGCACTAGGCAATCTTTATTGCCACTATCATCGTCATTATTATTGCTATCCCTATCGCGCGTGTGGCGCAGTGGTCGGAGGCACGTTACAACACACACGTGAAATCGATCCCCGCACCCATGACTCACCAAACCTTCCATCTCTTCGGGGTCAGCAAATTGGTACCAGACTTGTCTGGGAGGATATGAACACTGGCTCGACACGTCGTTTTCTTGTTCAGCAATTGTTCTTGATTGCTGAACAAGAAAACGACGCATTCATATTCCAATACCGAGGTTAATAGAAAGTCGATCCTGGCAACTGGCTCGATACATCGGTAGGCCCCCGCGAGTCATTGTAAAGGCCATATATGTACTCAATCATCTCCAAACGATGCTTTATGAAATCGAATGCATGGCGCATACCTAAGGGACATCAGCACCGAGAGCTTTGTCCTTTACCATTTTTACGATGCCGTCGTTTTAGAATTTTCTACTTCCACTTTTTTTTTGATACAACTAATCACAGTAGTAACAATGAGAAGAGTAAGAATAAAAATAAGAACTCAGTTTTTTGACTGAAGAATTTGCTAGATGGGACCCAACAACCAGTAAAAGTAAATTGATTCAACGAATGAAATGATTATATACGTCGTTAAATTTTTCTGTCAGGAAATAACGCTTTGCTTTGAACTCTTCTTCATCCTTCAGAAAAACCCGACGTGTTCTTAGGAAATTAAATTGTGACTCTAAAGGATTGAACAACATCAATGCTGTTTGAGATTAGAGAAACATGGAACATAACGTTGTTTATACTAAAAACTGTCTGACATTCTCTTTCATTTCCTCAGACTTAGTCTTCCTTTTGCACTTACACTACACCTTCGTGCGAAATGGGAACCTCAAAAACATTCTGGCATTAAATCATCCTCGTCTCATCATCATTATATCATTACCATTATGTCGTCATCATCGTGTTATTATCATTCCGTCACTATCGTAGTATTGTAATTATCATTGTGTCATTGTCATATTATCAACATTATGCGTCTTCTTCTTCTTCATCTCACCTTGCACGTGGTGAAATCTAGACAGTACCACCGGAAAAACTTTCAAGTTCCCACCTTTAAAACTATCTCTCAACCACTTCTGTAGAATTTATTGGTTAGAATATAGATGCCATTAGAATTTACACACATTAAAGTCGTTTGATTTTGACTACCTTTTTTCTATTTTGTTAAAGTTCCGAATTTATCGGTTTTCGAAATGTTTCCTGCTCTATGTTCCTCCCCGTCAAGGCTTGAATACCTACGCATTAAAAGTATTGAACAAGCAAAATTTCATCCGGACATAGGCGATGGTGTCCTGGAATTTTTCGGGCTGCTTCTTTAAAATTTAATTTAACTTATTAGTTGCTCGTAAAATCTGTTCGCTTTCGATTTAGATTTCGCTATCGATTTGGTCTCAACTTTGTTGGATAAAAACCGGACGGGAAAATATTTCCGCTCCCCGTTCTAAATATAAGGAAGGCGGTTAACGTCTTTGTCTTAGCAAACTGATCTGTCAGGTAAACAACCTAATCAGTAGCAGGACAGGACCAGCTTCAGCAGTAGGAACACTTGTCCTGATGCGTCATTGACCTCTATTGTTAGAGGCGATGTTATCTACGGAAAACCTCCCAATGAGGGACAACACCGACACAATCAATAGATCGATACCCGTCAAAACTCTATGGTAGTCATCTTATCATTGAGCTATTACTTTCAGTTTATGTATATATTGTTGCACATTTTTAGTGAGTGGGAAAATTCTGCCGTTGCACAAATTTCGCTCTTTAAAACGTCTTCTAGCGACAGGTCAACAAATTGCAGGTTTTGCTGTTGCGCTAGAAGAATCCGAGTTAAAAACAGCAAACTTTATATATATATATAGAAAGATATATATATAAAGTTACCCCCGATATAGAAAGGATGAGAGCTCCCTATCACGAGATGTCAGGGCAAATTACCTTTGATCTTGAATCATCATGGCAATCTGTTAAGAAAATGTATCCTCAACTAGTATTCGAACCTCTTGCATCCGATCGCGACCATCTACTTCTGTGAATGACAGCTGGAGATAATAAAACGAATGGAAGACGTATTGAAACCTCTGTAAGATTTAGAGATGGTTCAACTAAGTATGTAAATATAAATATGTTACCCTTAGTTCTCATCAATAGTGTTGAGATTCAATGTTTTTCATCAATAAGCAGACACGAGGTTGTTAATATAGAATTTATTAGAACACAATTGCTGACGTTTCGGCGGTTTCGCCTTCTTCAGAGCCGTTTATTTGTTGTAAGTATTTAAGTTAGTTGGTGGATAGCCGCCGCACAGAGTAATACATGGTCGATAACTGTCAGTTACATAATAAGTTACATAATAATTATACTTTAAGGAGAATGCTTGGTGCAAAACGTTCACTGCGGAATAACCCGGGATTCTTTGCGGTAGAGAGCAAACGCACTATTACCCTTACTGTGGACTAACGCGTTCACCAACACACCAACCGAGTTTTCATTTCGCCTCTCTCTGAACTAGTTTTGTATCTACCAGTGCCATCAGCACTCTCCCGCCAACGGGATTGACCCGAGCAGTCTAAATAGGCATTGAACCAGTTAAGCTGAGGCTGTACTTGAAATCACAATGTTGACGTTTTATTTGCTGCTTGCTACAATTTCTCACGGCTGGGTACTATGTGAAATACAACCCTAATCATGCTGAGATATTTGCAAAATACTGACCCGCGGGTGTCTGCCGGTGATGACACTGGTATTTAGAAAACTAGCTAAGAGACAGGTGAAATGAAGGGCTCGTATGGTGTGGTGGTGAACGCGTTAGCCCCCAGAAAGGATAATAGCGCGTTCGTTTCCCACCGCTAACACCAGGGGTTCGGAGTTTTGCGAATATCTCAGCATCATTACTGTTGTATTTCACATAGCACCCTGCCGTTAAGAATTGTAATACGCACCAAGTAAAAAATTAACATTGTTATCCGAAAATGATTCAGCTGAACTCTAAATAGTTCCATGGATATCCCAAACGTTTGGGAATGATTGTATTATGTACCAGATTCGTTTGCGCTCACGAATTCGCTGCATTCATTAGATTATCTCTAGATATTTTATGCTGAAATTTCGTGCAACAGTGGTCTTAATTATTAATGGGGATCCTACAACGACAAAAATCGAATGTCGAGTTGATAAAAGATTTTCCACTCACGTAATCAATGAATAAAAAAGACGAAACTTTTTGACTTATGCGATTATTTTGTCAAAATGGCAACTTTTGGTGTCTCTTATCACTATTTCACTTCACTTTCGTTTTCTAAAACCTAGTCCTATGCTTAGAAGTGTAAATGGATACGAGTAGGGAATTGTAGAGATGTCATTCAATAGGTATAACGACTTAGTTCTACAGTCACTGGTCAACTTGTCGTACCATTCCCGGGTGGGGAAATTGGTATCAAACTTAGCTGGGACTGGCCTATTTCCAATTCACAAATTGCGACTGTCTGTAGTAGAAGCCCATACCAAGATTTCAGCGATAATCGAGTCGACCATTATTTATTGCGCCTCATAGAGAACAAGATCGACAGGTAGAAGGCGAACCCACGCGCATATCCGTATACTTTCATGGAATGCGCTGGAAAAAAATGGAAAAACTAGCGCTAAGAAACCGATCGAGTGGAAGGAGTGCTCAAGTTCATACAATATGTGATGTCAGATTACATAAGAAAATCCAACTCAAACAGGCCGACTAGTTTATAAGGTGATAGGCAGCATAGAAAATACTTTCCATTTTCTTCAAAAATTTTAACTGATCTCTTCAAACTATTATCACTTTTTTTCACGATTCATTTTCGGACTGTATTCTTTCTTGATAAGCTTGCACGAGGTTGATAAATATATTTATTTTCGGCTAACGTTTCGACGTCTTCGTCATCCTCAGAGTCGGTGATCCGAGTCGATGGTCCATGCTTGTTGTTCGTCTCGACGTTGCGTCTTCGCCTTCCTGTCGAGCCAGGTCTTCCTCAGTGAGCCATCTTCTCGAATGAGGCATCCTCACTCAGTGATGCCCTTTTATACACGATGCTGATGGTGGATGTATAATGACAATGTCCGGTGGTAACAACTTGTATTTGTAATACACTTGTAAATTGTAATTGTAATACACTATTATATTTGTAATACACTTGTAAATACAAGTTGTTACCACCGGACATTTTCATTATATATCCACCATCAGCATCGTGTATAAAAGGGCATCACTGAGTGAGGATGCCTCATTCGAGAAGATGGCTCGCTGGAAGATCTGGTTCGACACGAAGGCGAAGACGCAACGTCGAGGCGAACAACAAGCATGGAAGATCGACTCGGATCACCGGCTCTGAGGAAGACGAAGGCGTCGAAACGTTAGCCGAAAATAAATATATTTATCAACCTCGTGCAAGCTTATCAAGAAAGATTACATATTGATTAGTCACACCGAGGTTTAGGGAAGGTCGGTTTCGAAATATCAGAGCTTTGTATTCCGGCTATATATTGAGTGTGCCGGTTATATTTCAGAAGACATCGTTCAAGCGCTCTGTGAGTAGTTCGAAGCATTCTTGACGTAGTTGAAGTATCAACCCACGACTCTGCAGCGTAAAAGAGCGCTGGGAGGACCGCAGAATCAAAGAGATGGGCGCGGATTTTCGGGTCTTTCAGTTGGTCGCTGGCTTCTTTGAGAGGCTCAAATGCGGCCCAAGCTACTCTCCTTCTTTTATCTAGTTCCTCCTTCATGTTGTTTTCCATGTTTATTGATCGCCTAAGGTAAACGTACGAGGTGGCCTCTGCAATGAGAGAGCCATTTAATTCAATTTTTTCGCCTTCGCAGCATAGGTTTTTCATGAACTAGGTCTTCCTTCGATTTATGCGCAGTCCGATCTTTTCCACCGGTTCCTTGAGCTCGTTGATCATCACTTCTGCTTCGTTAGTACTTCTTGAAAAGATGACAATATTGTCGGCACAACGAAGGTTTGATAGCATTATTCCATTAATATGTATGCCTTTGTCATCCCAATCGAATGACTTCATTGTCCACTACAGTGCGGCACTGAACAGCTTTGGCGATTTTGGCGATATTGTGTCGCCATGTCGAACTCTTTTTCCTATGGATATTGTAATAGGTCGATGGAAAAGCTGTATTTTCGTAGTGCAGTTCCGATCACAGTCAGACAGAATTCTTGTGTAGGACGGGTCCACTCCTTGGTCGACGAGCGCTGATGGGATTGCATTCGTTTCGACACTGTCAAACGCTTTCTCATGGTCGACAAAGGTTAGGACTAGAGGCAAGTGGTATTCTCGACAAACATCAATGACCCTGGACACGGTTTGGCTATGGTCCATGCAGCAGAGTCTTTGTCGAAATCCTGCTTTCTCGACTAGTTGTGCCTCATCCAATGTCCTTGTTATGTGCGATGGATAATCTTCGTGAAGAGCTTGCAGAGTACACTTAACAAGCACATGGGACGATTATTATGAAGATCCCTTCGGTCTTCTTTCTTGGGCAGGATGACCGTGCGCAACGTCCTCCATGGGTCTGGGATTTTTTCCTTTTAAAGGTAGGCCGTCTTTGATTTGCGAGAAGTACATGTAAATTGTGGCCTCCAGCTCTAAGGAAATCAGCAGTGATATGATCGGATCCTGGAGCTGTGCCTCTTTTCGTGCTTTCTATCGCAACTCGAACCTCCAACGGAAGAATTCCAGGTAGTTTTTCTCCAGCGGGGATATTAGCGCCCGGGACGGGGATTGTAGAACGGAAAAGGTTGGTGTAGAACGTTTCCGTTATTATTCCATATCATGGAGATATGATAAATGATATTAATTCCAAATCATGGGGAAAAGTTTTGATGGTCCCATCTTCGTTCATCAGGGCTGACAGCAGAGCATTATGATCACACAGGTTCCGACTGCTTTTTTTCAGGCCGCTTCTTTTCTCTGCTACTTCCAGTATATTCTTCTGCTTGTAGCGTTGTAGGTCTTCCTGCAAAGCTTTTCTACAGTTGGCATTTATTACTAGCCATGTTAAACATGTTGCACTAGGATCAAGCTTCAGTTTCTTTCTCTTTTCGAGCAACTCCTTAGAAGTGATGGAGATGCAATCCGATCTTCTTGCTTGAAGAACTAAGGCGAATTCGGCACAGCTTTTCATTCCTTCGACAAGCAGCTCGTAGTCTTCGGTCGGGTCTTCTTTAATCTGTTACTCGCGTTTGGACAGGACTTCGTTCAGAATGTTCTGGTCGTATACAACTAGACTTTTTCCTCGTGGTCGATGAAGAGAGTTCTTTTCCAGCTTGCGGCTGAATCGAATCCTCGCACGAAGAAGGCGGTGATCGGAACCAGCACAGAATGACGGGACTACCGATGTGTCAAGTAGGCACCATCTCATGTTTGTCAGGTCGATATGGTCGATCTCCGCTTGAGTCATGCCGTTAGGAGACTTCCATGTCCAGCGACGGCTTTCCTTGATCTGGAAAAACGAGTCTTCATGGAAGAGACGTGCTGCTGACAGGAGACCTGCGAGACTGTTCCCATTCTCATTTCTTTCTCCTAATCCAAAATTTCCGATCTTGTATTCGCTGTCGTTGGCCTTTCCTATTCTAGCGTTGAAGTATCCAACAACAAATTTATTATATGCTTTATCATTGCGGATGACTTCCTCCAACTGTTAGTGGAACGCATTTAATTCGTACTCATCAGCTGCTTCGGTCGGTGAGTAGCAGTTGATGATATGATAGTGATCTTCTTATGATGCGACACTTGAAGACGGAGGACGGCTATACGAGGAGAAAGGATCACGTATGAGTCGACGAGATGGACAATGGACGGGTGGACGACAAAGCCTACGCCACCGACATTTCGTGACGGGACCTTTTTCCACGGATCACAAGGCTCCCGTTGTTTAGTTCGTGTATGTCGGTCTTCTTTGGTCTTCGTTTCTTGTAATGCGATCATATGAAACTTAATGCGATCTGCGGCTGCAGGAAGGGTGCAAAGATCGGCGTCTGTGAAGAGTGTTCTGGCATTATACGTGCATAGTAAGAAACAATCTCCATGGCGTATCGTGCGTGTGTTCTTCAGATTCGGTTCCAATGACTCCTGCGTAAGCCGAGATTTTCTGGCCTCTCACCGGTCGTCTCACCGCCTGACGTCGTAGACGGGAGTACTCAGTATGCTGCGTACTAAGGCTCGCCTACTGCTGGTTGAGTAACTTGGTTTTCTCCAGAGTCTTGACGTAACCTTGCAAGCGAGTATCCAGGTCTTCACGACGATGTGGAACAGAGGGAGGTGTGTTTTCGGCGGCGAATACGTTGCTCGGTCTTCCGGAGTTGGTTCGGAGAGATGTTAAAACCGAAATCAGAAACGAAAGTAGGAATGTAAAAGTAACTGACCCCTCAAGTTAAAATTTAAAAAGTTAACTTATATATAATGCTGAGACATTTGCAAAACTCCGGACCGTAGCTGACTGCGGTGGGGAACGAACGCGCTGTTGTCCTTTCCGGGGAGTAGCGCACTTCACCACCACACCATCCGGGTCTTTCGATCTTCCTGTCTCTCAGCTAGTTCTATTGATCTTTTGCCATTAGCAATCACCCGTCAATGGGATTGATCTGGGGAGCTCAAATCGGCATTGAACCCAGTTAAGCTGAAGCTTAGTTGTAATCACAATCTTAGCCCTTTTATTTACTGCCTTTTTCTTTTTTTTAATGGCAGGGTATGTTGCGAAACATAACTCGTATATAATACTGAGATGTTTGCAAAACTCCGGACCGCAGGTGTATACGGTGGGGAGCGAACGCGCTATTGTCCTTTCGGGGGAGTAACGCACTTCACCACCACACCATCCGGGTCCTTCGTTTCGCCTGTCTCGTTGACGGGTGATTGCTGATGGCAAAAGATCAATAAAACTAGCTGAGAGGTAGACGAAACGAAGGACCCGGATGGTGTGGTGGTGAAGTGCGCTACTCCCCCGAAAGGACAATAGCGCGTTCGCTCCCCACCGTACACACCTGCGGTCCGGAGTTTTGCAAACATCTCAGTATTATATACGAGTTATATTTCACAACATACCCTGCCATTAAAAAAAAGAAAAAGGGAGTAAATAAAAGGGTTAAGATTGTGATTAAAAAGTTAAATTAAATCATCGGTATATGCAGTGAAAAATGTGAGCCCAAAAGGAGAATCGAGAATTGACGTTTTAAAGGCTACAATGTGGTTTATGATGCGCAATGTTGCTCATGCAGTACAGTGCTTATGTAATCTCTGCTTTGACGCAGACTTACACTAGCAAAATTGTCATCCTTCTTGCGTCATCGTTTTTCTGGAAAGACCTCCTCTAACGCACAAATTCTGGTGGCTGCATGCAGTCAAGACATGGAAGTCCTCTACGAAAGCTCTTCTCTTATTCCAGGGGACTCGGTCAAGGTTCAACGACATTCGTGGAAGGGATAAAGGCATCAAGTGGCAGACGGGCTCACGCAAATCCTAGAATTTTCCTGAAAGAGAAATGCAGAGCAGCAAGTCGAATAAATTAAGTGCTTTTATTTCGAAACCGACTTTTTTTTTCGAAATAGTCGGTTTCGAAATATTACTACGCTTTGTGCTAGCTGATAACTACACCGACTTCTGCACGATGTGCGCAATGATGTATGTCTGGAAGAAAAACAAGTTGTTATCACCGGACATTATCATTATATCGACCATCAGCATCGTATATAAAAGGGCATCACTGAGTGAGGATGCCTCATGCGAGGAGATGGCTCACTGAAGAAGACCTGACTCGACACGAAGGCGAAGCTGCCACGTCGAAACGAATAACGAGCGCGGACCATCGACTCGGGTCATCGGATCTGTAGACGAAGACGTCGAAACGTTAGCCGAAAATAAACATCATTATCAACCTCGTGTAAGCTCATCAAAGAAAGAATACATAAGTGCTTTTAATTGCACAGTGTATTAAGTCGTGTCATATCAACTAAAAAAGTATGACGGTTACAATTATAAGCTGCCAAGCGCATTTACCTAGTCCGTAATTGATTTTCTTGAACAAAATCGAACTCTCACGTATATTCTCACCACTGGCTGGGTATTTGATCAGGAAGAGCACGACAGGGTGTTAGTATGTCAGCCCGCCCAATTCCCCAGTTGCGCACACCGATTCCGTTTTATTACTCTTCACTAATAATAGATCTATCTCATAGTTCTTCAGTTACGTCGTTTTCCATGTGCTTTGAATGCTCCTTAGGAATAGCCAAGATCTCAGTTGTAAAAGAGCCATCGATATCTAGTGGAGTATTCGAACTCCAGTCGTGCTGCCTAATCCATTCGCTTTTTTCTTCCACTTCTACATGTGTAAAACGTCCTCATTCTACTCTTACGATGCGATGAATTGTTTTGCAGATAGAGAGTATGAGATGTTCTACGCATGTCTAGCGATTCTCCTTCTGTTCGTAGTGATGTGCTCGTGTATTTCACTTGCTGTTGTCGATTTGGAGATGTACAACTTTGGCCTCTATATCGTACTTCTTTGTATAGTAGGTAAGTTCAACGATTCATCAACGACTTTCTAGAGTTTCCATGCTTACCACTTTTTCATCGACACCCAAAACTATTGAAAACGTTATTGCTAGGGCTGCTGTCGGGGCCCTCAAGATTTATTGCTCTTTGCTTAGAGCTGTCGTCGAAGAATGCACTTCTAGGAGCGAATTTAAACAAAAAGGTAATAATGTGAAAATTAACATAAGTATGGGCGCTTGTGGCGGAGTGGTCGAAGGCTCCCTGCAGCACACATGTGGAGTCGATCCTAGCGACCATAGCCTACCAAACCTTCCGTCCCTCCTGGGAAAATTGATACCAGACAAGTGGGAGGATAGCAGCACTGGCTCGAAACATCGGTAGGCCAC
The DNA here is from genome assembly GCA_900624975.1 of Angiostrongylus costaricensis. NCBI lineage: Eukaryota > Metazoa > Nematoda > Chromadorea > Rhabditida > Metastrongylidae > Angiostrongylus > Angiostrongylus costaricensis. The sequence goes on from UYYA01001359.1 coordinate 11,377, forward strand.
CACAAGTTATTGTAAAGGCCAAATATGCATTCAATCCAAACGATGCTTAATGAAGTCGAATGCATGGCGCATTCCTAAGGGATTGATCAACGCCGAGAGCTTTATCCTTTATCCCTTAACATAAGTAACGCAGTCACGTTAAATCATTCATTTACGAAACCAAATGTGATAAACCCTTTTTGACTATAACTAACTTTATTCACTGGCTTTTTTAAATTGCCTCACTACATCAGTTCTCTTAACAGTTAGCTGAAGAGGGAATCCTGTTATTAAAATCGATTAAACACTAAGACTAAATATATCGTTCTCAATTTTTTTCCTTCAGCGTTGCAATAGACTTTTTCAGAAGAACTTTAAGAAATAGGCTACACAGAGGAGGAATAACATTTTAGAAAGTCAAAGTTATTCGTTTACAGTCAAGCGTTGTCGTTCAGAAAAGTCAATTCAAAACAAAAGCATCGAAGGGTCATTACTACAGCAGGAAGTACTTTCAGTCATCTGTAATTTTTGATGGAGTCGAATGCGTTGCATATCCTGAAGAGATCTATCAACGCGGACATCCTTACCACTTGTCCTCTTATTCTGTTCATGGCTGTAAACCCTCATAGCTGGCCCTCGTCGTGAATCTTACGAAAATACCTATGTACTTTTAATTCATTAAAGCTTCAACCGAGCTTGTCGTCTCGCGAAACTTAAAAAAATAAGTGAAATTTTCAACAACAATTCCGTTTTCATCGGTTCTTTTCTGTGATAGATTGTCGTTTAATATTTTATTTTATTTTTATCTCTATTTATGTACTGTATTATTTTTATTTATTATACTTCAGTATGAATGAACAATGCGTCGGTTTGCCGACAACTTCACAAGGAATTGATAACATGGTCTTCCACAGCACTTGAATCGACTCGACACGACTCGACTCGGAGTCCCAGCCATCGCGGAAAAGTAACTGCTGTGGGCATTCGACTCGAATCCGTTTATGACTTTGAAGGTGGCGAAGCGTCGGCCACCGTAAAGATTTCTTGCTAATCTCTGTTTATCACCTCAGATAGCAAGCGTATCACTAAGCCAACACATGAAGTTGATTTTATCTGGTTTTATCTGACCCACTTCATTAGATATCCAGTTCACTTTTATTGCAAAACTGCAGATTTCCTATAATATATTTAATATGTTAAATGAACGCAACTGGAAAGAATTTTGGCTTAGAATTTTGAAGAAGCATGTCAAAGTTCACAATCAACTTTATCAGATGATATAGAGAGCGATCGGATACACAGATTTTTTCAGTACATGATGAAAGCTCTCTTGTTGTACCGAGATTGACTCTTGGTCTTTTGGAGCACAGAAGTTGATCTTTTTCTTGGTTTCCTCCTCAAGGCTCAATTCTCACGAACAGTGATGGAGCCACAATGTTAACTTTCATTTGCTGCCCTCTATAATTTTTCATGGTAGGGTACTATGTAATCCCGTTGACGGTTTATTGCTGATGGTACTGAAACTAGCTGACAGACAGGCGAAACGAAGGACCGCCATGGTGTGGTGGTCTAGTGTTATCCCCTGGAAAGGGTAATAGCGCGTTCGTTCCCCAACGCAGAGTTCTGCGGCCCGGAGTTTTGCAAATATCTGAGCAGCATAGTAATGGAACGGTCAGGAAATGGTGGTTGTCTCCACGAATGTGTCGTATGTGGTCGTTGTTACTACACAATGTGTTTTAAAGGGGATTGTTTCTGCATATTTTAGTGGCGTTTGAATTAGACATCTTAAAGCAGAATACTTTTTAAAGCAACAACACAAATTATTAAAGCGATGGGCTGAGGCCTGGTATATAATTTGTCTCGTGTAAAGAAGTGCTCCATTAAAAAAAAGGCGCGCGGTGGTCGGCGGCTTAAGTCGCTTGTGATAAAAGTGCGTGTTTAAAGTCATAAAGTGCTCTTCGTTAATTGTTTCTGCAAGTTAATTAATATTTATGACGTCATGTTGAGCTAAAGATTAATTAAAAATAGTAAATAAAAGCTCGAGATTCTGAAGTGAAAACTGTTTTTGATTAAGAGTACTCCTAAGGACGAATTTATGACTTTGTGAGCTTCTGTAATTTTGCCATAGTCCGTCATTTTTTCCAAGGAAATAATCATTCTCTTTTTGAAATTCGGTATGGCAAGATTTAGATGGAATTCAGTACGGTTATATTTTGAGTGTTTTCATGTGTTTGTTTCATCGTTCGTAACTAAGCCTTTTTCGCTTGCCGACAAATCCGAAGCGCATTCCCCCAATTAGCACGACGAATGTTCTTTATTGGCTTAGGCTTTAGTAGTGTGCAGCACTCGCTAGTTGCTCGATCGAGCTCATATTCCAACGAATACCGAGAACCATCGAGTCAGCATAAAAAATCCACTCACATCGTCCCAAGTATTCTCAGGAATAATCGATTCGACTTCTTTTTCCCTTCCTTAGCAGTTCTTGAAATTGTTTGTACAGCTCCGAGACGCACAAAATGTTCCGGAAGCTTAGCTCTTAGCAAGTTAGCTCCTCTGTCATTTCTTTAGGTATATCTTGGCTTATCTATAATCTTACGCAAAGTCGCTACGTTATGTCGTCCGGAAATTCATTGCTGATATCAACTTGCATTTTCAAAGCGACATGTTTTAGCTTTTTTAGCTCAGAATCGAAAATTTTTAGCTCTTTTTAGTCGAAATAACAACCACTAGGGTTCATGCACTCCTGCCTAAGGGGGGACATTTTTTATCAGTTGTTTTCTAGGCATCTGGAGGAGATGAAGTCGTTCAAAGCATTTTCTGCCTCGGCTTGATTTCTGGAACATTTTTCGCCCCGGAAATTTCGTTAACACCACACAGTTACGGGTTACTTAAAGAGGTGGTAGACGGCAGACGGGAGTTCTCGTGAGTACGGTAGCTGTTAACATTAATGTTTCCTATAATGACTTCGTCTGTGACATGTTAATTTCTGTCGGACATCATGTCCATATAAAATGCCTCGTCCTCACGTTCGTCGCAGTTTGATACTGAAGACGTAGGCGACGAAGAGTTTCGGTAGCGACATTGGCCTACAGCATTTCGGTCGTTAAAGTCCGATTTGAGTTGTTCGTTTATCAAAGAAACCGGTCTTCATAATCAAAGTCGTGCTTACATGACGTCAAGTGTGTCTTCCCTTTCTCGCTTGTTTGGAGAGTAAGCTTTTGTCAAATGTCACAAATATCCTTTAGTGTAGTGAACTCTCGTAAATCGTAGGCTCCTAAAGATTTTTGTAAAATTATTGTTTAAGTCGATCACCGGTTTCGGATGTGGTGGTCGAACAGGGTATGTTTTACACTAGTCCTAAGGTCAGATGAAGGTTAGGAAAACGGCATCGGTTCGCGTCGGAAATCGTTCGTATTAAAATATAGCTGACTTGTGCTCGAGTAGGTTGCGTGGACGATGACGAGTCGTTACCGTGGGCTTCCAGCAGCTAGCAGTTCGTCGTCTGAGTCTCCTCAACAACAAGCGAGGTTATCTACTGGTCAAGCACTACTATCGCAAGGTAAATCCTCACTGTGCGTTTGATAGACGAATTTGGTGTACTTTTTGGCAGTTCGCAAGATTTGTATTGATTTTTACGTTTGCGTAGTCACTTAGTTCCTGCGTTTGCTTTATGATCCAGTAATTTGTGGAAACTATTATAACAGGCGTCGAGCAGCAACGTCTTTTTTATCGGATTGAAGGTTTTTTTTCGTTCAAATGTACTGACCTCGCTGGTATAAGTGATCATTGAGAAATGAATAGCTGCAATTCTAATCTAAAGGTTCTTTAAAGATTGGAGTAAGTCTCTTTTCAAACTGCCACGATCGACTTTCTATTAACCTCGGCATTGATCAAGTGATTTTCTTCGTATTTTTGTTGAGCAAACGCGAGGTGTTACTATTCTTTGTTCACGATTAAGCTGACGTTTCGGCGGATTTCGCCTTCTTCAGAGCCGCTTTCTATGAGGTTTCCACTAAGTATGTCACGTAGAGACCAACCGCACAGAAATCACGTGGAAGTATAATGT
>UYYA01001360.1:0-15412 GCA_900624975.1 Angiostrongylus costaricensis
AAGACGCCAAATTCCAAAACCGTAGTCCCAGAACCACTGAAAACTTGGACTTATTCAATTCATTAGTCGTCTGTTGGGAAGATGCCGTTGTCTATAACATCGACGATGAATACGATCGGCTCATTCAACAACTTCACGTCAGCGCTATGAAAGCTGAGAGTTCAATAGTCACCAAAAGCGTTTGTCTAGAGAAACACTCGAGCTGATACGCCAGCGTGGAATCGCACGAGCTGCACGCAATCGCGAACTAACATCCGAACTTGCAAAACAATGTAGACAGGGGATAAAAGAAGATTTTAAGGAGAGAAGAACGGCAATAATGGTCGATGTTTCAGAGGCTGGGAAAAGCATTCGTAAAGCCCACCGAAGCCTCGCCAATTACAAGACTAAAATGACTGCACTCCGGCATCCAGACAGAACACTTACAGCGCCTAGAAAGGCAATGGAGAAAATCGTTTACGAATACTACTCGGATCTCTTCAATTGCCACGTCCACTTTCTGTCATATGAAATAAAGGAGGATGGATATATTGTACCGTCAGTTCTCCCATCCGAAATCCAACATTACATTTCGTAGGTGAAAAATCGAACAGCACTAGGTCCGGAAAGGATAAGACCAGTACACCTGAAAAACCTTCCGCCAGTCTTCGTGAATACGCTGGCTCGGCTGTTCACACGTTGCCTGTCTGAATGCAAGGTCCCTACTCAGTGGAAGACCAGCAAGACCGTGTTATTGTTCTGGAAGACATCGGCAACTAACGCCCAATCCGCTTACTGTCTGTCGTCTAGAAACTTTTCACTCGAGTCATTAAACAGGATTGACAGAACGCCGGGTGAATAACAGCCATGTGGGGCGAGCAGGGTTTCGAGATGGATTTGGTACGATGGACAGCATGCGCACAATAACAATGCTCATTGGAGTATCGCGGGAGTACAAAAGACCGCTCTGTCTCACTTTCATCGATTTACAGAAGGCCTTTGATTCATTTAAGATAGAAACAGTCATCGAAGCCCCTGACGGTCAAAGAGCACCTACTCGGTACACAAAGATTCTTTGTGAGCTGTACAAAAATTTCACAACCAAGATTTCACTATTCTACAGCGATATTAACATCGACGTCAAAAGAGGAGTTAGGAAAGGCGATACCATCTCGCCAAAATTATTTACCGCCACCCTCCAGAGCGTCATGCGAACATTGAAATGGGATAATATGGAAGTGAAAATCGATGGCTTGCAGTTACACGATCTTCGCTTTACCGATGACATCGTCTTTATTACACCAAATATTAGCCAAGCAGAACGTATGCTTGCCCACTTTGATAAAACCTGTGGAAGGATTGGTCTTCGACTAAATCTCACAAAAACGATGTTCATGAGACACGGATTGGTTTCGCATGCCCCACTCACGCTCATCGGAACGAAGATCTCCGAATGCTCCAGTTAAATTTATCTAGGTCGGGAAATCAGTATGATGAATGACATAGCTCCAGAGCTGTGCAGAAGGAAACGAACGGCTTGGGGAGCTTTCAAGCGCATCGAGGATGTAGTGAACAGGATAGAGAACGCCCTACTCCGTGCCCTCCTTTTCGACTCAACTGGTCGATGCGTGAGCAGGATGAAAGATCACTCAGCGTTATCGAACGCGTAGTAGAAAGGACGGTGCTGGGAGTATCCCTTTTCACGCAAGCAAGGGATTGAATCCGACGCTCCGACCTGCAACAGCGATCAAAAATCAAAGATTTCGTTTTGTACGCCAAACAGTCGAAGATTAGGTGGGCCGGACAAGCAATGCGTGTGAATTACAACCGATGGACAAGAGTCGTTAGTGACTGAATTCCTTGGGATGTCAAACGTACCGCACGAAGACCACCGACCCGGTGGTCAGAGTTATTTACGATTAGCCTAGAAAAAAATTATGATGCTCGACGAGTCCCTTGAGCGAGCAGAACCCACTGGGCTACTCTTGCACACGACAGGGAAAAGTAGAACACGTACTGGCGCCCGCACCGGTCACTCGACGATGAACAACGGGACTACAGGTGATACAGGTGAAACAGGTGATTTACCTTTATTAGGTTGGAATGCCTGATTTTATTGTCTTAATTTTCCATGTATTTTCAAGCAAAAAAAATTTTGTTTCTTTGGATGCTTAATATATATTTTTGAAGCACAAAGTCTTCTCTTTCTACATCTCATATTGGTTCCCAGGATCGACTTTCTCTTAACCTCGGCACTGGAATATGAATGCCTCGTTTTCTTGTTCAGCAATCGCGAGGTTTTTTAACAGCATACATTTACTTCCATAGAAGAACACAATACAATACAACGCTAGCTGACGTATCGGCAGTATCGCCTTCTTCAGAGCCTGGAAGGGCATACTGATATACAATCTACTAGGCCAAACGCTTCAATAACGTTATTGAATAAGAAAACGACACTCTCATATTGGTTTCTCTCAAAATTTATTATCTATTTATGTGATCTTATAAACTGATCTTAAGCTGACGCGATGTTGGTACAGATCTTCGTTGTCGTTGTCGTTGTCGTTGTTTTTGATGTTATTGAACGATGGCTGACGTTTCGGCGACTTCGCCTTCCTCAGAGCCGTGATGTTACGTGCGGAACGACAACGAAGATCTGTACCAACTTCGAGTCAGCTTAAGAAGATCAGTTTATAAGATCACATAAATAAATATATCAACTCTCTATGCCGAGGTTTATAGAAAGTCGGTCTTTCGAGTTATCATGGACGACGTGATATTTATGCGTTTTTTGTAAGAGTAGGTGAAGAATGGACATAATGCAGCGACAGGAGCTCGACATTTCTTCACATTTAGGTGAAGGTGGTGCTGATGATTTCGCTTTCGGAGATATGTAAGGCCCCAGTGAACCTGACGACGATGAACTCTAGGCCATAGTGGAAGGAAACAAACATGCGAACAATTGTTCGAGAGCCTGCAGAACAGCTTGGCATAATCACAGGAACAATTTCCACTCAGTTGGATCGCAGAGGAAAGACGAAAGAGCTCGATGAGCGGGAGGCGCAGGAATTTAACGAAAATTAAAAAAAAATCGCTGTATTGAAGTGTCGTTTGCTCATATTCTGCGCAACTGAAAAGGACCATTTTCTTAATGGAATTGTGAGGTGCGACGCGAAATGGATTCTGAACGACAATCGGTGGCGTTCAACTCAATGGTTGGAGTGCGATAAGGCTCCACTGCACTGCCTAATTCCGGGATTGCAACAAACCTTCTCCATAAAAACGCCCGGTCTCAAGTCGCGGAACGAGGTCTGCAGAAGGTGAACGAGTTGGGCTACGAAACTTTTCCTTATCTGCCGTAGTCACCGGACCACTCGTTTACCGACTATCACTTCTCCAACTTTCTGAGCGAGTAATGCTCTAGCAATCACGATGACGCCAAGAAAATGCCTCTAACGAATTCATCGCTTCCAAAACTCCAGGCTTTTGTATAACTGGAATAAATAAATCTGTTTCTTGCTGGCAAAAATGTTCATTTTAATAAAACTTATTCCGATTAATAAAATTTGGTACGAAAAAGTTATAGTTATTTAAAGTTACATTTAAAATCGGACATTTCATACGCTACAACCTAATAAATAGGAATCTGGCTGTAGATGTCAACGTCCATCTTGAAATCGGGTTGCTATGAAGCCCTTGCTTAACATCGCAGTTTGACATTTGCGAATATCTTACTGACAGTGTGAGACGGTGAACTAGTAGTCTTTAGCGTAACCTCTATAGCAGTCATGTTGTGCGAGACTAGTGGTCACTTTCAAATTCAAATCAGTATATCTCAGTTTACTTGGATATTAGAATGGCAGCGCCCTCACTGATTGCGCGGCCTCGAGCAAATTCTCCATTTTTCGGAGATTAGCCATAGTTTCCTTGGCATTCCTAGGTTAGCCTTGCCAAAGTCTGCCCCAGGTCGTTTTCACCACATGCACTCGCCTCCCTTGTGGATTAGAGGGAGATTTCCCACCATTCGACTAGTTTGATACCAGGACGATGGTGGATCGTAGTATTGGTTTACTCTTAGCTGGGCTTCCTGACGGAAACGCTAGACTGTTTTCCAGCGTGGGAGGCCCTGCCAAGGAGATGAATCCCTCTCTGTACATTGCAATTCGACACCCAAGAACACCTAGCCACGATGAGTCCGTAAAATCGTTGGTAGGTATCTCATTTCATGGGTCATTTTATTAACATCAGCAAAAACTGCTGTAATAAGCAGTCTTTTGTCTGCTAGATACAATTTGTCATATTGCATCAGGTGTAAATTCCGATTTTCTGGAGCCTGTCACGTAAAATACTTCGACCTTATTAAACGAAGGGTCAGGACACTAAACCAAATGAACAAGTGGAACTGCCCCAGCAAACCACGACAGCGTTTCTCGATGTACCATTTATGCCCGTAGCCTCAGCTGTTTTCTTGAGAATTTTAGGGCTTTTGAATTTCATTTCTAATCTTATGAAAACTCCGATTCTATACGTGTTTATGTTTGGAAGCACACTGTGAAAAAACACATGAATTTAGTGTGGTAAAGCGAAGTTTCTTCATAAATCTAAAAGGTTCTGAATTCCTGATGTACGCCATTTCTCAAGAGGTTTTCGGTAGCTGTCGAAAAACCAGCTTCGTCGAGAAAGAGTTAAAAAGAACGCACTAACGCTTGTGAGTCTCATACGGCTCACATTGTCTCACACCTGTATGGTGATCACCACCTATTGTGCTTCTCTGCTTATTCAGCTCGTGGAAGCATTGCCAATTATCGTGTTCATGCGTGAGTATGTGTCGAAACGTTGAAGGACAATCGTCTAGCCCCTAGCAAAACTTAGTCGGATACGAAAACCTTGCGAAGAAATAAAAAACACTTATTGTTTTCTGCCTACTCTTTCTAATGGCAGGGTATATTGCGAAATATAACTTCAATGATGCTGAGATATTTGCAAAACTCCGGACCGCAGGTGTATGCGGTCCCGCAAGATGTGGTGGTGAACGCGTTACTCCCCGGAAACGACAATAGCGCGTTCGTTCCCCACCAAAGACACGTGCAGTCCGGAGTTTTGCAAATATCTCAGCATCATTGAAGTTAAAAAACATTGTTCTTTTTTTTGTTTTTCCTCTATCCTAAAAATAGTTATGTCGAGTATCGATGAATTACAGCGATTTGCGAGATTTGGTGGAGTTATCTGACGTTCTGCCATTATCGACATGTTGCGGAAAGGACCAATTGCAAATCGGCAAACGCCGACGAATTCCGTGCTTTCTCTCCGAGTCTCATCGTATCGACGCGATGCTGAACAAGTGCTGGATTTCCATTCAAGGAGTCTTGTCGTTCGGGAAATGAGCTTCATGTTTTTTGCAGATATCAATTACATCCACAAGCGATTCTTCCTGCTTATTCTTTTTCTTAATCATACACATTATTTTAGTAGCAAAATCTTCAAGAAATGGCCTTAATTTCAGTTCATCTCTTTAATTTCTACAGTTGTCTTTCTTTCAATCTCATAAAAATATATGTGTTTTCAATAATTTTTGCACCAACCGTCATTTAACCTTCAGTAATAACCGGCACCCCTCTTAGATTATTAGGCTAACACGAGGTTCATAGATAGATTTATTCGGCTAACGCTTCGAAAGAAAACGCCGCGTAGAGAAGAAGAATAACTGTGGACCATCGACTCGGATCATCGGCTCTGATGAAGACAAGGACGTCAAAACGTTAGCCGAATAGATCTATCTATCAACATCAGGCTAGCTCAACAACCCAATAAGGTACGTGTTTTCATTTTAAATCTGTGCTTTATTAAAAACTGAATGAAAAATCGATAGGTGGGCACTGTTCCCTTTTGAGTAGATCATTCTTATAAAGCTTTCGGCGTTGATCAATCCTTGACGGATGCGCCATGCATTCGACTTCATTAATTATCGTTGGAGGTGATCGAATGCATATCAGGCTTTTACAATGACTCGCTGTGGCCTACCGGCGTATTGAGCCAGTGCTGCTATCCTCCCAGATAAGTCTGATACCAATTTGCCGACTCCGGAGGGGTGGAAGGCTTGGCGGGCCATGGACGCGGTAATGAATTCCACGTGTGTGTCGCCGTGGCGTCCCCAACCATTGCGCCACACGCACCCCTCGGAGAAAAATACTAAGAATAAATGTCACTGCTTTTATTTTGGATTCTTCCTTATACTGCATTCTATTACTAAGATGTTTCACAACAGGTTTTACCTACGGCGAGGCTTTCAGTCATCTTATTTATTTATTTTTCTATTCATATTATATTATACCATTTTCCTAAGGGGTATCGGGCTACGATGTACAGTGTGAGATTAATCCTCCCAACAGCGTCGTCTCTAAAGCTGAGAAGGGCTTCACCGTTTCCGTCCGGAAACTCATTTGAAAGTAAACCATTACCAGGATCCTCCACCATACTGGTATCAAACCCTTCGCACAGTGGTAAATTTCCCACTGATCCACATGGGCGGCAACTGCCTGTGGTGATGACCACCTCAAGCAAACTTTGGCCTGGATGACCTCCAATGGAAATTGTGCTGGAGCCCACACACCCACTGAAGACGGACCATCCAAGTATTCAAATAAGTATGTCATGATATATTATTATGTATTGCACATATATTTTATATTATTATATATTATGTATATAACCATATTTGGTGCTGAGATATTTGCAAAACATCGGACCGCCGGTGTCTGCTGTAGGGACCGAACACGCTGACACCCTTTCCGCTGGCTAACTCGTTCGCTACCACACTATACGAGTCCTTCGTTTCGCCTTTCTCTCAGCCGTGTTATTGACCTATGTGCTACCAACAATCACCCATCAGCGGGATTGATCTGGTGGGCACAAATCGGTATTGAAACCAGTTAAGCTGAAGCTGTGGTATAAATCACAATCTTGTCACTCTTTGCTTACTGTCTACTCTTTTTATTGTTATTGATAGGGTATTATGCGAAATAAAACCACAGTGATCTTGAAACATTTGCAAAACTCGGATTCCAAGCCAGATTCGAACCCTTTACCCTTTCCGTGGACTCATTTGCTGTCAACCGCACGTTAACCAGTTAAACGTCAGTGATCATTCCCGTTGACGAACGATTGCTGATAGCACGGTTAGGACAAAAAGGTGGCAAAAAAGGAAAGACAAATTAAGAACCTAAGTAGTGCAATGGGTAACATATAAGCCAACGAAAAGGGCAATCATGAGTTGGAAACTGACCTGGAGTCCGAGTTTTGCAAATATCTCTGCATCATTGTGATTTCTCGACAGTTTGAAAGCAGTTTTTTTTTTTACTGAAGGGGGATTTAATTTTGCACTAGTTCATATAAATTGTCATAGACTAGAGTTTACAGTGTAATAGATTACGAAAATTGGATCGCTTTCTGGATTTCTCATACACTGTGTTCAATGACTGAGGAATCTGTCAATATTTAGATAAATCACTCCGAAGAACCGATCAATATTTTGGTTTAACCAAAACTCCTTCAGGTGAAAGCGTTCGTCAAGATGCCGATGGCTGGCGTCAACAGCGTTTCCGACGTCGGCGACACATAAGCGACAACATTCGATCGATGGATCGGGAGGCAGTGGCAATCGATAGCTATGTTTTCAATTAGCACGTCAACATTGGCCAACATATGAAATGGTTTTCGATGATGTCTGCTTAGAAATTATCTTCTTTGTTTATTTCCTTATCGAATACGAGTAAGAATTTTCTTACGCAAAGACTATTCGTATTCTTTATTTGTCAGCTTATTATTCACGGCTTTTGGGACGCCGTCCTTGTAGATTACACCATCATAACAAGAATATCCCGTTCATTTCACATCTCCAACTGTTTGTTAACTTTTTTCGTGCTTTCCATTTCTATGTCCTTTCGAAGTAGCTTCAGTAAAACTTGATTCTTACCGCAAAACTAGAACACATTTGTTATAAAACCACCTATATTTTCACAATTTTTTAAATTTTATTTTATATGACCCGTCTTCACGTCTACTCTAGCGGATCCCAGCATTTCTCACATTCGATTCGTTTCATCGAATCCATTGTCCATGAAGATCTTCCAACTCTTACATGTGGCTTCAGTTGGTGCTTAAGAACTTTCATTTCATCTTGAGTGTCGTAGAATGCTAGTTGAGCAATTTTCCCTAGAGTGCTGAAGTAGTCTGGCTAGAGCGTTCCCAACTGGGTTGCAAAGAGTGATTTTTCCCGGCCAAGCCCGGCACCTATTTCCCGACTCCGGAGGGATGAGAGGCTTAATTGACCCGGAGCGGAATAGCACTATGCTCGTGATGACAGACATCACTACCACTGTGCTATCCGTTCCCTATATGCTATCTTCACAAATTATTATGTGGAAGGATTTTGTATAAGTAGTCTGGTTTATACAGTTTTTCTTCGGGTTTTTTTTTGTAACGTAAGACCACCATTTTTTAACACCAACGGGTTCGTGCCAAAAAAGTACGCATTTTTCTCGAATAAATAAATAAATTTTGATTCTATCGCAAAGTAGTGGAGATTACAGACACTGCACGGCATTGCAAATTAACTCAGTGTCATTCTTCCAAGCACAAAAGAAGTTTTAGCTCCATTTTCTAAATCCGTCTTGACTGCTTACCACCTCATTGTAGTGAGAAGGAGGGACGTCTTTTCTAATGAACTACGATATACAGAAGACGTGTCATTCACTCAGCAGAGTCACAATTATCGAGAAAGAGATTGATATCTCCATTGAAAAGTTGGGGTTATAAAGAACCATCTCACGAAATCGAATACTACGTCGTGGAAAGTTCTGTTGGTAAAGCTTTTCCAAAACATCGTTTCGATCCATACAGCCGACAACTACCTGCGGTAACTCCAAGTGAGTGCCCCAGTAAAAGATCACCTGGAGAAGCATTGCTGAATGGCTAAACAAAGAACCGGTTGCACTTTGTGAATATTATTTGAGGACCAGCACGAATATTCGTATTGACGAACCATCCATGTAAGCTAGCAAGCTTTTAATCCTATTTCCAACCAAAAAATTAAATCCACCGGGTAGGTTTTTGCCATCATGTGTGCTTAATATGTAGTTTTCAAAACCAACTCAGTGAATTCCTTCTCACAATAAACTTTTAAAACTTACTTAAGGATCATGTACGACAAGGAGAATCGATTTCAAATCTAACATCCCATCGTTCATTTCAGAAAAAGATGATCGGCCTATTCTTGCAGATTCTTCTCCTTTGTGCTAAGCAGGACAGGAGTGGATGAGTTTGCACGGTATATGTTGGACAGCTTCAAATGTAAAAAAAAAAGGATCGACGGATTATTTACTGGCCCAGCTTATTATGCTGTAACCAAATACTGTCAGTTACGGCTTTATTGTTCGAAAACTTTATGAAACCTCTCACTATTTTTTCTCAGCAGCAGTTGTAGGTGCTTTTTCATGAACGCACACATCACTTAAAATCGAAATCAAATCGTCTTTTACCGAAGTCTTTTAATTGTCTTTCAAATAAAATTTAACGACAGATACTTTGATAGCTAAGGAAACGTCACAGATGAGCATATATCTTTTACATACCCCCGGAGGTGAATATTTTGGGAGTGATTGAAAGTCGGCGCTGACCACCGAACACAGTCGTCGTCTGTGACCGCATCTGTAATCAAATCATTAGAAAAAAAATGACAGATTGGCACATATTCTGTACAAAATCACATTCTAATTTATTCATGCAATAAAAATGGATACTTATAAACTTAAAAAACCTTAGGTAAGACATTTCGTTCCATTTTTCCTGAGATGAGCAGATGATGTGACGCCGTCTGCAAGCTGCGATCATGGAACAAGACGCGCTGGTGCCTAAGTTTTAAAAGGAGCTCTAGACTTTAAGAAGAGTTTTAAGGAGTTTTAAAAAGAGATTGCTCAGTACTTAACAGATAATCTATAAACTCGCTTTCTATAATTCATTCATACCTAAGAAGTTGACTATGACACACAGACTTCCCCATCAAAGCCTAATAAAGGTCAACCGGCACAATTAACAGCTAACAAACGGTTTTCGTACTTCAGGTCTTGGAAGAACACTTTGTCATCGAGATCTGCTAAATCCAGAATTAGAAATTTAGACTTAATTCGGATTAGTTAGAATATGTCTCAACAAGTTGGCCCTGGCAGCGCAGAGGTCGGAGGGGCCCTGCTGGTACACATGGATCGATCCGCGCGCCCAATGATCACAAAACTTTCCATTAGTTCGGGGTCGGAAAATTGGTAATGGACTTGTCTGGGAGGATAGCAGCAGTGGCTCGATACATCGGTAGGCTACCGCGAGTCATTGTAAAGACCAGATATGTATTCAATCACCTCTAACCATGCTTGATGAAGTCGAATGCACGACGAATCCCTTAGGGAATAATCAACGCCGACAGTTTTATCTTTTTTATGTGTCAACAAAGATGGCAACTGGAATCAGGGAACAAAAGAGTGGATTGCGAGAGGATCAGGATTTTGAGGTGAATCAATCTTCACGCTAGAGTCGAAGCTGCATCTGAACATGATTACCTTTATGAATAGCGACTGCAAACAATAAACCGATGGAGGAAGTGCTGCGTCCTGATCAACAAGCATATTCTCAAAGTATCTCATTGTTAAAATAAGTATCTTACATTTTGCTTCAAGTGATTGCCTCTGCGATCGTTTTGAGGCATTGTCAAAAGCATGATAAAGAATATAAAATTGTATATAATGCTGAGATATTTGCAAAACTCCGGACCGCAGGTGTATGCGGTAGGGAACGAACGCGCTATTGTCCTTACCGGGGAGTAGCGCACTTCACCACCACACCATCCGGGTCCTTCGCTTTGCCCGTCTCTCAGCTAGTTCTATTGATCTTTTCCCATCAGCAATCACCCGACAACGGGATTGATCTGGCGAGCCCAAATCGGCATTGAACCCAGTTAAGCTGAGGCTTAGTTATAATGACAATCTTAACCTTTTTATTTACTGCCTTTTACTTTTTAATGGCAGAGTATTTTGCGAAATATTCGTTCCCGTTCGTTCCCCACCGCATACACCTGCGGTCCGGAGTTTTGCAAATATCTCAGCATTATACACGAGTTATATTTCGCAACATACCATGCCATTAAAAAGAAAAAGGCAGTAAATAAAAGGGTTAAGATTGTGAATATAAAATTGTGTTTCGAGGTGAACTGTTCGATGTCACTCGATGAAAGTTTGGTCAGCGATGAGGGAATATTCATTTAACTTATCGGATAAAGGTTACATGACAAAATGGTACCGAAAACCAAGTAACAAGAACATCCTCGTTCATTTCCCTCCTCCCAACCTTCACACACAAAGAAGGAGCTTGTAAGAACCATGTTTCAAACGGCTACCTTTGCGTGCCCGAAGAGAGAACTGAAAGAGGAATCGCGCAACTTGGCTCGGGAAATGCGTCTCCAATGGCTAAGAAATAGTAACCCCACGAGATAAGTCTGGAAGGAGAGCGACGCCCCAAAAAGAAAAAAAGTGGCCAAAACAAAACCCCGTTTATGTTGCCTTTCATTAGAGATGGAGAAAGTGTAGCTATAAAACGATGCTTAAGAAGAGCAGGTCTAGAGGAATCGGTAGCGATAGTTGAAATACCACCCGATACTCTTCGTCGTCAATTAGTTCGCAACCGTTTACGGCAGGGACGGTGACTACATGAGTTCACGTACGATATACCTGACCTTTTGTAATAATTGCGGAGATGAATATATTAGCGAAACGTGCAGACCTTTATGTATCAGCATACACCGAGATGGCAAACGGAAAACAAGACTAAGTAACACGTTAAGAATGCATAGGATACAAAAACATAGCGAAGACGATTTCGATATAAAAGTCACTATCCTGGTACAGGATGCCAAAACACCAATTCAAAAGCTTCTTGAGGCTTTTTGGATAAATACCAGGAACCCTGGAATGGATAGCAAGGTGGAATGCTTGGAGACCAGATGTGGTCTCACCCCGTGCCTTCGCACCGACTTTTGACGTGGGGTGGTTCATTTATCGACCACATACGACTCTGATCAGCTGTTCTTTCTCACTGGAAGGCGCGTAATGAACGGTGGGTTTTTCGAGAAGCTGTTGATCGTGTGATGGCGACTTAGATTTCCATCTTTCTGTATGGTTTATTGGAGCGTTCGATATAGTAAATTACCTTTCATTATACTCTTCCTGATTCTGAAGAGGGCGATACTGCCGAAATCTCAGCCTTAATGGAATAAAGAATAAAGTAACAAACACCTCGTTTAGTCAACAAGAATATCGAGAAATATTTTTTTAATAAACTAATCTTCCTGAGCTGATGCGAGGTTGGTATAGGTCTTCGTTGTCATTGCTGTTGGCGCTGTTGGCCGTTGGGTAACGTTTCGGCGATTTCGCCTTTCTCGGAGACTAGACATATTTTATGAAACAGTAGTCTTATATTCGGTGAAATACTTATAGTATTAATAACGATCAAACTTTCAGATAAACGCCACATTGGTCCAAAAGGTTACTCACCGTGCCGTTAGGAGTGGGACTGGCTCACGTGTTGTTAACGTGGGTTCATAAGTGAGACCCACCCAGTGGTTTAAATATCATTTTGAAGGCGCCAGGTCACGTGTGGTAGTGAGGCATTCGTTTTTCCTGTTCATCTCTGGATTTTTGAAAGTTATCCAAAACGCCTCAAGAGTCATGCGCGGTGATGTTTTTGACTCCTGCGCTGTGTTCCGCACAGTCACTTCAAATTGTTGCCGTTTGTGCTTTTGTGCTCTATGTGTACCTTCAACAAATTTTAACTTTCCCATCTAGATGTTTTCCTATGCGAACACAAAGTGGTCTACCCGATTCCCCAATATATTCCTCACCGCATGCTTTGCACGAGAACAAGCATATTGTACCAGGCCTCAAGTAACCTCCGTCTCTCCCGTTAGGACAGATCATGCAGTTTTCTGAGTTGCACAAACGATCATAGAGACGGTTGCGAACTAACAGGCGGCGTAGGATATTGGGTTGGAAGATCAATAATCGCTACGTAATTTTTAAGACAGCATTTTCTTAAGCACCTCTTAATGACGTAAATTACTTCATTTGGTATGAAGGGTAGCTTAAAAGGAATCTCACATTCGAAACATCGTTTTAGGGGACAACCCTACGCTTTTCTCTAACCCTAGTGGCTTCTTCTTTCTCCGCCACTTCTTAAAACATCGAATTATTCCTAACTTTATAAAGCGTAGGAAATTATAGGAAGTATGCGGCTTCCCAGAGAATTCGCAGCAAATGCTGAGCATCGAAGTAGATTTGCTACGCATCCCTATGCGGCGCACACGAAACGAAATGTTTTCACTATTAAACAAATGTGTGTACAAAGAAAACCATTGTGCCCAGCATTTAGAGAGAAATCCTTGGAAGAGAATAGTAGCTGGGTCTAAATCGGTATGCGAAAAGATTTGGTGCGATATTAGGAGCAAGTTAAGGAAAAAGTTTGAAGAACTATCACGCCGCGCAAAAAAGTCAAATTAGAGGAACACCGCTGGTCAAGTTCCAAGTGAAAACCCTGAAATAGATTGTGTACGAAGAACATCCAGAGTTATTGTGCTAGGAGGCATAACGCTTCCAGAAAATGCGCGTTCATTGTTAGAATTCGGTCCGAGTCTCGCTTCTAGTCAGCCCATTTCTAAACCATTTCTGTGCAGGATCACGTGCAGTCTGCATGAACTTCAAGACCAGCTACGTTATAGGGCTAGGCTACAAAGTTTAGGTAATGAAGTGCAAGGGGGGACTACCACCAATACATTTTCACCGAGCTTTCTTTAAGCAAGAGCCACCAAATAGCGATATTGTCCCCGCATTTCGTTTACTTTCGGACGAAATTCTCCACATACTTAATCACTACGAAAAAAGAAAATTAAGCCCACCCCTCACACGCCAACAAAAACGTGATATGCGCCAGGTTATAGTTCCTTTGAATTCAAAATCTATCAGACTTTCTGTTAACGATAAAGGTGGAGAATTTGTAGTTATTTCTAGTCAGTTGGATATTAGAATAACAGAGCAGCATCTCAACGATGTTGCTCTTTACCGCCATCCTCCGAAAAAGAATATAGAAATCAACACCGAAAGTTAGATATGCAGTGGGTCAATACGGCAAAACGGCAGATTTAGAGCTTTCAGTTATTCCTCGGCTTAAGAGCGACCATTCAACATGTCCTGTTCTATACTTGCTTATTAAGGCACATAAGCTTACTTCTACTCATGACCTTGCGTCTACCGATCCGTCGTCATTTTAAGTGAAACCAATCACTAGTTGTATAGGTGGGCCAGCGGATAGAACAGCGTGCTTCCTAAGCCTAATCCTGACCCAGCTGCTAAAATTCATTGCATCAGATCACCTACAGTGCTCATAACCAGACAGCACGCACGTAACGGAATCACTCGATGTTACTTTACAACAACGTGTCGAACGACTCCGCAATGCAAGCCATTCTCGAGCTGCTCGTAGAGCATGAAAAGAAAGTAAAAATGTTTGGTTTGTCAACTGTGCACCTAATGACTCTCCTAAGACAACGATTAGCACCAAGCTTTGCCATCGCTTTCATGTGTAAGGTGGAGGCTCCAGATCTCGGTCGCCGACCTTTACTCTACTGTCGGTACATAGACGACTGTTTCATCGTCTGTTTCGCAAAAGAACAGATGGATGAGTGCTCTGAATCACTAAATAGACAATATGTATTCTTTCTTGATAAGCTTGCACGAGGTGGATAAATATATTTATTTTCGGCTAACGTTTCGACGTCTTCGTCCTCCTCAGAGCCGGTGATCCGAGTCGATGGTCCATGCTTGTTGTTCGCTTCGACGTTGCGTCTTCGCCTTCGTGTCGAGCCAGATCTTCCTCAGTGAGCCATCTTCTCGAATGCGGCATCCTCACTCAGTGATGTCCTTTTATACACGATGCTGATGGTGGATATATAATGACAATGTCCGGTGGTAACAACTTGTATTTCTCCCGGACATACATCATTGCGCACATCGTGCAGAGGTCGGTGTATTATCAGCTAGCACAAAGCGTAGTAATATTTCGAAACCGACCTTCCCTAAACTTCGGTGTGACTAATCAATATGTATTCTTTCTTGATAAGCTTGCACGAGGTTGATAATGATATTTATTATCGGCTAACGTTTCGACGTCTTCGACTTCCACATATCCGAAAAAAAAACAAGTTGTTACCACCGGACATTGTCATTATATATCCACCATCAGCATCGTGTATAAAAGGGCATCACTGAGTGAGGATGCCGCATTCGAGAAGATGGCTCACTGAGGAAGATCTGGCTCGACACGAAGGCGAAGACGCAAC
>UYYA01001361.1:0-15385 GCA_900624975.1 Angiostrongylus costaricensis
ACTGGCAATATGTGGAACCACACGGTAACGTACGTCGAGATGATACATCGACCGGCAAGAATTATTCGGAATCGCACGGATGGCAAAGCTATGACACTGCAGCACCTCACTGGCAATACGTGGAACCACACGGTAAGGAACGTAAAGATGAAATATCGACGGGCAAGACTTATTCTGAATCACACGGAAGGCACAGCCAAAATCGTACAGCATCTCATTGGACATATGTGGAACCACACGGTAACGCACGTCGAGATGATACATCGACCGGCAAGACTTATTCTGAATCACACGGAAAGCAGAGCCATAACACTACAGCGTCTCACTGGCAATATGTGGAACCACAGGGTAAGGAAGATCAAAATGTAACACCGATGGATCGGACATCTTTTCAGACAC
Organism: Angiostrongylus costaricensis; assembly: GCA_900624975.1. Lineage (NCBI taxonomy): Eukaryota > Metazoa > Nematoda > Chromadorea > Rhabditida > Metastrongylidae > Angiostrongylus > Angiostrongylus costaricensis. The sequence continues at coordinate 400 of UYYA01001361.1, forward strand.
CGGAAGCCGATGACCGAAGTTTTACAGTGTTTCACTGGACATACGTGGAACCAGACCGCAAAATGGCGGAGCGTTATTCACCGTATGAAATGCAGCAGTACATATTTTTCGAGCCATATGGTGAGAAGCCCGCATATGTTTCAAAATACGGTGCACAAAGTTACAAATATTTGAAGAAAAACGATGAGAAGACGGTACGTGACTCATCGTGCGACAGACAACGGTATATGCAACTCGAAGCATACGGAACCGGGCCGAACGAAATGTCATCCTACGATATGCAGCAGTACGCATACTTCGAGCCATACGGTGAGATGGCCGAACATGATTCACCGTACGAAATACGGCAGTGCACATGCTTTCAACCACACAATGAGCTGTCTGCAAATGGTCTACACTTAAATATGCTTCATTAAACACAATTGGAACCACATGTAAAGAAGCATGACAAATTTCACTCTACTATATACGGCAGTACACATAGCTCGAGGCTTACAGCAAAAAAGGGAACATGTTTCAACACATAGACAATACTAGAGATACTTTGAAATACACGGTGAGAACACGGATCATGATTCGCTATACGACATGCAACAAGAACACATACTTCGAATAACTCACTGAGAATCCAGAGAACCTTTGACCAAACGATACACGAAAGCCCGCATACTTCGCACCACATATTAAAAAACCGAAACATATTTCATCCTACGATATGCAGAAACATCCAGATTGGAACTACTCTATGAGAAGGCGGCACGTGTTTCCTCATACGATATTCAGCAGTGCAACTATTTCGAACCATATACTGGAAAGCCGAAACATATTTCATTCCAAGACACACAGCAACACCCAAATTGGAAGCACTCCATGAGAAGGCGGCAAGTGCTACCGAAACATTCCATCCTATGATACGCAGCAACATCCATATTGGAACGACTTGATGAGATCTCGGCACGCGTTTTCCCATACGATATTCCGCAGCGCAACTATTTCGAACCACACACTGGACAGAAACACCCACTGTATGAGAAAGCGGCACGTGTTTCCTCATACGTTATTCAACAGTGCACTTACATCGAACCACATTCTGAAAAGCCGAAACATATTTCATCTTGTGATACGCAGCAACACCCAAATTGGAACCACTCGATGAGAAGGCAGCACGTGTTTCCTCATACGATATTCAACAGTGCACTTACATCGAACCACATTCTGATGAACCGAATAATATTTCATTCTGTGATACGCAGCAACACCCAAATTGGAAACGCTCGAAGAGAGCTCGGCACGTGTTTCTCCATACGTTATTCAACAGTGCATTTACATCGAACCACATTCTGATGAACCGAATAATATTTCATTCTGTGATACGCAGCAACACCCAAATTGGAAACGCTCGAAGAGAGCTCGGCACGTGTTTAATCATACAGGATGCAATGGTACACTTACTTGACAACGCGCATTGACTTGCCTCGAAGTGTTTAACCCTGCGATATGCAACTGTACTCATACTTTGAACCATACGGTGAGTGTTTCATAATGTGTTTCACTCTGCTGCGTTCGATCGCGCACACGCTTTGAAGGATACAGTGGGATGCTCGGAAACTTTTCACCCTGCGAGACGCCACAGGAGACAGACTTCGAACCGTTTGTAGCTCACGAGACACAAGTCAGCAGTGCACATACTTGGAGCAATCTAATAAAATATCTATGCGTGTTCCAACCTACGGTCTGCCGTACCGATATGTCGGACACTAAATTTAGAAACGTCAGTATATTGTACTAGAGCCCATGATGAATATGAAAGCACTGCTTTTTCATACATTGAAGAGTGCAGCGGTGTTGCCGCTGACGTTCCGTTGCCGCGTTGTGTTTCACCTTACGTTCACTTAGATGAATTCCTTCCAAGGTTTGCAATATCAATATATTAAACCATTCGATCACCTATATGAATGTGTGCTTTCATAAAGCTTGTACTGGCAATATATTGGACGAGGCATTGAGAGATACGAAGTTGTTTCACCATATATCCTGCAATTCCCATATTTGGTCCACAAGGCCAGAAATGCAAACAAGTGACACCTAGAGTGCAACAAGAGCACAAAATTGCTGTTTCCCAGCGCGTTGAATAGTATGCGATGACGGCACCGTGCGGTCAATCAAAAGCAGTTTATAGCTGCACAGAAAACAAATTTGGAACACAAGGTTACTATTTACCCACAAGCTAGGGAGCATAGCAGTATCGCCTCAGATGGTCAGGAACAAGACGATATTTGCGGTGTGAAGCACCAGTATTTCAAACCAAGCCGTGAGATGCATGAATATGTCGACCCATTTGATATGCAATACCAATACTACGAAACATTTGGTCAAAGAGACGTATATCTTCCATGCTGACGATCTACGGAAACTGTTCTCTATCACGTATACGATGTACCCTGTCCTTAAACGCTATCACATATATTTTATATTATTTGTACATTATTTCTAATAGCCTTTATTTCCAATATTTCCATGGAATTATCATCGCTGTATGCCCTCCTCGATATCGATTACATTTGCTCATCGTTATCGAGACAGAGACACGTTTCACTACATCTTCCTTTAGAGCGGTTTCCCCTAATGCCCTCAATGTCAGCAAGTCCACCAACTCCTTGAACGCTATTTAAAAAATCGCTGTTTTAAAGATCACTATTGATTTTTCGTACAATTCCTGTCAGCTCCCTGGCTATCCGACCTTAAGTACTTGATTTCAGAAGGTTCTCTGCTGTTGTTAGCTTTCTCTAGTGTTATTCTTAGTTATTTCATTTTGGCTTGATGACCATGTTATTGTTCATGTTCTTTACACCCGCATTGCTTGATTTTGCCATTCTGTTCTATTAAGATTGTTGCATATAAAAGCATTTATAACCGTGTTCGAGAGCTGCAGAATAATAAAAGACCCGTGTGACAGGCCAGTTTATCAATTTCATGGTCTGCAGTACCAGTGTATAGAACATTTGACATTTGACACCTGAATGGCCCGTCCTCACTACTGGTTGTGCGGGCTCCAGCATAACCTTCATTTTTCGAAGATTTGCTGGTTGATCCATTGTGGTTCCCTGGAATCCCGAGGTCAGCCTAACCAAAGTCTGCCCCAGGTCCTCACCACGACACGCAGTCGCAGCCCTTGTTGATCAGAGGGAGATTTGCCGCCATGCACCTAATTTGGTACCAGGGCGGTGGCGGATCCTGGTATTGGTTTGCTCTTAGCTAGGCTTCCTGATATAAACACCGGACTCTTTTTCAGCTTGGGATACCCTGCAAGAGATGAATCCCGTGCTGTAGATCGCAGTCCGACACCCAGGGAACCTACCAGCTACGATGAGGCGGTAAACCGTTGGAAGGTATGGAACGCTGCGCTCACATATACGAATATTTTCTGCCACACTGTTTACAATGCCAATATGTTACACTGCAATTTCAGATACAGCAAAATGTTGCACTAAGGGCATAGGAAGGATACAAGGTTACTGGTCACCCGCATGCTAAGGAGTGTGGTGATGTCGCAGCAGACGACGAGAAACAACAAGGTGTTGGACCAGGAGTAAAGCGGAAACGAGTTATTGTTCACTGACACCGTAATGAACGCAGTAATGTTGTTGCAGACACTCAGAAACACCGCTAAGTTGCACCATATGGTCAGCAACATGCATATGTTGACCTAAACGGTCACCAAACATATGTTCAGGAATTGCAAGATTCTGCAGCAGATTGTCGGGAGCACCTAAACGTTGAACCGGAAGATCACGAACACAAAGTTATTTTTAAGCTAGACTTTACGATATACTGTGATTTTATGCGTTACCGTTAAGCATGCCACGATTTTGCACCACCAATACCAAGACAGATCCAAAAAGTTGCTGTTCATCCATGCAGTAAGGAATACAACGACGTGGCACCAGACGACTGCCGACACAAATATTTTGGATCATACGGACAGCAGCACAAATGTGTTTCACCATACGTTCAGAAACAAGAAGATATAGAGACGAGTAATTTGGAAGAAAACATAAAGTTAAGCAAAGGCCACCAACTATATGGGCTTCATATAAAGCGATTGGTGGGTGAAACTCAATTCGGGAAGTTGAGCAGCGGAAAATCAGACCACTGCTTGTTAAGGTATGAGTAGTCCCACGGAAATCAAATAAAATATAAAACCATTCAAAAAAAATGCAAAAATGAGACGAAAAAAATCCGTCAGGAGGACGAGAAGAAGCTGTTGAGTGATAGCGCGCTAATGTGGCGCTTTTGCAAGTTCAGGTAGAATCATCGCGGTTTTCTTATTTCTTCGTATTCAACAACAATCTTCCTTCCTATCTTTTTCTTACTAATTTATTTTTATAGAACAGGAAAGATCGTATCTCTGGAACGTGATTTTCCAGTAAAAGCAGTACATACGCCACTTAACACACCTATTCCGCGTTACAGTTTCTTCAAAGATTTTCGTCTATGCGCGGCATGCAGGCCGTGTTTCTGCTCCAGTTGGAAGGATTCTTACGTAAAATGAATTCAGAATTGAATACCAGTGCTTTCTTCGCAGGCTTCAAAGGCCTCTGGTTTCTTTAAAATTCTCTTCAGAATGTAATCAACATTCCACGCAAAGTGTACGATGTGTTATTCTCACTGAAGTGATCGACTTTTTGTCAGTAGAATCCTCCTCGCTCATACTCCTCCCGTTCTTGTTTCAAGAGGAGTGCGAAAAAATAACTGTTGTAGTTTTTGGCTCAAGTAATCGATAGACAGCTGTTCAATACCTATGAAAAAAGTTGAAAAAATACTGAGACGCCATGGTGGAAGAAACCATTAGGAAAAATAGAAAGAGGAGGGAAGGAAGACGCAAACAAAGCGTTAGTAGTGTTCAGTAAAGCTGTCATCTAATTTCAAGGATACAACATGGATACGCTAATGTTATGCGCTTTCCATATATAGTAGCCCCACTTTTCATATTTTTCAAGTGACCCGTCGTCAGATTGACTTCGGGGATCCTAGCACTTCTCGCGTTCGGTTCGTTTCCACGTATTCATCATTTTTATCATCCACGAAGGTCTCCTTTTTGTCAGTGCGTTCAGTGATGCTTGACGATTTTTGTCTTTGCCATGAATATCGTTGAATTTTAGTGCAATCGATTCTCCACAGAGTCCTGAGAGAACCGTGGTAGAGCGTCCTCTTGTGGATCGCATGGAATAAAATGATCACAGATAGGTCCGGTGCCAATTTTCTGACCCAAAGCGATGGGACGCTTGGTAGGTCTGGACCATAGTCCAACCGAGATTGTGCTGGTAGATAAATGGTGACCATTAATTTGGAGAAGGATATTCGTGTCACCATTTCGCCTAACCTTACCAGCTATATCTGTACTATTCTATATGATCAGGCTCTATAGGATTCTAAAGTCCTTAGAAATTGCTCTTTAATAGAAATGTCGAAATGGAAAAGTATGGACAGAAATAAAAATTGCACACAGCAAAATGTATTGTGGGCTGCTGCGCAACTCATACATCGCCACTGTTTGTATATCGCTGTGAATTTATCGTTAGATCCACAATGATGTTGAGATATTTGCAAAACCTGAACCCCAGACCAGATTCGAGTCGATTGCCCTTTACAGGGGCTCACGCGCGTTATGCACCGCAGCAGTGAAGCCATTGCTATGCCTTAACTCTCTCAGCTAGCTTTTTGCCCTAACGGTGCCATCCACAATTTCTTGTTAACCGAACTAATCTAGAGAGCACAAATCAGCTTTGGAAGCAGTTAAGCCGAGGCTGCAGTTGAAATCACTATCTTTAACTTTTTATTTTCTGCCTATTCATTCCCATTCCCGTTGATGGGTGATTGCTAATGGTAACATAATGATTAAAGACTGGCTAACAGAAAGGCAAAGCAAGGGCCTCAGTGGTCCAATGGGTAATATGTGAGCCACCGAAACGGGTAATCGCGAGGTGGAATCCGGTCTTGGAGCAGTGTTTTGCAAATATCTTAGCAATATTGCGGCTGTATCTCACATAATGTTATGCTATGGAAAAGGAATAGGCAACAGATAAGAAGTTTCTCATTACGAAGAGATTGCCTGTTTGTCTGGGGTCGGAAAGCTGTGGCTTGCTGTGAAAAAGCACCTCCTAAATCAAAAAAGTTACCGAAACCACCTACTGAGGGCTAAGCAACATTACAGTAGTATCACGTTATTTAATAGAAAACCAAGCTAAACTGGCATGAAAGAACGTTCATGAAGAAGACAAGATGCCAAGATGCAATGGAACCCTCACACAAATCCGAACACCTTTATAGATGACGGACACACAACAAGGGATTAAGTGAAGGAAGTACGGGGAGTTTGACCGCCTAAGCGTTAAAAAAGATTATAGTTAGAATTTTAGTCGTCTATGGTGTCCATTATTGTTCTAGTTTTAAACTTCTATAGCACTCATCTGAGAAGCTTCTCAGAAATCCAACAAGGTGTCATTGGACAGCCTAATATCTGTCAAATATCCTAAATTCTAACCTGGCAAGCACTCTTATTTTCGCACCATGCTCTCCATTTGAGGAGCTGATGATATTCTAAAGTTATTTTTTTACTAAGGGACGCGTGTGGCGTAGTGGTTGGAGGCGCCACTACGACACGCACGTGAAATCGATCCTCGCGCCCATGGCCCACCAAACCTTCCATCCCTCCGGTGTTTGGAGATTAGTACCGGACTTGTCTGGAAAAAATCACTCTTTGCAATCCATCTAGAAATACTTAAGCCCGGCTATCTCAGGACTCCAGGGAGAATCGACTCGAGCAGCATTCTACGACATTCAAGGTGAAATGGAAATCCTCAAGCAGCAACCGAACCCGCATATGGAAGTTGGAAGATCTTCGTGGATAGTGGATGCGAGGAAACGAATCGAAGGTGAGAAGTGCTCGGATCCGCAGAGTAGAAGTGATGACGGATCAATTGAAATAACAATAAATGTTTTTCTTTGCTAAATTAAAAGATCTTCACATGGAACTCCATTTGAAATAGGCACATTCCGTCAAAAATACGTGTCGGAACATCCTTTCCAGAAAAGACGGAACACGGGAAAAGCGCTACGTATGGAAGAAACTAGAAAAAATGTGAAAAGAATTTGACACTTGACAAGAAGTTGCAGTCTACGAGAATACTATTTTTCTTCTGGTAGAAAAGTGGTGCTAATAAGAAGGAAATTCAGGGGAGGCTGCCATTTGTTATACTAAGGCATGAAGTATAAAAAGATTCTCAAACAGAACAGTTAACGAAAATAATTTTTTACTCCATGGGGAAGGTTATCAAAACCACTACTCACATAGCATGGGATTTCGTCGTTCATAGTTGTAAAATAGCGCTCGTAATGCAGTGGTTAGAGGTGTGCTGGAAAACGTACGTAGTGTTTGGTTCGATCCTACCAACCGAACATGGCAGTTCTTTTATGATCTATACATCTGCATCTTTTTTCTCAATTATCAAAACTTCTATACCGAATGGAACTATTCCATTAGATCAAACTAGACAAATTAAATAAGTTGCCTATCGAGCACATAAACATGATCTCTAAACCGTCATCTATGTTGCAATACCCCAAAGTGTCGTCATAATGGTCGAGTTTCTGAAATATCATTCTGCACGTTTACCACTTCTGTTTAATGCTCTAAGAAAGCTCGTGGCACTGTGGTAAGAGATGCCCTGCAATACACAAGTGGTCTTTGGTTCGATCCCACGTCCAGGTCTCACCAATCCTTCCATCACTCCGTGGTCGGAAAATTGCTAGCAAACTTGTTTGGGAGGATGGATGAAAAGTGAATGCCGTACGCATCTTATTTTCTTTGCTCTCCACAGGTTTGCCACTGTTTGCATACCTTTCATACAAGAAGGTTATGGTACTTTCCATACACCTTCAATGCGCCATCATTTGATCACAACATGAAACGAACCGAGAAAGTACTTACCGGAGAGCTTTAAAATTGTGGTTACGACGAACAAGCGTACAAAGAATTTAAGAAGGCTATTTTCCAACAACTTAGCACAGCCATAACGATACGCATAGATTCCAATGAACATAAAGGAAAAACATTCGTCTCTTTCGACTTTAAAGTAATATATCTGAGCATGTACTAAAAGTGGAAAAAAAGCAATTATTGACAGTTGTCGAAAAACCCCCTCTGTCCCGAAAGGACTACCGAAGAACAAAAACGGGTACAGAAGCAGTCGACCGAAAGAGGAAATCATAAAGTACTCCACAGATGGATGTATGGTGCATAAGAAACGTGCGAAGCACTGGTCGTTACGATGAAACCACATCCCACATCAACCCTGGACGTTCCTGATTTCTGATAGATTGTCGAAGCACACCAAAGTGCTTACATCGATAGCGATATAACGCTTGAAAGAAACTTTCTGAAAGGGTTATCGAAATGATACTAATATGGAGACCTGACGTACTTTCACCATACACGACTTCTTTGTTTCCCTCTTCAATAACATGCAATACTTCACCTCTGGCTTGTAAATGAGTTTGAAATGTTCACGAGGAGGTGAACGGCATCACTACAAATAAAAAAGGGATAAAGCTCTCGGCGTTGATTCATCTCTTCGGGATGCGCCATGCGTTCGACCTCATTAAGCGTTGTTGGAGGTGACTGATTTCATATCTGGCCATTACAATGACTCGCGGTGGCCTACCGATATATCGAGCCCGTGCTGCTATCCTCCCAGACAAGTCTGGCACCGATTTGCCGATCCCGGAAGGATGGAAAGCTTGGTGGGCAGTGCGCGTGGGGATCGAGTCCACGTGTGTGTCGCAGTGCGCCGCCGCACACGATCGTAATCAGTATAGGATGGTGATATTAGGAAGCCATTATACCAATATTATCTATTGCCTGTTAAGTGTACAGTAGTTAGCGATGTCATGCGTTATACGATTCGTATCTGGTTCGACTCCACGCCGAGATAGCAAAGCCTCCCATCCATCTGGGGCCTATAAATTGCTACCAGACTTATATGGAAAATGGTGCTTTCGATCAAACATCGGCAAACGACTGCACGTGGTAGAAACATGGAAACGATCTAATTGAAAAATCCAAGGATTCGGGAAAGAATCACAAAGTCCTTGAGTGGCAGCCCAACGGACACGGAAATCCGAAGACCTTCGCAGTTAACGGATACGAAATGACGAGTCGATGAAAATAAATGCTTGGACCCACATACTGTTTGAAATCGGACTATACAAATAAGCCGTAGTAAATAATAAACAAATAAAAATTGCCTGTGGTAATTCTAAGATCTACGTTAATGTGTCTTCTTACATTATAGAGTCTTCCATGTTGCATAGGTGTCCTGAAGAAAATGATTTATATGATTCTTCCACTCCACTTTCCATTTAAAGCTTAAGCGACCGTAAACATCGATATCAATCGCCAAGTAAACCAGACATGACCCCATGTATTGGTTTAAATGCATTTACTTCGCGGCAATTTATTTTGCCGCATTTTTGCTATACTCTCAGTGTTCAATCAATGCCTCTTTCTACGCATAAGACTTGCAGAAAATAACTCGAAAGACCGACTTTCGATAAACCTCGGCATAGATTGTTGATATATTTATTTATGTGATATCATTTGATACCCCGGAGTCAAAATATCATTTTGAAATAGGGCGCCAGGTCACGCGTGATAGTGAGGCATTCGTCCTTCCGGTTCATCTTTGGATTTTTGAAATTTATCCAAAACGCCTCAAGAGTTTTGCGCGTTGATGTTTTCAATCCCTGCGCTAGGATCCGCACATTCACTTCAAAATCATCGCCGTTGTGCTTTTGTGCCCTATGCGTACCTAAGGGGGTGTTTAACGGATTTTAGCTTTTCCATGTAGATGTTCTTTTATGCGGACACAAAGTGGTCTACCCGTTTCCCCGATATATTCCTCGCCGCATGCATTACATGAGATCAAGTATATTATACCTGAACTTATACATTCCCCGTCTCTCCCGTTAGGACAGATCGTACAGTTTTCTGAGCTGCACAAACGATCATAGAGACTGTTTCGAACTAACTGGCGGCGTAGGGTATTAGGTGGGATGTCAATAATCGCTACATAATTTTCAAGACCACTTTTTCTTGAGCACTTTTTAATGGCGTGACTTACTTCATTTGATATGAAGGGCAGCTTAAAGGGAATCTTACTTTCGTCTGAAATATTATTTTGGGAAACTACCCAATGTTTCCCTCTAACCCGAGTGGCTTCTACTTCGTAGCCATTGGAAATGGCAATTTTTCGTGCCAGGTTTCGCGATTCCTTCCTTTCCTCTTCTCCCGTACACACATTCTTAGCCGTACGATACATATTTTTGATAAGTGCTTTTTTTTATGTGTGAAGGATGAGAGGAGAGGCAGTGAACTAGAATGTTTTTACTACTTGGCTTGCGACACCATTTTGTTAAATAGCCACTTACTGAGAGCTTTATTTGGATGTTTAAGAATGGAAGCCAGTTCTCGGTAGGTTTTTCTCGTGTAAATTTTATATACTCTGACTGTCGGTTTAATAATTCAAAGCACTCATCCATCTGTTCTTGTGTGGAACAGACGACGAAGCAGTCGTCTATGTATCGACAGTAGAGTAAGGGTCGGTGTTCGAGAATTGGAGCTTCCACCTTAAACAAGAAAGCGATAGCAAGGCTTGGTGCTAAACGCTGCCCCATCGCCATCCCTCTAATTTGTGTAAAATATTTTCCAGACCACCTAAAGATTGAACAACTAAGACACTGTTTTAAGAGGCTCAATAGTTGCGCAATCGACAAGCCGTGCATTTTTATTTTCTTTTCATGCTCTACGAGCAACTCGAGAATGGCTTGCATTGCGGAGTCATTGGACACGTTGGTATAAAGTGAACTAACATCGAATGACTCCATTATATGCGTGCTGTTTGGTTGCGCGCGCCTTAGGTGATCTATAAATATTTTGGTGTTAGGTAGATGGGTTGGGATGAATTTTAGCAGCTGGGTTAGGATAAGGTTTAGGAACCACGTTATTCTATCCGTTGGCCCGCCTATACAACTGATGATAGGTCTAACTTCATATGATGATGGGTTCGTTGATGTAATATCATCAGTTGAAGTAAGCTAATGTGTTTTAATAAGTAAGTAAAGGACAGAGCAAATCGGATATTCGTTCTTAAGTCGAGAAATAACTGAAGGCTCTAAACCCGCGGCCTTTGCCGTGCTGACCCATCCATCCTTGATTCAATTTTCGGTATTGGTTTCTGTATTCATTTTCAGAGGATGTTCGATAGAGAGAAACATCACTGAGGTGCTTCTCTGTTATCCTAATATTCAACTGACTAGGAAGAACTACAAATTCTCCGCCTTTATCACTAATACAAAGTCTAATAGATTTTGAATTCAAAAGCTCTCTAACCTGGAGCATACCACATTTTTGTTGGTGTGTGAGGTTGGCGCTTCTTTTTCGTTTTTGGTAGTGATTAAGTATGCGGAGAATTTCGTCCGAAAATAAACGAAATGTTGGGTCAATATCGCTATTTGGTAGCTCTCGTTTAAAGAAAGTTCGGAGAAAGTTTTCCCTTTGTAAGTTTTCCTTCCTATCTACGGCGTACTACTACAGGTATGTAAGCACGAGCTATGGGCGGAACTACCACCAATACCCTTTCCCATTCCAATGTTCGCATGACGTTCTGGTGAGTGGTGGTAAATAATTTTGGCGAGATGGTACCGCCTTGCCCAACTCGTCCTTTGATGTCAATGCTAATATCGTTGTAGAATGGTGATATCTTGGATAGCGACTCCTTGACTATCAAGGGCTTCTATCTCAATTTAATGAAAGGCCTTCTGTAAATCGATGAAAGTGAGACAGAGCGGTCTTTTGTGCTATCGCTATGCTTCAGTGAGCCTTGTTATCGTGTGGATGTGGCCCATCGTACTACATCCTCTTCGAAATCCTGCTTGCTCACATGGTTGTCCTTCGTCCAGTGCTCTGTCAATCCTGTTTAGGATGATTCGAGTGAAAAGTTTGTAGACGACAGACAGCAAGCAGATTGAGCGATAGTTGCCGACGTCGTGTAGGTCACCCTTCTTGAACAATAACACGGTCTTGCTGGTCTTCCATTGAATGGAGACCCTGCATTCAGACAGGTAGAATGTGAAGAGCCGAGCCAGTGTGTTTTACGACGACTGGCGGAAGGTTCTTCAGGTGTTCTCGTCTAATCCTTTCCGAACCTGGCGATGTTCAATGTTTCACCCACGAAATGGCATGTCAGATTTCGAAAGGAAGAACCGGAGGTACACCATGTCCATTCTGCATTATTTTACATGACGGGAGGTGGACCTGGCTGTCGAAGAGATCTGAGTAGTATTCGTGAATGAATTTCTTCATTGCCTTTCTGGACACTGTGACTGTTCCGTCTGGGCGCCGGAGAGCAATCATTTTGGTCTTTTAATTGGCGAATGCTTCTGTTGGGCTTTGCGAATGCTTTTCCCAGCCTCTGCAGCTTCGACCAGTACTGCTGCTCTTATCTCTTTAAGATCTTCTTTTATTGCCTGTCTGCACTGTTTTACAAGTTCGGACGTTAGTTCGCGGTTGCCTGCACCACGTGCGATTTCACTCCGGCGTATCAGCTCGAGTGTTTCTGGAGACAGAAGTCTCTTGGTGACTTTAGAACTCTGAACTTTCATAGCGCTAACGTGAAGATGTTGAGTGAGCCCATCGTATTCTCTGTTGATGTTATCGACAACGGCATCTTCCTAACAGCCAACTAATGAATTGAATAATTCCCAGTTACGGTGGTTATGGAATTCGGTTTTTGAATTCAGCGGGTTTCTCTCCTTTCCGCGAGAAATGGACTCTTACACGAAGGAGACAGTGGTCTGATTTCGTGTAGAATTTTAGGGCAACAGCGACATCGGTTAGGCAAAACCTTCTAATTAGTATGATGTGGTTTATTTCGTTCTGGTACTCTCCACTGGGAATCTCCCACGTCCACCGTTGACGGTGGGCCGGCTTCTAGAATTGCGAGTTACCATGGATGGTCTTGATCGTCATGATAAACTCAGACAGCCGCTCACCAGTCGTTCCATTCTAATCCGTGGGTCCCAATGTGACGTTCTTGAGACGTTCTTATTGGTCCAGTCTTGGCGTTGAAAGCTCCAATGATGACCTTGAAGAACGACCTTGTGTGGTCCTCTCTGTAGAACTTCTTCAAGTCAATATAGAACACTTCGACTTTTTCTTCGTCATAGTTTGGTATCGGCGCGTAAACGACGAAGATTGTCAAAACTGGAATTGATCCACGTCTTCTTACTCGTAAACGTCTGATTCGGGATCGATGTTGTTCGAATAAATCGATGTTCATGGCCAAATTCGTGCTGACGAAACGCCGACGCCGCCGACTCCTCTACTGTCACATGTTCCGAGGAACAGTTCTCCTTCGGTTTCATAGACCGCGTTGAATGGGTGGCGTCGTCTCGTCTCGGCCAGGCCGATGACGTCGTACCTTATCCTTCTTGCTTGGATGAGCAAGTCTTCTATCGAGGACTCAGATGCAAATGTGCGTGTATTATAGGAAGAGATCGTCACCTTGGTCCTTTGCCGTTTAGGCAGCCTAGAATGGTTCCCAGAATTTAGCAGCTTCTCCGTACTCGTCCTATCCAACGCTGCGAAATTGGGGACTCTTTCTGGTTTAGGGGAATGAGGCCCGTTTCTTTTATTGTTTTTAGCATTTTGATACCCACGTATAGATTCCTGAGCTCTGAACGTGGCGGCTGGGTATACCCACGGGGGTAGCTTGCCAGGTTCCAAAGTGGACATGGAGCTTATTTGTTGGAAGCGACTCCTAACCGCCTCTCATATACTTCCCAGTCACTTGATTGCATGCTTTTGGCCGAATTGACTCATAGAATACAATCCGCATAAGCAAGAACGCACCCACACGCATGCATGAATACGCCTAGCATATATAGAAAGAATGTGCCAAATCATCGCAGCAGAAACAGAGAGACCATCACCTGGATCCACCTGCGTTTTAGGGAAGCAAAGGTCACTTTTGGTCCACGATTAACCCTCTATCCACCTGGGGACGCGCCAGGTAGCCTCGCGATTAACCGGCTCGAGATCCCTCATGTGAGGGAGATCCGCGGAGGCAGCTGTATTAAAGAAATAAATGGTAAAAATGGACAACTAGTGCAACCACAAGGATGTTGAGATATAAGCAAACCTCGGAACCTCCGATTGGCTTCTAATCAGCGATTACCCTTACTACTAACTCACGTGCTATCCACTGCACAAACCGAGATCTTAACTTTTCTTTTTCTTGACTAGCTTTTTCCACTGTGTCAGCGAGAAAGGGAAAATGGCGTTGAAATTTACTAGAGATTGAAGTAATCATCACAACATTTACAACCTTGGCCTGTATTAAACCATTTCTAACAATTCACATTAAGTCATCCTTGTGCTATACTCTTTTTATGTTGAAGGACCAACTGAGCACTACATTTTTACTCATTCTCTGATGGACTAACCCGAGGTTAATAAATAATCTTTATTTTCGGCTAACGTTTCGACGTCTTCGGCTTCACGAGAGCCGATGATTCATCGTTGCTCAGCTTTTCGATGTGGTGTCTTCGTCTTCGTGTCGAGTCATATCTTCCTTAGTGGAGCATCTGTTTTTTTCCTGACAATCCGCCCTACAGAAGTCAACGTAGCTATGAACTAGCACAGAGTGAACTAGCACACTAACTTTTTCTAGTTATTTCGTCATTTTTTGCATTCTTGGCATGTGAGAACGCAGGAAGCTCTGTAATTAGAGAAGTGTCGCACTAAACCCCAGTTCGAAAGCGCCCACCAGAATAGACGATAGTCCATTTATTACTTCGGGTAATTGATAGTAGAAATTTGTGGAAGAAGTTATCTTCGATCCACGACGATTGGCAACTACCAGCAACA
>UYYA01001362.1:0-15346 GCA_900624975.1 Angiostrongylus costaricensis
CGTCAGCAATTGTGTTCTAATAAATTCTATATTAACAACCTCGTGTCTGCTTATTGATGAAAAACATTGAATTATCTCAGTATCGTTATGGTTGAATTCCATATAATACCTTGCCGTGAAAAATTGAAGTAGGCAGGAAATGAAAAAGTTAAACTGTGATGTTTCTCAACGTACCATTTATGTTTACAGCTGTCGTTCTTCCGTTGGAAATTCAAATAAAAAAGTAAAACTTAAATTCCGTAATTTTTGGAGGTTTTATTATAGTTTTTATTATAGTTCTAAACATTTAGAACTGCAAGAACACTGCGTATGTACGAATAAGGCGGTAGAACGAAGTCTCCGTGATAAATCTGCGTGGTTGTCAATTCCCTAAATACTAAGGTTATCGAGAAATCAGCGTCAGTTATAGGGAAACCAACTCTGGACGTCGTGTTAGTGTTTAAGGTGGTCATTATTTCCGCGCTCTATGTGTGGAAAACCATTCATGATTAGTCGACGTGCAATGTTTGTGTGGTTATCTCAAAGATTTCGTAGCTGCCTTCGTTAGTAAATCGCGGGAGTTTCCATAAATATATTACTGGCTTGTAATTGTTCGAAAAGGACGCGTGTAGCGCAGTATTCGAGGTATCCTGCAGCACACGTGGGTTCGATCTGGTATTCCGGACTCATCAAGTCTTTCATCTCTTCGGGATCTGCAAATTGCTACTAGGCCCGCCCGTTTGATAGAATAGTATCACTGCCTCGATGCATCGTGAAACCACCACTAGTCGTTACGTAGGCCAGATATACAGTTATATATGCATTCATTTACCTTTGACGATGGTTGATGAAGTCTAATGCATGTCGCATCCCTCAAAGATTTATAAACGCCGAGAATTTTATCCTTTAGCTTTTAATTATTCGAACTGTTCAGGATTCTAATTCAAAAGCAAGTTTCCTTTAACCTCGGTATGACAAATGAACATGTTTTTAAATTGTTGAGCTTACACGGAGTTGGTGAAGCTGTTTACTCGGCTAACATTTCGACATTTTCGTCTTCATCAGAGTCGATGATCCGAATCAAGTACAACAAGTACAGCTGTGGACTATCGACTCGTATTATCGGCTCCGATGAAGACGAAAATGTCGAAACGTTAACCAAATAAACATCTTTATTAACCTCGTGTAAGCGCAACAATTTAAACATATATTCAGAGTTGTTTTCTATTTTTTTTCAGAGTGTGGACATGTTCGTTGCACAGTGGTCCGGTCAGATGTTGGCACATTCCTTAGGACATTTACTTGGCCTCGAGCACGATACGCCTTCCTGTCAATGTGACACAGATACAGTGAACCAGCAGTGTATCATGAACGATAAACCAGGGTTAGGGTTTCGCCTTCTGGATCTTTACTGCTATAGTATTTGCCATTGTTTTCATAAATATATCATGACGTGTTAATGCTCTTTTAGAAAATCCGGTGTCGCATTTGCTTGGCAATTTTCGAAATGTTCAATTGCTCGAATGCACGGTGTGTGGCAATCCGGAAATGTTCACTGCTTATTGAATAAACCGTTTCAAGTACGTTGCATTTTCTTCTGCTGTAAATCTGACAGTATTAACACTCCCACGACGATTGGCACCTATAGGTGTCATTTTCTTTCTGGTGGTTTATTTTCGTGCACAGAAGTTCTTTCCTAGACTTTTTGTAGTCATTCGTAGCTCATTCAATGCAGATGTTGTAGCGGGCGTAGTTAATGGGAGAGTATCCCATTAATAATCCCTCATTTAATAATTCATAAAAAGGTCTTGTTTTGGATGAGTTCATCTCATCGGTGAGAGACCACTGCTGCTGAAGAGGGTGTGCAGCTTGGGGAGCGTGGCCTTTGAAGAGGCGCAGAAACGCCTCTCCTTGTGCACTGGGATTCGACACCTGGAGAGAGGTTTTCTCCAGGATGAAATGAGGAATCATCGAGAAGACCTCTTCAGAGTGGCCAAATGTTTGCAGAGCATTAATTCGTCAATATGATTCAACAGAGAAGTCGTCAACCATGTGCGACCCTGAGCGGTTGTTCTTCCTCGGTGGAAGACAGGTTGAAAAAGCGGCTCTGAAGAAGGTGATTCTGCCGAGACGTCAGCTACGATTGTGTTGTATGTGAACCATTGTATGGAAGTAAACGTATGCCGTTTAACAACCTCGCAACTGCTGAGAGAGAAAACAACGAATTCGTGATTCAACAGAGTTTAATTTTATAGACACCTGTAAAGTCGTTTTAGTAAAACCATAACGATGTGTTGGATGTTGTACGCAGAAGCATTTAATGTACTAATAGTTGGTTTGGTATCTAATATACGTATAGTATTATGCATAACATGCAATATATATCCAGCATAGGCAAATTTAGGATATTCTTTATTCCATAGCATATCAGGCGAAACCTGTAGTAGTGCTCACCCTTTCTAAACAATGATTACTCCTCCAACTACTGATTGCCTTTGCAATCTCTACGATGAATCATGGTAATGCTAAGGAACGAGGGGATACAAAGAAACATTGATACCTATAGAACGATGGTGCAGTGGTTTTTCTATAGATTTGTTAATGTTCCAACTACTGAAGCACACTAATAATCGAGAAATTGTGGAGAGTTGTCGAATAAGTAGCATTTGTATAAGCACAAAAACATGGGAGTAGTGTAGGAAAACGTGGAGCGTTAAATAGGATAGGAAAGGAGAATCACAGATATTTTTCCAGGACGAAGAGATAATCCGATTTCTAAAACGGAAATCACGTAAGGAGGGCAGGCAACGAAAGCCATTTTAGAATGACCGGTGCGGCACCTATAGGTGTCACAGCGAGTGCATCGAAAAGTTAGGCGTCGTCCATTCTTCAAAAACACGAAATTAGGCGTCGCCACGAGAGTGTTAACAGTTTGCCCTTCATCAGTATTTAGAAATACTCAGCCGAAAATTTGTCACTATTGTGAAGCATCACAATCTACACTCACGAAAAATTTATAAAGGAGACCTATCCACAACACGATTTTAATAATAAGCAATCGATGACGGCTTACTCTTATTCATAATGAATAAACATAATTTGCAGTGGATGAGTATATTTTTCACTGAAGATCATTAAGTTGATGCAAGAAATTTGTTCTTGATGGTTTGAATTCTGAACGAATCTATTCGCCTGATCGTATGTTTCATTGGTTTAGCCTTCTCAACTTCGCGAATGTGGAAATGGTGTTGTGGACGGTTCAGAAGAATGTGATTGTGGAACACGTGAGACTTGCACTGATCCGTGCTGTGATCCGCTTACATGCACGCTACGAGCTCATGCTCAGTGTGCAGGTCATCATCAATGTTGTTACAGATGCGAGGTATGATTTTTCCCGGAGATCTAGCAATGGGTCAACTGGTTTTTGCCCTTGGATAAAGCAAGAATGGGAAAAATTTTACGTTGTGCCAGTTATTCTGGTTTGTTGACATGTTCTTACATGTTGACATGTTGACACGAATTGATTTCAACTCATATTTGGTCGGTATTAAGTTCTCAACTAAGCAAATTTATCCTATTTCGTAATGATCCTTTCCAGTATAAGTGAAAACCATTGGAGTCTACAGATCTTTGCAGTAGAATAGTTGTTCTGTTGTATTAGCATGGTAAACTTCTTTTGAAGTCCTTAAACCATTTTTCATTTCTCGTCGAGAATCGTATCCCCAAATACAAAGCGGTTCAACGAAAGAAAAAATTTCGTTCGTATAGTATAAAGATGATGTCCTTGAATGTATCGTCAGTTTGTGCGGTTGCCTCGCTCGCGTTCAAAAAGAGCGAAATTTTAGGAAGAACAATATTTCGGAGGAAGCATGTATGCTCCTATATTGATTGTCAAAGTCTCAGGTTCACGTTTCAAGTTATGCGAAGACCTCTTTTAGGATAAAAGTCTCAAATTTGTTAATCCCAACTACTCAAGTTCTGTAGTTATAAAAAAGCATCCTCACAAATGAATGGGAATAAATGCATGGCGGGAATTGGTATAACGGCAGGAGGTTACGGGTCTCAAAATGCTTAAAACAGGAACTAGTTCTATTTAAAATTATTTGCAAAGCCTCATCCTTATGCAATGTAGTTTTAGTTACGAAAAGCCGGTGAAGTGTGTCGAGGTGCTCATTCGCCATGTGACGTCGCTGAAGTTTGCGATGGAAAGTCGGGAAACTGTCCTGCAGATGGACACTTGGTCGACGGCACAGCCTGCGGTCGAGGCGGGCAATGCTGGCGAGGCAATTGCAGCGATCTTTATCATCAGTGCCAGGAAATCTGGGGAAGAGGTAGGTTTTTTGTTGAGCTCTTCTCGGATAGTGATCGTGCCCAGCGGAATTCTGGATCAATGATTTGTCGTTTTTTGTAAATGAAAGGACGTATGCTAGCTAAGTTCTTTATTTGTTGTATTTGATGAAGTTTCCTGTCATGCATCCATCGTCTATTTAAGTGTCTCTATAATTTGAATATCTCGCGAGACCTCCTTACCCTGAAAACAATTCCTTTCTTGTAGTTGGTGAATAGTAGTAGGAGTGGGGATAGCGCATTGGTTACTGCTGCCGTAGGAGAGGAAGCAAAGGCGGCAGGTAGTTCGACGTTCGCCCCAAAGCTCTCCTCCAGTCCACATGGTAACGCTTTCGCACGGCTATCTCAAAGGTTGCAAGAAAGGTAGACTAGACCATCATTCCACAACATTCATAAGAAAGCTGAAATCCTCGATCAGCAGCTTAAAAAAACACGCGAAATGTCCAAGAACCTTTTGTGGATTCGTGGAAAACGAATCGAATGCAAGAAGTGCTGGGATCCGCACTGTAGATGTGATGACGGGTTGTGTTTTAAAAAGTTGTAGGTAAAAGAGGCAAATGTTTTACCATCATATTTAGTTTTTTGCTCAAGTGCCACTAATACATGAATGTGCAGGTGCCCGAGTCGCGGATGAAGAATGTTTCAAGCAGAATACTCGTGGTCACGAGTACGCAAATTGTGGTTTGAGTGATAGTAGTGGGGCTTATCGCTCTTGTCAACCTGAGCACATTAGATGTGGGACGCTACATTGCCAAGACGGCTCGATTACACCATCGAAGTCTTCTGTGAGAGCCTTTACTTTCCAATTTCAACAGGATGAGAAGCAGGTAAATTCTTTTTCAAGCAGAGTATGTTCAGTTATTTAACTTTCGAGAAAGAGCGTGTTTCTTGGCGCCGGTATTTTTTTTTTTTGATAATTGTTACATTGGAGGAGTTTGAGAATCTTACTTCCTTAGAAAAGAAAAACTCTGTATCATCCCAAGGGCGTTCATGGTTTTTCAAATAGCTTAGAATGCTTCTGAAACCTAGTTTGAAAGCATTCGGTCAGAAATTTTAAAATTTTTGATCTAAGCGCAGAACTTTTCGAGATCAACGTCGAATTCAGAGAGCCTGTCATGTCGTATTGAACGTTTTGCGGGTTTTGGCGGCTACATGCTTCGGTGGAAGGAAAAAATCTGAAAAGCTAAGAAGTAAACCTTTCGTGTGATCAAGAAAATCTGAGTTTTATCGCGTTTTAGTAAGGACAGTTTTAAAGATTTAAGGGCAAGTTGTTTAAATTCTGATGGCGCTTATTTTAATTGATAAGGTTCGCTATGAGCTTGTGTTTGGTTGTTGATTGTTTGTTTGTTTTGGGTTGACGGGAGGAAATATTACTGGCTACCAGTGAGTTGGAATCTATTTGTTGTTGGAAATACTAAATTTGAAACATGTACGCATTGGGAACTGGGACCTTTTCATCGTTGGCTTTATCTAACAGTGAGTTACAAATTTAAGTGAACGGAAAGTAGGGCTATCTTGAGAATTCTCTTCCTATCTGTTCAACGACAATTTCCATTCGGCTAGAAATTTGCTGGCTAGGGAAGACTCTTACTCTGAAATTTCCAGAAGCCGTGATAGGGCTTTAGAGGGTCGTCACCACTTGCTAGTAAGTGGCCACATTATTGCCAGGTTAGCATTGATTTCCTTTTTCCATTTCCTGTTAAGTGGGTTTTCGTGTGAAAATATCAAAGTTCTTGGATTGGGAGGCATTGAGGTGAACGCATCCTGGAGTGCCTAACACCTAGCAGCACACCTCTGTGCAGCGATGGTGTGACAAACCATTGAGGGTGTCTTCTTATGGATCTGACTAATATGTGTGTGGTTTTACAGCATTGAACAGATCAAATTAAAGATACCGGAACATCAGCTAACATAAAATTAGATATTAACGAAAACGTTTGATTGGGTTGCTACAACAACGTTGATAACTTCTTTCGTCTAAGACACGCTTATTCAGGTGCAGTGTAAGTCGATCGCGGATGACAGTGTAGGTCTTGTGCAGGACGGATCTACTTGTGGGTCTGGTCGAGTTTGTGTCGCTGGTTCATGCGTTGAAATGTCCTCTGTGAGTCTGTTTACTGTTCCATACCACTGCTTCCTGTTTCCTGTATCTTGGCTATTTTTGCTAGTTTAATTCTATATCTACTTCTTTTTACTAAATTTTCTTGTTCAATAGATTCTAGTAAGTGTTTTATTTTAAAACCAAGGATTTTCTTCTGGTAGGTCTCAACACCAGTCAACTGTCCTTCAAACAATCATGCCTTGCAATGTTCAGGTCATGGCGACTGTACCACTACTTCTGTGAGTTTCCTGTCATTCTTTGTACTTTCCTTTTCAGTTTCTTATTTGAAAAGTTTGGATAAGTGTTCCGTTCTTCCAGGTCTGCGTCTGCTTCGCTGGTTGGATAGGCGTAGCGTGTGATACCCGATCAAACACCACTTTGTCAAAAAACCATGGTCTCTCTCGTAATATTGTCATTGTGCCATCAATAGCCGAAGGGAAAACTCTTGACACTGCCACACTCCTAGGTATTTTGCTAATTGTGAGTTTTCTTTCAGCTGCTTGCTAGCTTTACTTACAGTGAATTCATTCCTCATCCGTACTTAAATAGGTTGGTGTTATTCTGCTTCTTTTGCTTGTCTGTCTTCTCTTTTGCTATCGCCGTCGATCAGTTGTCGAGATTCCCACGTCATCTGATGAAAAGTTGGATGAAAGTCTCCCAAATCAGACTCAACGTTCAATTAAGTTCGGCAGTATGCCTAGTTGGAGGTGAAGGGTTTCTTTTTGTTTCATATTTTTTAAATAATTTTCAGTTCTTGAATTCCAGAGATGAGAAGCGTCGACGAAAGAGTAACAAGCACGTATATGGTGCTCTTAATCGCATTACCGAGGCGGATGAAAGAGATTCAGCAAGTGTGAGGCAAGTTAAACACATCGTTATCATCGTATGGATCTGAAAAATATGATACAGTACTATCCAAAATATGTGGTTCATAAACAAATTTCAGATCACGAGAAAGCGGAAGCCAGAATGCTGGAAGCCAAGTACTTTTCGAGTCTCATCATACTGTTCCTTATAAGTGAGTATAACTGTGCTCTTATGTTTTCATTCGTCTCATGAAAAAATGTTTTAGTCGCACTGATTTAAGTGGTCCATGTTCGGAGCGTATGCACGATCACATCTATGCTGATTCAGTTATGATGTCAAACACTTCTCCGTATCATTTGGACCACTCTATGGGGTTCGTACTTGTAGTTTTTTCAAAAATTTATTTTCCTTGTTCGATGTGACAAGTAGTCAGGACAGGAACAGGTTTAAGTTTCTTCTTAAAATAATTTCATAGTATTGGTCATGTTTAAGGTCTTTGCATAGTTGGTCGAAATCACCGAGCACTAGTGCAGAACGTCTTGCACCGACTCCACTACGTCTAAATAATATTAAGCAACTGCTTCGCAATTTGCAAAGTGATGACTTGACGGAGAATTTCTGTGATGAAGGCATGGAATTGCTCAATACACGCTGTCCTCTAGAGGCATACGGTATTTTTTTTAATAAGTCTACTTTTCTAACGGAGATGGTTGGTGGTGACAGTTCGTAAATCGTTGTTGATGTGGACTTAACCAAGAGGGTGTTTGAAATGTTTTAGAAATTTTAGGAATTTCAGCGAATGTTTCAATAGTGCTGTTGAAACTGGTAGTGTGACATATTTGACCGAATTTTATGTCTAGGAAGGTACTTATTAATGGTGTTTGTAGAAGAAGGTGATTTTTTGGAATCTGCTGGAAATACGGGCATTTTTAGGGAGTTCTTACAAACCATTAGTCGAAGGTTGTGGTGAAGAAGAACTATCAGGAGTGGAAGCGGATCACGACCTTGGTTCTAACACGGAATCCAGCCGTGGCTACGACCTAGAGCCTCGTGCAGAGGTCGAACAGGAGAACGGTGATGCTATATCCTCACCCGTTGGTCGCAGTACATGTGATTTTCGGCAAAGTCCTTCACTTTTCAACGACTCCTTTAAACTTGAGATGTCATCTTCAATACATACATGATTTAGGAAGTGACCCATCATGCTTTTCAGTTAGTGTTTTGTCAGCTGTATTTACCAAAAATATCTCTATTTTTGATCAGGAAATTCCTTTCCAAAGTCAGGGGTCGTAATTTTTTTTTTTTGTTAGCATCTAGGAGATATCCGATTTACCTATTAGTGAAAAATGTTGTGCAAGAAATCTTTGTTATTGTTATACATTGCATTTTTTTCACTTGAGTGTAAAAACTGTTGAAGTGGTTTGTTTCGAAAGTGACCTATGTCATTCTTCTCTAGTTTGGAAGCTGACTTAAATGCTCTTTTTACTTTATCATATCCTTAAACAGTTGATCTCACCATATGTTGCTTAGTATTTGAACTGTGGTCTGCTCAAAGTATTCGTGTTTGTTCATTCTACGCAGTTATCTAATACGCAGTTAAGCAATAGGTACTCGTATACTGCCGAAGGCGTTGTTATCCATTTTGTTATCAGTGCCTGCCATTTCCATCGTCTCAATTCATTTCACTGTCAATGACATTTTAAATTTATCGGATGTATCTTATGTTGGTAGAACCACGTTAATAATACTGATTAGGTGGAATACATTTTGGATTTTTTCAACAATTGATTATAGGTTTTCGATAACTTTTATGATAAAGGTTACTCTGCTCCGATAATAAAGTCAGTTTTGATTCCATGCAGTTTCATGTCTTACCTTGTTTGAAAGAAATTCAACGTTCAGATATGTGAGTCTTGGATAATCCATTACCAAAGGTGGGACATAGATTTATCGGATTCTTTGAATGATTAGGTGGGGAATAGCGCGGTGGCAGTCAGTGATGTCGATCATTACGAGCATGGTACTGGTTCGATCGCGCCTTGGTTCCCGGTTTCCGTCTCTCTAGGCAGCAAATTGATTACCGGATTTGTCCAGGAAAAAAATTGCTCTTTTCAATCCGAATGGGAACGCTCTAGTCCGGTTATTCAGGACTCCAGGAGAATCGTATGGACCAGCATTCTACGATATTCGAGATGAAATGGAAATAGTCAAGCAGCAACCAAAGTTACACGTAAAAGTTGGTTGACCTTAGTTGGTGGTGTATGATGGAAATGAATCGAATATGGGAAGTGCTGGGATCCGCACAGTAGATGTGAAGGACTGTATGATGGAATGGTCAACTTTGGAAATCCTCCGTTATGTTATTATCCATCTTCATTGAAGAGAGGTACACATGCAACATCGGTATGATTTGTTTACATCCGCACCACACCACAGCGAAGCGAAGACAAAGTGGTCTGTGAATGGTGATCCGATTGATTCCGACGGTGTGAAAGGCTTTTTTATAATCGGAATGGGTTACGACAAAAAGCATGCTCTTTCCTCGAAGGACTTCTATAACACGATTTGGACATAGTCCATGCATTAGAGTCTCTGCTGCAATCCTACTTGGTCAAACTGTAGCACAGATTCAAAAGGAAAACGGGGCTATGGTTACGGATATTCTTCCGGTCACTGTTCGTGCACAAGATAACCGTGCACGAGGTGCTGCATTATTCTGGAGATTTGTTGTTGTGAAGTTGAGATCTCATACAGGTTGGGAGAAGTGCGTGTAGTCTGTCGCTTCCATACTTTCCTGAAAGGAAATGAACTCTTTACAGTTCTATTTGCAGAAGAGAAATCTTGCGGACCGTCTTATCTGGGCTGTTCGTAGTCACTGAAGTTTACTTAATTTATAGAAGTGTTTCGAAGAGTTTAAAGAAACGAAAGTTATGAGTATTACAACTTTTATGGTGCTCTTGCTAACATTTGACACTGTAAGGATAAAAAAGAATAGTGCTGTCGGTGTTGACCAATCCCTGAGGGATGCTCCACGGCTTCTATTTCGTCAAACGTCGTTAGAGGTGATTGAATGCGAATCTGGTCTTAACAATGACTCGCGGTAGCCTACTCATGTATAGAGCCAGTGTTGCTGTCCTCTGGGACAAGTCTGGTACCAATTTTTCAGCCCCGAGGAGACGGAGAGTTTGGTGAGCCTAGAGCGCAGGATAGAGCCCATGTGTATTGCAGGGCACCTCTAACCACTACGCTACACGCGCCATGTGACTGATAAAAGGATAAAGGGTAAGTCTCTCGGAGTTGATCAATCTTTGAGAGATGCGCCATCTATTCGACTTCATTAAGCACCGTTGGAGGTGATTAAATGCATATCCAGCCTTTACAATGACTTTTATTCGTCGGGCAACTTGCATATCTCAACGAATGCAATGATTACACTCATTTCAACGTGTTAGAAGCACAAATACAGTACCGACAAAAATTATTGGATCCTCGGTTTCCTCGTGTTATCAAAGCGTATGTGTGTGTTAGTGTGTTAAAGTGTTATCGAAAGCCTTTTTGACTGCATGGCGAACTCGCATTACCAGGAGAAGTTGTCCGAATATCTGAAAAAGTGAGAAGCCGTTGATGTGTTTGGTGAGGAATGTGGACAAAGGCAAGATACCGTAGTCCACCACATTCAGCCTCTGAACCAGCACCAGTGGAATACGTGCTTCAATGCTGACGTGCAGCACAATCATCCTTTTCCTACTAGGCAATGAAAACTAGCCTTAAAGGAAAAGCTTTTTTCTGCCACAGCCTCCCCCTTGTTCAAACAGTTGTAGTGGATGGTGTACAAAAAACGATTTAACTTGAGGAATTGGCCTAGGGATACAGTCTGCTTTTCACCAGCATCACTGGCTGTCATACCAAATTTCCCATGCCAGCTGAAGTTTCAGTTAAACAACAAGCTGTAGATTTTTGACATTGTTATTTCTGCCTATTTTTGAGGTTACACGGAATCTATTTGTTGAGTTTTAAGATTTTCCTAGCATGAAAAGTTAGTGAGAACTTGTTCCAAAGTACTGGCGAACCTTCCTGCTGGTTATGGAGTAAATTGGTGTGGTTCCTTTCCAACCAATGTCATCTTCGACTTCAACAACAATAGTCTGGATTCTAGCACCACTTGGTGGGCTTATGTCTTACCATACAAACTTCTGAAACCGAAAAAATTTGTTGATGAAGCTGTCCGTCTAAGCGCACTATTACTTTGAGCAGTTACTTCACTACTTTTCCATTAATACAAGAAATTAGCGGAAGTACAAACCTGTTTCATGCTTTTAAAAAGCTATTAGAGACATTCCTGTTCTGTCAATAAACATAGAGCCAATTTTAACCTTTAAAACAATACATAGAATATTGATTCATTTAAAATCATCTAAGAAGAAAAAACGACCTGAGCTTTAATAATGTAGAATCAGAATTTTTCCAGACTACCATCGTTTCGGTTTTACTAGTACCTTTTCCCTGTTCACTTAAACAAGTAGCACTATTACATGGTTACGATAGTTCTAATGGTTTCACTAACGAGGACTCTTTATTTTGAGCTGGAACAAAATCATGGCCGAGCTCATCACCGATGACGTTCTGTCCATGCGTGTGTCAAAGACAACAAGCCGCTCCATCGAGAACAATTTGCGTATAAATTGTGGAAAAAAAACTATAGTAGATCACAAAAATCAACGAAACTAGAGAAATCTCGATTCCATATCCTTTTTAATTTTTGTTTTGCAAAAAAAGCAGAAGGCTTTGAGGGTTGCAAGCAAAGTAACAAATTTTCAGCCAAATAAAATGGATGAAGCTCTCGGCATTGATCGCTTCTTTATGGATGTGTCATGCATTCGACTTCACTAAGCATCGTTTGGAGGTGATTGAATAGATATCTGGTCTTTACAATGACTCGCGGTTGCCTATCTATGTATCAACCTAGTGCTGATATCCTCCCAGACATGTCTGGTAGGAATTTGCCGACCCCAGAGAGATGGAAAGCTTGGCCATGGGTGCGGGGATCGATCCTATGTGTATTGCAGGGCGCCTCCAACCACTGCGCCACCAGAGTCCATTTTTCGGCCATTATCTCCATAATAACGTCATAATAATCGCATCGCATCCCGGTGAATTTTGAGAAATATTTTCGTCTATTTAAGCAAATTTCTATCGGCCTTCTTACTAGATAAGGATCAGTACAGTATCTTTATGTTGATTTACGTGGTCTAATGAAATCTCTCAGACAGATAACCTGTTCTATGGTTTTTTTCTTAAGTATTTTTCATACATCCTATAATTCTTCAATTTTGTTTTTAAAACGTTCATAAATTATCATTGTCATTAGAGCATTCGTTTTTCATTGGAAATAACCAGGCAATAGTAACGACAGAAATTACTCACTGCTAGTATTTCATATGCGGTAGCACGTTGTCGATAAAAATGAATGATGACTTAGTAGGACACGTTAGTGACGTCGGTGGCAGTGTGAGGTACTGCTGCAGTGCATGGTCGGTCGTGGGCGGCTAGCAGCGTGACGGTGGAGGGTTTGGAAAGAACGAGATTCGGAAAGCACTTGCACAACTGGCAGGCCAGCCAGCCAGTGTGGCCGACTCGGTGCTGTTAGCCGACTCCACCAAGCAGAAGTGTGCTGCTACACAGTTGCTCGACTGAATCTAAAATACGGATGCATCACTCAAGCCAACTTCTAGAAATGTTAACTGTTAATGGCACTAATGAAAGAATAAGAGGTAGAGTTAGAGAATTGATCACTTTCTGGCGGCAACAGACGTGGGTTCAGCTTGTGTAGAAGGCATGTCAACGAAACTGGAGTGAATTCTGATGTTGCTGCTATTCCTAGTTCCCTTTATAAAGCGATAGGAAGCATTCAGTAGGAACTGGATAGCTGCAGTATATCAATGACGCTGTGAAAACTTGTTATTAAATGTCGCCTGGGCTTTATGTTCTCTTTAAAGGATACTTCTTTGCAGTCTTATTTTCCTGGGTTGTATGTGTGCACAGGAAAAGAGCAGAAGGAGGATTCTTGTAAAATGCCCTGGCAAATAGCCATTTCCAATGGTTACGAAACCCTAACCTCTCGGGATAGGTGTGCAGGAAAACCCATGTCCCAAACGATAACTCTAGCAAAAATAAAATCCCGCTTATCCTGCTCTCTATCTAGAAAAATACAGCCGCGAAACGTTGCTTAAGAAGGGGCGGTCTAGAGAATTCGGTAACTACAATTGAAATACCATCAAGCACTCTAAGATGCCAGTTAGTTCTCAATCACCTATAAGGCCATCTATGTACAACACAACATTGTATAATATTCCACAACGGTAGAGACGTTAAAGTGTTCGGTGACGACTACATTGATAAAACTGTGGCGAAACGGGTAGACTACTCTGCGTCCGTATAAAAGAACATCTAGCCGGTAAACTTGTAGTTAAACCAACTAACTATGTGCTCAAACCACACAGAGGCAGAAGGGGGAAGATTTTGAAGTGGAGGTTACGAACCTCGCACTGGAATCGAAAACACAAGTGTGCAAAACCCTCGAGACATTCCAAATGATTTCCAAGAATCCTGGTCTTTCAGTTGCATTCGCTAAGATAAATCTTCGTTACGGATGGGTATAAAAAAGAGTCAACAGAAATCGCAAGATACTCCCAAGGGCTGACAGCAATGTGCTGGGACGAAACAGCATTGTAAAACGGTAAAAACTGGTTCGCGCTCCTCGGAAAACAAATTCGAATTCGTCGTTCGAATGTGTGAATTACTAAATAGCCGAGTAGATGTTATTATTAATATTAAAGTATACTCGCTGTTTGGGAAAGGCCTAGATAGGTGTCCTAGACGAATTTGTTCCATTCCTTTCTCAAGCACACCATATTGAATAAATCTGACACTAGACAAATTGAAAGGAATCATACCCATAGGATAAGAGTGCTAAATTCATAAATTCTGCCCTTACGAAAAAGAGCTTGTTTAATAAGAGATGACCTAAGCAACTTCGTTGTTTAGAACACGACCTAATCACAAGGACACACTTGCAGGACACCCACACGTAATCTGCTAGTCTAACTCAGACGGCGTGGGAAACTGCGACGTGTTCTCCGCGCGTCACTGAGTTGTTCCCCTCAGTCGCATTGCATTTAGCAATCTTTTACGGAATCGGCCGAATTTTCAGATAAAAGTGCTCCACTTGTCTAAATAACATGAAGAAGATCGCAGTTCTGCTACCATAACAGTTTCGGATTTCGGGAGAAGGTAGTACATGTTACCCGCCCACTGCTACCGGTGCACAGATTTCATTAGCGGAGTAAGAAAACATCTAATAAACTGTTCCCATTCTAATAATAGTAGCTGCTGAGCAAACGTTTTATTGAGTTCTCCAATCCTGTAACCATTCGTCCATAATATTTTTGTCGAGCTAAACTGTCACTGTTTGTTGTCAACAGCGGCAGACCATGTCTGCCAATTTATCCATGTTTAGACTGCCAATTCTTCACACTCTGATGTCCTTATTTTCTTGCTCCCCACTATTTTTCGGGACTGTAATAAAGTTTTTTGTCATCAATGAAGTGAACGTGGACCACTGAAAGGGACTTTGTTCTAGTTAATATCTCAAGGCAAAATTCTTCAACACCGAAAACCAGTAACGATAAAAATAAAGCTCTCGGCGTTGATCAATCCTTGAGGGGATACGCCATGCGTTCGACTTTGTTAAGCATCGTTGGAGGTGACTGAATGCAAATATGGTCTTTACAATGATTCGTGGTGGCCTACCCATGTATCGAGCAAGTGCTGCTATACTCGCCGACGAGGCTGGTACCAATTTGTCGGCCTCTCAGAGTGCATCATACAGTCCATCTTACCAGCGCGCAGATGTTCCTGGATCACCTACGTAGCGCGCCCTAACAGCGCGTGCGCAATGCAGTCTTTCGACGTCACAGCCCTTTATGCAAACGTGTAAAAAGACTTGGTGAACCTAGAGTGCAGTGATCGAGCCCGCGTGTATTGCAGGGCGCCTTCAACCACTGCGCTACTCGTTTCCCAGAGAAGCAGTATTTGGACCAAAACAAGGGTGCT
>UYYA01001363.1:0-15306 GCA_900624975.1 Angiostrongylus costaricensis
TGTCTTCAAGCAACTGGGTTAGTATTAGCTTAGAAACCAGATAATCCTACCTTTCCGGCTCTCTAAACAGCTGATAATGTTATTAATGTTATAATGTTTCATCAGTTATTTTAACATCCATCTGACAAGGAATAACCATGAACACTCACCTTAAGACCTTAAGTGACCTTAAGGAGGCATTGTAGGAGTAACCACTTCTTCAGCGGCAGAATAAGGGACATCTTGCAATAAATTTCTACTTCGCAACCAATTTTTTTAAACCTCGGTGTGACATATCATTATATAATGTTTCTTTGATGAGCTTACACGAAAAACAAGTTGGTAACATTGGACTATCATTATATCCACCATTAACCTCTGCATAAAAGGGCATCAGTGAATGAGTTTATCTCATTCGAGAAGATGGTCAGCTTGATTGCAGAGAGTTATTCTTTTTCCAGACAAAACCGGTACCAATTCTCTGACACCGAAGGGAAGAGACGCTTGGTTGGCCCGGACGGAATCGAACTAAGACCATGTTCGTGATGGCGGACATCACTACTATTGCGCTGTCCGCCCCTACTCTACATTACTCGTTTAAAGACTAAAACGATCGTTAATGTATAAAACAAAAGCCGCCGTTTTCGATCCTCGGTCGATAGTCTACTGCAGGTGCATAGGTGATTGTTTTGTCATCTAATCTCTTCTAAGCAGGTGATGATCGGCAAATGCCTTAAATTATTGAATAACTTGTCTGCGTACATTAAATTTACGCAGGAAAAACCGAAGAAAACTGGGTTTTATTTCTTAAAGTTCTAATCAACTTGTCAAGTAGCGGTTACATGGTAAAGCGATACCGAAAGTCAAGTAACAAAACTACAAAACTACAAATTTGGTTCATCTCTTGTCTTCCCACCCTTCACACACGAAGAGTGGTCTTGTGAGAAATGTGTTTCGAACAGCCACCACTGTGTGCACGAAAATGGAACTAAATGAGAAATCGAGCAACTTGGCTCGGAAAACAACCATCTCGAATGTTTGCGATATAGTAATTACACGAAGTAAGTTCAGTAGGAGACCAACGCGCTAAAACGAAACGCTTGGGCAAAAGAATGTCTCGTTTACATTGCCCTTTATTAGCGATGAAGTAAGCGTAGCTATAAAACGATGTTTAAGAAGGGCAGGTGTAGAGGAATCGGTATCGACACCGATACTCTTCGTCGTCAGTTAGTTCGTAACCGCCTGAATGGCCGTCTATGTTAAACATCAAAATGCGTAATTTGCATTTACGGCAGGTAAGGTGATTGCATGAGTTCAGGTACGGTGTTCCTAATTTCTTGTAAAGAGTGCATGGACGAATACATTGGCGAAAAGGGTAGACAACTCTGCTTTCGTTTAAAACAACATCCAGCTTGTAAAATCGGGGTCAAACCACTACTCCACTGGGTGCGCATAGGATACAGAAAGGTAACGGGAAGAATTCGCAGTAAAAGCTGCCATACTAACGGTGAAATCAAAAAAGTCAGTGCGCAAAACTCTCGAAACGCTTTGGCTAAATTCCAAGAGTTTAAAAATAAACCGTTTGGAGGAAAACCTCGTTAACACGCGTGACCTCACAAGGTGCTTAAAACTTAGAAGCAAATGTGAGAGAGGTACACTACTCTTAAAAGTGAACTCTGTGCGTTTCGTCTCTGCACGAATTACTCAGTGTAGTGCTCAAAGGAAGCAGAACGCCAGGTTGTTCACAAGTAAGGACTAAAGCAACAACCTTGTGTGTTGCTTGTCAAGAGACCAGCAAATTGTAATATTTGTTTAAACCCTTTGTTATTCTAATCCTCGCATTCTTCTTTAATTTGTCTCTTCAAACCAAGAGAAAGAGAGAATTTCTTCACTTGTAAACAAAAAAGGTTCTTTTTGCTTCAACTGTGCACATGGAGACTTCAATCGCCCCTCAGAGGTTCAATAAATTCCCTGAATGTAGCACAAAAATTTCGAGTTTCCTATTTTATTGAGCCGTTTTTCGGCTGAATAGTTTATAGCTTTTATGCCACAATGTTTCGAAACCGACCTTCCCTAAACCTCGGTGTGACAAATCAATATGTATTCTTTCTTGATAAGCTTGATCACTGAGTGAGGATACCTCATTCGAGAAGATGGCTCGCTGAGGAAGATCTGGCTCGACAGGAAGGCGAAGACGCAACGTCGAGGCGAACAACAAGCATGGACCATCGACTCGGATCACCGGCTCTGAGGAAGACGAAGACGTCGAAACGTTAGCCGAAAATAAATATATTTATCAACCTCGTGCAAGCTTATCAAGAAAGAATACA
The DNA here is from genome assembly GCA_900624975.1 of Angiostrongylus costaricensis. NCBI lineage: Eukaryota > Metazoa > Nematoda > Chromadorea > Rhabditida > Metastrongylidae > Angiostrongylus > Angiostrongylus costaricensis. The sequence goes on from UYYA01001363.1 coordinate 2,310, forward strand.
TATGCCACAATGGTTTAAAAGAAAAGTTGTCCATTCTAGGCAGTTCCCGATCGACTTCTCCTTTCAAGACACGGTGGCAGATGCCGAAAAGAAGTTCGTTCCAAACAGACACGATGCCAAGCTTCGAAGCGCTCTATTCACCACGCCTTGCGATATCCCTCTCGACCAATTCGCCTTGATAGGATTTGCATTCTGCAGAGATATGTTTGCTTACAAAACGAAACTGTGTGGAAAAGAAAGTCGCCCAGACCGTGAGAGTGCATGAAATCGACAAGTGTTGGGGTAGAATACGCAGCACCATTTGTCCAGTACTTGTCGTACTGTCGTTCGGTACATATTGCAGTGACCGTGTTTCCAAAGATTATGCATCAGTCATCATTTTCGCGGAGGCTGAAAGACATTGCATCATTAGACGGTCCGTTTCCATTAGGAAATCAAACAACTATAAGAATTAACTCCGACTTCCGACTTTCTATTAACCTCGGCATTGATTGGACAATTCTTTCTACTGCTGTTGAGCAAACACGAGGTGCTATTTCATTTCTTTAGTTATGTACAAGGTGACTTTCCTGCCGATTTCGCCTCCCTCAGAGCCTGGAAAGGTTAAGTTCACAGCAACCTATTCTGCCAAACACCTCCATAAAAAAACGCTAAACCAAGATTTCAATCACACTGAACACAGTTCCGCACACTCACCACAGTTCCGCACACTTATGAGTCTTCCACTGAGTATGTCGTGTGAAGACCAACCGCGCAGAATTGACATGGAACCGTAATGTGCCTCTCCCATCAGAATAACAGGTTTATATACTGCCTTATATCACGCATGATAATGAGGCATTCCTTCTTGTGGTGTATTTCCGGATTCTTGGAATTAACACAGAATGCCTCTAGAGTTCTGAGCGCTTGCGTTCTTGATTCGTGCGCGCGGATCGTGAAACGTACTTCAAAATCCTCCGCGTTATGTCTCTGGGTTCTATGCGTGCCTAGTGGGGTATTTGGTTTACGTTCGCCTCTGGAGGAGAATAGTGGGTAGGTCAGTGATGATTTTCAGCTCTATTAGGTCTGATGCTAAAACTTTGCAGAAAAAACTCGAAGACCATTTGAGTTAATCCCATAACACGGCTTAAATAGCGCACAGAGATATCGCTAACGAACATCAAACAGGTTACAGTAGGATAAGTAGTGTGCAAGAAATCTCAAGGCTAACCGTGTTAGGAGGCATGACTCTCCCTGACGGTGCGCGCTCGTTATTAGAATTGGGACAGAGTTTCTCACCTTCTGAACCCATTTATAAGATAACCTTGCGTAGGGTCACATGTAGTTTACATGAACTTCAAGATAGACTCCGCAAAAAAAAGCTAGAGATGAAGCGCGAAATAGGAGCGAACAACACCAAGTGAGAGCCCTACCAATAGTACCATTTCCTCAGCCGTTCTTTAGACAATAGGAGCCTAGTAATGAAGTTGATGTTAAATTTCGGATGTTTAGAATTACTATGAGAACCACCGGAACGTGGTAAGCGAGAGGTGAGGGAGCTGATAAGGTCGAAATACACAAGACCATCCATTAGTGATAAGGGCGGAGAGTTCGTCGTAATTCCCCATCAGTTAGGTGTTGAGATAACGAAAAAGCATCTTGAAGATGCTTCACTTTATCGCCCATAATCTGAGAGGGAGTTTAAGAGTAAATACCGAAAATTGAACCACGAAAAAACCGAAAGCCGATACATTACGAAATGGTATCGAAAGCAAAGCAGTAAAAAGGTCTTGGTTCATTACTTCTTCTCTCGCTCCTCTCACACGAAAAGGACGCTTGTGAGAAACATGTTTCGAACAGCTACCAGCGCTTGCACAGGAAGAGAGCAGAGAGAGGAGTCCCGGAACTTGGCGCAACAAATAGCCATTTTAAATGCCTACGAAACTGTAGCTCGAGATAGTTGTAGAGGAAACCACAGGTACCCTAACGATAACTCTAGCGACAACAAGGTCCCGTCTATACTGCCCTTAATTTCAAATAAAATAAGTGCAGCTGTAAAACGCTGTTTAAGAAGATCCGGTCCATAGAATTCGATAACGATAATCGAAATGCCACCGAGTAATCATAGGCGCCATTTAGTTCGTAACCGCCTATATGACCGTCTGTGTGCAACGCAAAATTGCATTATTTGTTCCAATGGTAAAGAAGGTGATTGCATGAGCTCGAGTATAGTTTATCTGATCTCCTGTAAGGCGTGCGGAGGGAAATACATTGGTGAAATGGGCAGACCCCTTTGTGTCCGCATAAAAAACTCCTAGTCGGCAAACGTAAACCAAATAGTCCACTAGGTACGCATAGAACCCAGAGACATAACGGGGAGGCTTTGAAGTACGTGTCACGATCTTCGCGCAGTAATCAAGAACGCGAGCTCGCAAAGCTCTAGATTCATTCTGTGTTAATTCCAAGAATCCGGAAATGAACCACAAGGAGGATTGCCTCATTATCATGCGTGATATAAGGCAGTATATAAACCTGTTATTCTGATGGGAGAGGCACATTACGGTTCCGTGAGAATTCTGTGCGGTTGGTCTTCACACGACATACTCAGTGGAAGACTCATAGAAAGCGATGAGTGTGCAAAGAAACCATTCTGTGTTCAATGTGATTGAAATTTTCGTCCAGCATTTTCCCTATTTGTTTATGGAGGTATTTAGCCGAATAGGTTGCTGTCAACTTGGCCTTTCCAGGCTCTTAGGAAGGCGAAATCAGCCGAAACGTCAGCTTGTACGTAAATAAAGAAATAAAATAGCACCTCATGAGAATTAATTTATGACGGTGACTTTGCTTGCAATGCGTGAACAATCGATGTTCAATCGCTTCTGGCCGTAAGAATCGCTTAAGAGCAGTTTGTGAGGTTACACTTTGTTAAATGTAAAGACTTTTTTAACGAAGATAAACGTATCTTTTTATTAGAACAAAATTCGGAGCTTTTTCCATAGCCTTTTCCATTACTGTAAGATTGCGTAATCTTCCTAAAAATAAATTTCAATGTGATTTAAACGCCCGACGAGATACGCATTCCGCGATTTTTCATGCGAAAAGGAACTCTGAAAGGTAGAAAGATAAAGTTAGCACAAATAACCCATAATGTAATTTTTTAAGCAGTTCAGTGTCCAAACTCTTCGTGCATACTGTTTTGCCCCATTGGATTGTTCACTGGTGATCTCAGCCACCTGTGATATTTTCTTGGCAGTACAAGTATTTCCTCACTTCAGATTCCAAATCTGCCGATCGTCCGTTGAGTGCTGCAAGCCCACCATCAATCGGATTTCCAAGGTTAGCACTAGGACGGTTAACTTCTACTTCAACGCACTGCAGTGGTTCGTAGTTTATTCTTACAGTGAGCTGACCCAAAATTATTTGAATTATGGGGTCGTGGAGGCCGGCAGCATGACCTTGTTGTTCGAGAACTTCAAACACCTGAAAAACAGAGTAGCCTGTCCAAGAAATGAGAACTCACTGCCTGCATTACAGTACGCGTCACAAATCCTCTGGCTGCAGCTGCACTCGGTGCAATACCGGAGACCTGAGCAGCTGCACCAGGTGCCATTGAGAAAACCATGTGCACCGGCAAGCTGAAGCCGGTAACGCTGAAGGTCCTTGTGCTCATTGCGGCTGAATTCAACAAACTGTCTATTGAATAGATATGAAAAGAAGAAAATTCCACAACTTGTTTAATCGATAGACGAAAGTTAGGAGTAATGAATGTTTCCAAACAAATGGCTAAAAAAATTGTCAAGTGATTAAGTAAATGGTGGTTTCTCAGTCTCATCGTTATTGGTACCATATATTTGGGAAATTTGGCACAACCATTGCCGAGCTGGGAGCGAAGCCTTTTCCTTTAAAATATTCTTCTCTCTGCACTTTTTTAAGGTAACAAAATACTGTACTTGCTTTGTGCGATTCCATTAATTGTTCCTATTCTTTTATGTTCCCGTATGTTCACACAGTAATTATGTCAGTAATTAACTGCTTCAAAAGAGGTGCGCGACGCGCAGTGGTCGGAGACGCTCTGCACCCGTGGTTCACCAAACTCTCCATCCCTTCGCAGTCAGCGAATTGGTATCAAACTTGTCCGGGGCGATAGCAGCACCGGCTCGACACATCAAGCAACCGCGAGTCATTATAAAGGCCAGATGTATATTTAATCTCCCCCAAACGATGCTTAATGAAATCGACTGCATGGCGCTTTCCCAAGGAACTGATCGACGCCGAGAGTTTTAACCCTTTATTAACTACATTTGAACTTTCTAATATCGAATAGCAGTCCTACGGTATGTAACCGTTCCTATCTCATTCTGAGAACTGACTCGATGGCCTACTTTCCACTGAAAACTGCAATGTTTTTGATGTGTTGGTTGGGAATATAATCTTCACCCTGCTTTTGAACTGTTGCCGACTCAAATGGATACGTTACTACTATAACGTGTTGGATGGAGTAGATTCGTAGCAAATTCTTTGGGTCGTCCGGCTTTTCCTTGGCATATGTCAATGATCTGTTATTTAGGCTTTTCTCGATTTTTGTTAGCAGAATTGCCAAATTTGATTAATACTTTCTACTTCTATTCAGCAAACACGTGGTGTTTTTAATTTCTCCATTTACGTACAAGCTGACGTTTCGGCGGATTTCGCCTTTCTAAGAGCCTGGAAAGGTCAAGTTGACAGCAACTTATTCGGCTAAACACCTCCGTAAACAAATAGAGAAAATGTTGGACGAAAATTTCAATCACATTGAACACAGAATGGTTTCTTTGCTCACTCACCGCTTTCTTTGCGCTTTCTTTGAGTCTTCCACTAAATATGTCACGTGGAGACCAACCGCACAGAGTTCACACGGAACCTTATTGTGCTCATCTCATCAAAATGACAGGCTTATATACCGCCTAAAATCACGTGTGATAATGAGGCATTCCTTCCTGCTGTTTATTTTTGGAATCATGGAATTAATCCAGAACGCCCCTAGAGTTTTGCGCGCTTGTGTTCTCGATTCTTGCGTGAGGATCGTAACCCTTACTTCAAATTCTTCTCCGTTATATCTCTGCGTCCTATGCGAGCTTAGTGGAGTACTTGGTTTACGTTTGCGGACTAAGTGTTCTTTCATACGGACGCAGAGTGATCTACCCGTTTCGCCAACGTATTCCTCGCACGCTTTAAAAGAGAACAGATAGACTGTACCCGAACTCATGCAGTCACCGTCTCTACCATTGCGAAAAATTATGCAATTTTGCGTTTGCACATAGACGGTCGTATAGGCGGTTACGAACTAGCTGACGCCTTAGATTATTCGGTGGTATTTCGATTATCGTTACCGAATTCTCTAAACTGGCCCTTTTTAAACAGTGTTTTATAGCTGCACTTACTTCATTTGAAATTAAGGGCAGTATAAACGGAGCCTGATTGTCGTTAGAGTTATCGTTGGAGTATCTGTGGTTTCCTCTACACCTATCTCGAACCCCAGTTTCGTAGCCATTAAAGATGGCTATTTGCCGCGCCAAGTTCCGGGAATCCTCTCTCTGCTGTCTTCCTGTGCAGACGCTGGTAGCTGTTCGATTCATGTCTCTCACATGCACCCTTTTCGTGTGAGAGGGGTGAGAGAAGAGGTAATGAACGAGGTTTTTTTTTTACTACTTAGCTTTCGATACCATTTTGTAATGTAGCCGTTTTTTGATAGACTAATTTGCGCGTTCAAAAATGATTTCTCTCAGGTGAATTTAATATACCCTGACTGTTCGTTCAACAACTCGAAACATCTGTCGATTTCTTATTGTGTAGAACAAATAACCAAACAGTCATCTATATATCTGCAGTAGAGTAACGGACCGAGGTCGATAACTGGCGCTTCCACTTTAGACATGAATTCAATGGCAAGGTTTGGTGCCAGTCGTTGTCCCATTGCCAGCCCTCTCATTTGTGCGTAATACCTCCCGGAGCATCTGAAGATTGAGCAGTTTAGGCACTCCTTTAAGAGTGTCATCAACTGCTGAATCGAGAAGCCGTACATGTTTATTGCTCCCTCGTGTTGTATAAGGAGCTCGTTTATGGCTTGCATAGCTGAGTCATTCGACACGTTCGTATACAGGGCAGTGACGTCGAAAGACTCCACCACGTATGCTGTTGGGTCGCACGTTACGTAGACGATCCAACAACATTTGGGTGTTCGTTAGATGGGCTGGAATGTACTTCAACAGCTGGGTAAGTATTAAAGTTATTAACCACGTTATTCTATCCGTTGGCGCATCCACGCAGCTAATCATATGTCTGACCTTAAATAACGATGGATCGGTAGACACGAGATCATCGCTGGATACTAATTTATAGGTTTTGATAAGTAAGTACAAGGCAGGACATGTTGGTAAATTAACCATGAGAAGAGAGATAACTGATGGCTTAGCCCAGCCGCTCTTGCTACTTTAACCCACTCGTTGTTTAACTTTCGGTATTGACTTTTAAATTCCTTCTCAGACGACGGACGATAAAGGGAAGCATCTTCAAGGTGCTTTCTGTTATCTCAACATCTAAACTAATGGGAAATTACAATAAACTCTCTAGCTTTATCACTAACCGGTAGTCTTATGTTTTTCGATCTTATCAGCTCTCGTATCTCTCCCATACTACGTTTTTGTATTCCAGGGAGATTGGAGCACTATCTCTTGGCGCGATAGTGATTAAGGAGTTTGAAAGCTTCATTCGTAAACGTCCGAAATTTAATGTCAACTTTATTACTGGGTTTTTGTTGTCTAAGGAACGGTTGAGGAAATGGTGGTACTGGTATTTTCCTTACTTTTGTTGTTCGCGTCTATTTAGCGCATTATCACCAGCTTTTTTGCTGAGTCTATCTTGAAGTTCATGTAAACTACATGCGACTCTGCGCATTATTCAAGCAGTGCCGAGGTTAACAGAAAGTCGGACGTAGGAGTTGCTAAGTTTGATGTTGTCTTAGCAGTGCTCGACAAGGAAAACAGCACATTCTCGAAACAGACTTTGGTTTCTCATCTTGTGCAAGAACAGTTTGTACGTTGTTCATCACTAGTCAATAAACGAAGATCCTAGTCGAAAACCATGTATTGGCAAAAAGGTATGGTGTTTTAATTGTGAACTCTTTAAACACTTGGTGAAAATTAACAGTAGTGAGATAAATGGTCTTGGTGGTAGTTTGGTAGTTCTTTAACAAATGATGGAACTTCATGCCCTCGCTTTTGTGTGAAGATAACTTCTGTAGAACCTTCTATCCGTAGTGATCTTATCTCTCGATGACAGGTGTCCGATTATATCCATCATCCATCGTTAGCGAAACATAGTCTAATTGAGAATCATGGTGTTATATCTGCGAGCGATTTCTTATGTTGGTTATTGTGAGGATTTTCTCCTTCCCATGTAGTCAGAAGACCTTAGTAGTTGTCATGGTGGGGTGTTAGCCTGGTCTGTTTGGAGTGTGCGGTGTTCTTCATTAGAATAGTCTCGTAATGAACACTTTACCTCATTCGCAAGTAGAATGCTGAACTTTAAATTCCATAAGAAAGCTTGTAGTAATGACATGAGATGAGACAAAGTAGAATTACTAGATATGCTGTTTGAAGATGTGTAATCGTCTTTTGCGCGACTTATCCGACCAGCTACAGTGAAAAGGAGGTTTTCGAAAAGAAATAGATTTTTATTTTCCACAAACTCCTGTCTATTTTCTAAAAGTTGACTGGCTAATAGTTATTAATTCTGTATTTTCGGAGATTGATTTGTCTTTACATAGAGAGAAGTACTCCGCTGTTCACGTTATCTAATCAAAGGGAAACTTCCGGTCGACCATGGGTGTATTGATATCTTCACAGACCATTGGATTTTGGTTTATTTCTGGCAGGTTTAGTTGTTAATGTTGGTGGTCTTTCTAAATGTAGATACCTCTACATCGTTAGCTATGCATATATCATAGTTAGCAGGTTGTACACACCTAGGATTTGAGTCCCTCACTGAGTTTTTTAGCGCCGATGTCATATGCAGTAAGTCCATATTTGCGTAGTACTGCCGCAGTGCTGCCTTAATATACATAGTTCTGCAAGGTGTGTTGAGATAAGTACCCCTAAGCGTTGTTGAGAGTTCAGTTCACATTATTGCGTTTTCTCATTTTTATTTTTTTTTCTTTTTTTTATTTTTTCAGAGCATTTATTGTGGAAGATTTCATTGGACCGCCCATCTTTCGGAATTACATATTGGAGCGCTTAGGACGAAGGATGATTTTCACGATATCCGTTACTATTGCCCAATATGCTCGCTGTTTATGGCCTACAAACTTTTCTTTCGAGTCATCCTAAACTGGATAGACAGAACACTAGACAAAGGACAGCCATGTGAGCAAACAGGGTTTCGAAAGGATTTACTTGGATGGACACCATCCACAGGATAACAAGACTCATTGAAGTATCGCGAGAGGGCAAGGACCGCTCTGTCTCCCCTTCATCGATTTAAAGAAGATTTTTGACTCAAATGAAATAGAAGCAGTCATGGAAGCCCTTGATAGCCAAGGAGTCCCTACTCAGTACATAATGATTCTTTGTGAACTGTACAAAAACTTCACAAAGAAGATATCACCATTCTACAATGATATTAACACCGACATGAAAAGAGTGGTTAGGCAAGGAGATACCATTTCGCCAAAATTATTCACTGCCACCCTCGAGAACGTGATGCTAAAATTGTAATGGGACAGCATGCGTGTGAAAATCGATGGTCGGCAATTACACCATATCTTCGCTTTGCTGATGACATCGTTCTTATAACACTAAACATTAGCAAAGCGGAACGAATGCCTGCCGTCTTTAATAGATCTTGTGGAAAAATTAGTCTTCGACTAAATCTCACAGAAGCGATGTTCATGAGGAATGGATTGGTTTCGTGGTGCCTCATTCACGCTCAACGGAACGAAAATCTCCGAATGCTCTAATTATGTCTATCTAGGTCGGAAAATCAATACGCTGAGCGACATAACTCCAGAGTTGAACAGAAGGAAGCGAGCGGCTTGGGAAGTTTTCAGGAGCATCGAGGATGTAGTGAGGAAAACAAAGAACGCCCGATTCCCTACCCACCTTTTCGACTGATCGGTACTTCCTGCCCTGATGCGTGCGTCAGAAAGCTGGTCGATGCGAAAGCAGGATGAGAAAACACTCATCGTTATTGAACCCGCAGTCGTATGGACGATGCTGGGAGTATCCTGTATCACGCGAGTAAGGGAAGAGATCAGAACCTTCAATCTGCGGCAACGATCAAAAATTAAAGATGCCGTTCTGTAGGCCAAACAGTCGAAGATAAGGTTTACCGGACACGTAATGTATGTGAATGACAACCGATGGACAGTGCTGGATTCCTCGGAATTTTAAACGCACGGCGGGAAGACCACCGATCCGATGGTCAGAGTTCTTCACGAAGAGCCTAGAAGAAAGATATGATGCTCGACGAGTTCCTAGAGCGAGCTGAACCTACTGGGCTACTCTTGCACGCGACAAGGAAAAATGGAGGACTTATTGGCGCCAGTTCGAGTCACTCGAAGATTAACGGGACCACAGGTTGTTTTGCCATGTCGCATGTTGCGGTTACAGTAATACAGGTGACACAGGTCTTAATTTTTGAAAAAATTTTTGGTCAACTAATTTGATGGTCTCATAAGCAACGGTATAAAATAGCATAGAAATGAACTGTCCATCACAAACAGTTCGTGGATGGTTCCTCGCTTCATGAGTTGTGGGCAGATGCCGAGAAGAAGTTCGTTCCAAAGAGACCTGATTACAAGGCTGGAATCACTCTGTTCGCCACTCCTTTCCACGTCCCTCGACTAATCCGCCATGATGACGTTTGTGATCTGCAGAGATTGGTTTTATTTTCAAAACGCATTGGTATCAATGAGAATGCAATCCAAACCGTGAGAGCTCCGGAAATTGTCATGGCCGTGGCGGGAATAGCCATTAGATTCGCAGGCATGCCTGTCCGAAATTGAATGGTGCATGTTGCGGTTACCGTATTGCCGATGATGATGTAGAGCGGGGACTCACATTCATGGGATCTTCTGAAACCAACTCCTTTGTTCAAACGTTTGTTTTGACTGAACGGAAAGTTGGTCTACCCCTTCAATTTTGTGCATTTTTCAACGACATTGATTTACTATGAAATGAACAAAAAATAAAATAAAACAAAATAAAGCTAAAGAGAGATAAAGCCATTCAACGTTAATCAATCCCTGAAGGGTGCTTCAATGCTTTTGACTACATAAGGCATCGTTAAAAGCGATTGAATTTTTTACAACTCACGAAGAATCTTTATGTACTGAAAAGGAATCCTTGGATATCAAGGGCTTCCGTGATTGCTTCTATCTCAATTAAGTCGATGGCCTTCTTTAAATCTATGAAAGTGGGACAGAGCGGTCTTTTGTACTCTCGCGATACTCCAATGAGTCTTGTTATCGTGTTGATCCGGTCTATCGTACTAAATCCTTTTCGAAACCTCGCCTTCCACTGAGTAGACAGGTAGCGTGTGAAGAGCCGAGCCAATGCGTTTACGAGGGCTGGCGGAAAGTTCTTCAAGTGCTCAGATCTTATACTGTGCGTATCTGGAGCTGTTCGACTTTTCACTGTTTGGTGAGTGTTTGGTGGTCTGCAGCAGGGAAAATTTATCACAGCCTTTTGAACCATTGGCAAAACAATTACGGCAGAGGAATATTGCTAACAAATCGACGAAATGCACCGTAAGCTCCAACAACCACGACTGAATTTATTCAACAGAAAAAAGCCAATTCTTTTCGACGACAATGCTCGACCTCATGTTTCAGAACCAGCTCTTCAGAATTTGAACAAGGGTCTACTTGCCTCATCCGCTATACTCATCAGATCTCTGGCCTATCGGCAATCACTTCTTCAAGCACCTTGACAACTTCTTGCGCGAGAAATCGTTCACCAACCACGATAGGGCAAAAATGCCTTCGACGAATTCATTGCTTCCAAAACTCCAGAATTTGATGCAACGGGAACAAGTAAACCATTGGGAAAGACGTGGCGATTTTAACGTAGCTTATTTCGGTGAATAAAATTTAATGTGGAAAAAGTTATGGTCATTTAAATTTTACATTTAAAATCAGACATTTTACATGTTAGAATGTAACACAGATGCCTAGATCACTTGCTGATCATTATATACATGAAGAATTTTTCACTGGCTAATTAGAGTTGGGCTACACTTTTTTTAAATCTAGTACACTTCATTGCGGCTTTTACGTTTCCTTAATTATTGAGAAATTTGGTAGTTAACAATTTTATTGGTCTCGTAAGGTAAGGGTGTAAAATACCACAGAAATGGATTGCCAATCATAAAGAGCTTGTGAACGACTTCTCGCTTCATTGAAAGGTGGCAGATGCCGAGAAGAAGTTCGTTCCAAAGGGACCTGATTGCAAGGCTCGAAGCACTCTATTCACCACTCCTTGCCACATCTCTCTCGACCAGTTCGCCATGATGATGTTTGTGGTCTGCAGTTCGTTTTATTTTCATATCGCATTAGTGGAAAGAATAATGCAATTCAAACCGTGAGAGTTCCACAAATTGTCATGGCTGAGACGGGAATACCCAATAGATTAGCGGGCATGTTTAGCATACATGCCACGTTGCATATTGCTGTGACGTTATTGCCGACGATGATGCAGAGCGGCGTCATATTCATGGGATCGTCTGGAACAAACTCGTTAATTAAAACGTTTGTTTTGACTGAGCGTAAAAGTGGTTTTCTCCTTCAATTTTGTTCACTTTCAACTACATTTCTTTAATATGAAATAAATAAAAAATAAAATAAAACAAAATAAAGCTAAATAGGGATAAAGCCCCTTGACGTTGATCAATCCTGGTGCTTCAATGCTTTCAACTAGATGAAGCATCGTTAGAGGGAAAAAAATGCGGTTTATACAATGAATAGCGGTGGCCTAGCAGTGAATCGAGTCAATATTGCTATCTTCTCACACAAATCTGGTACAATTTTCCGAACCGGTAGGGATGGAAGGCTTGGTGAGCCAGCGCGCTGGGAATCGATCCCATGTGTATAGCACCTCTAGCAGCTGCCCTACATGTCTTCTTCATTAAAATAAAAATTTGAAAAGATAAAGTTTATTGCGTTGGTCACTCGCTGAAGGATGCACCATGCATTCGACTTCATTAAGCATTGTTTGGAAGTGATTGAACGCATGTCTGGCCTTTACAATGACTCGTGGTGACCTACCGATGTGTCGAGCTAGTACTGCTATCCCCCAAACAAGTCTGGTGCTAATTAGCCGAGCCCGGAGGGATGGAAGCCTTGGTGGGCCATGGGCGCGGCGATCAACTCCACGTTTGTGTTGCAGGGCGCCTCCGACCACTGCGCCACACGCGCCTTTCATTAGAATAAACCAGAAAAGTTTTTTTCTGCCAGGCGAGTGCAGCTTCTTTCTGGTTTTATGTTCTAACAAAGTCAGTTTTACATCATAGTTCAAGCACAATGAGATATGAAAGCTTTAGAGTTTGCAAATTTAAATGACCACAAATCCTAGCAATTTCTTTCTATGAAGCAAACCCATGGATTATTCTTACAACTCATTAAAGCACCATAAAAACTGAGCAGTACTATATTTTTAGAAAAAAGACCGAACATGGAAATTTTTGCCATTTTTGTAGCCCTGAAGCCCATCAACTTCTTCGGGAAGATTTTGCCTCCTTCATCCACACTTCCTACTTCATTACTTTCACGTGAGATTTTATTCCCCATAATTCCTATTATAAAAAGCGAGTTACTCGATTTATCTGGTTTTTTTTTCCTGAGACGCGGGTTTCTTAATCTTAAAGGGGGCATTTTTGCAAGAAAAGATTATGATTATTTGGGGGGCAGACCTTTTGGGCAATTCACGCGTCTCAGCTTCAAGAAACAACCGCAAACGAATTCCTTACGCTTCTGATAATGGTCAAA